>VWZF01002605.1:1043030-1168113 GCA_013396755.1 Sclerurus mexicanus | reverse complement strand
TTCCTCTATGCTCTTTTGGGGATTTGTTTAGTACTCAACAAGCCAGACATGTCTGTAGAGCACAAATTGCTCCCTGCATGAATTAAAGGCATCAAGGGAACTGAGAGAGAAGGGAAAGATAACTCAAGATATACAGACACAGTTTGGGATCAGATAGTAGCTGAAAAAATAGTGCTTCAAGACAAGGAAGGAGGAAATTGAATGGATGAGAGGATAACATTTACTAGAAGTGAGCAAATCATATCCATAAGCACATTCCCTTGATTCATTTAAACTGACACACGCAGGTCCTAAGGAGCACAGTACCGCAGAAAGGAAGGAAAAAAAGAGTTCTTGGACTTTCCATTGCTTTTGGGATTTAGCTGTGTGTCATCAGCTCAAAACGCTATTTGGTGATAGAGAGTTCTTGTAGTAGCTATGTGTGGAGCTTGTCCATATTTGTAGCATATAAACCAGTGTGTATTGATGCACATTAGCTGTTTGTAGGTAACACCCACGTGTCCTAGAGCTGCAGCCCCTTAATGGGATGCTTTTAACAACGATTACCCAGGCTTGCATTGCTTACTGAGGCGATTTTGCAACATAAAAAGTCACAACATAATGCTACAGCATTTCTCTAATACACCAGACATTTCATAAGCAGTCGTGCATTCTGGACCAGACAACTCCATTCTCTTGCATTTTTTCAGTGGACTAATTGAAGCCAAGTTTGTCACTTCTGCCAGCTTTGTTATAGAAGCCTTGAAAGGTGCATCTGGCCTGTCTGTATCAATGGTGCAGATGCGGGGATTCAGGGTTGGGTATCATGGTTATCCTGCCTTTCTGCCTCTGCAGCCATCCTTGGGAAGCTGCACCTAGAGCAAAACAAGACTAACATATAGAAAAATGTTTATGAAAATGATGATGTAAACAGCCTTCACTCCCTGTGCAGTTGTTTATTCTGAGTTTGATACGGTGGGAAATTTTTGGCAAGCCAGAGTCACATTCCCAATTTCTTCCTTTCCTTTGGGAAAGTTGCCTCTGTGGTGGTGATGCCTGTGAACATGTGAACACATGTGCACAAGTGGCAGATGTTCCCATGCAAGCCCACAGTATCATAGCAGTACAGAGCAAATGCTGACATCCCCCAAAATAACTTTTAAAATGTGAAATAGATAGGTTATGCCCTTCTCCTGTCTTTGCATGCTGTTTTAATTTGGAGCAAGAAGAAATAAGTGCTTTATGAGGTGCCATAGGCTGTGTGTGTATGATTCATATTTTTATTTTACTGGTTCCCTGAGATCATTAACAGGCTCATTTGCTGACCAGCTGACTGTTAACACCCTGGGATGAAAAGTATATTTTATATTTATGAACAGAACTTGGGGATAATCTCACTTATCCCAAGCTCAGCAGGCCTTTGGGCACAAAATGTGTTCACATACTTTGCCTTTCATGTACAGAAGAGACAACAAAGCAACCCCTCAACTGGCTGATACTCCTCTGTGAGATTTTAAGGGAGAGGCAATGTGTTGAGTGACAGTGGCTTTGCTACTTAGTGTTTGAGCAGCTCCAAACTTGAATGCTTTGATGTGAAGAGACAGGGAAATGCCATCACTCCAAACTAGTGGAGGTGGGTTGGGAGTGAGCTGGCCTGGCTGTGTGTGCTATCTCCAATGTCTTCCCTTTCCTCCCTTACCATTGCCATGTCTCTGTTACTGTCAGCACTTTAGGCCCCTTATACATCTGCTGTCCCACTGCTTTTGCATATGTGTTTGGGAATGCGGAGATCCCAAATCACAGTTATTGGATCAGAAGCACGGAGTGCTTTACTAACTGCCTTAGGCTGAGTGTATGGAGGCTCTTGCCATAACCATCACCACCTCGCTGGTCAGCAGAAAGGGAAGATGTGATGGTTCCTGGGGAGAGGAACCTCACATGGAAGTACTGGAACTTGTTCTATCTCTTTCCAAGCACGGCACCTTCTCAGTGTGTTCCCTTGCCTCCTTCATGTGCCATGTGCACATACAAAGCACTTCTGAACTTGACTCCAGGTGTCTGTCCAGCTTTGCTCTCTTACTCCTACTGGGTTGCAGCTCTAGCCATATGACAGCTCCCTCCAGCCTGTTTTGCTGCTGTGCTCCAGTCTCAGTTTTTACCTTCAGATGAAATCAGCAATGTGTGGTGCACTTCCAGGTTTGGGAGTCACAACCTGGCTGCAGGAAATTGCTATCTCATTCTGACCTTTGGGAGATGGAATGAGACCCCTCAAATCCTTCAGTGTTAATGGCTTTTCCAAATTCACCTTGCCAGAAGGGTATCAAGGAGGCTACAAGGCACCATTCTTTGGGGATGTAGCTATTTCTCCAGTGCTGCATGGCAGACCTCTTGCCAATTGGTTTTCTTTAGCACTAGGGTGGTCCATTTTAGTTTCTCATTTTGTTCCTGCTGTAAAACTAATCTCGGCTTTTTGATGCCAGTGTCAACCTGGTGACCTATAATTATCTCTCCCTGAATTTTCTTGTGATCGCTAGTTCCTGAAAATCATTCTATGTGATTAGGTGAAAGCAACTTGCATTATGGTGCTGCTATATAAGCCATTCTGGTCTTAAGCTTGTGGATTTAATTCATGTTCAGAAACTGCTGTGAATGATGAACCAAAGATTCAGGTTTCCCTGCTGCTGAATTTCTAGCATGTACAGGTGGTAGGGTTTTTTCTGTGAGAATCTGCTAAAAAGATTTCAGGACTTTGTGTGTTTATTAATAACTTAGTGGCACAGAGAGTGCTGTAATAGCTTACTTTCATCCTGAAGCTTTCAAAAGAACATTGTGTTGCTCCTATTTTTCAGATGAGTGAGTTATAATGTAGAGGGGCAATATGAACAGATAGGTCAGTATTGGTAGAAATGTAGATGTATGCAGGGCAAGGTTGTTTCTGTGGAGGATTTTGAAGATGTCCCTTTTGCACTGGGGCACAGCGGCAAAGGCTGTGCTCTGCCTGCATATTATCTGTTCATGCTACAGTGTCCCAAGGCTGCATTGATTTCCTTGCAGAATTAACAAAGAAACTGTTCTTCACCCACAGGCCTTGAAGGCATGTGTCCTCAGATGATGTCTGCAAAAATAGGTTAGGTCTGAAAAAAATCCAGTGGAGGCAAGCTGGTTATGCTGTTTCATTACCCCCTTATTGTATGTCCTAGTCAAGAGGCTAAAGCATTTTCTAGCAGTTAACAGAGTTTCAAATTCAAAGCCCTTCTCCACCTGATTCCTCTTGGCTGTTAATCTCTAGTCTTAGTCTTTGCCATCAAAGCTGTGTTCTTTTGTGTAACTGTAATATTTACCTGGTGACCAGCTGGAAGCTACATCTATCTGTCCAGTGATTGTGAAGTACCAACCTAGAGCTGCATTTGCTGGGACATTCTCAGCCTCCTCTGCAGACAACATCCCTTCTGGGCTGCCAGATACTTAGTAAAGAACCCCTCTGCTCTGAGGACAGTGTCTACCTGACCGCGCTATAAATAAACAAGCCCTGTATTTTGCACATCAGGAGGGATATGTATTAGGAAGGTGGAGGGGGTGGACTGAAAAAAAGACATAATTTTACAGTAAACCAGAGCTAGACTTTGTTCTGCATTCTGCCACAGATACTCTGGACCTTATATTCACTGTACTTCTTGCTTCCTACCCGTACATGATTGCAGAGTGCCCATTTATCTATGCAGTGGATAGATCCCCCATCTGAATCATGGTGGAAGTGCTGCATTTACTTGGTGACAGCTCCTCTTCCAGCTGCTCTTTGGAGCTGAACTCTGCTCCCTGGGCTACAGTGAGTCATTCAGCTTTGCGCTCTTTTCCATACAATTTGTATGAAAAAGGAGTGGTTCTTATAGCTCAGATAAGATCAAGCATAGATGATCTTTAAATGAAGTGATCTTGTGCTTGATTGTATGAACATCACAGAGAGACAAATGTACCTGGGCTGCGAAGAGCACCCTGCAGCTGTAATTAGATAATGAAGAGGTTCATATTGATCTGTAGATCAGCATAAGGAAGGAAAGCGCATCACCCATGTATGCTTTCAAGACCAAAAGCTAATGCAGGCTGCAGAGAAGTCAGCTTAGAATTGTGATCCTAAAGGACAAGCTTCAGCTACCTCATCTAATGCTGGCTCCACCTAACTGCAAAAGAGATGGCCTTGAGCTGAGCCCGTGCCACTGGGGCTTTTGGTGTCACTGTGTTGCCCAGAAGGATCTGTGTCTGAATTTGTGTAGTGCAGCTTAAAGAGCACCTGCACTTGGTTGATCTAGCAATGAGCAAGGTGGTGGCCTGGTGTCCTAAGAAAACTCATTGTGGAGCTTTCCTTATTTGTTGGCACCAAGTTGGCTTGTGAACTGCTCGGTGTTAAAAACAACAGCTGGGGATGTGTGTAAAATCACAACTTCAGCGCTGTCATGTTGTGATGCTGCTACTCCAGCCCTGTCTGTTGGAGGAGGGGAGGCACAGTCCTCAGGTCGGGCTCAAGGCTGGCAGACAAGTCATGTCCCTGCCACAGATCTTTGTGGACTGGCTATGCACACTGGAGCTGGGCAAGCCAAAGCCAGTGTGGAAGTGATGCTGGTGATGTGTCTTCATGTGTGCAGTACCATTAATTGCTCACCAGTTACAGGCTGATGCCCAGGCAGTTCCCGAGCAGCAATCAGTGCCTCCCAGCCTACTCCCCCAATCTATATACTGAGCATGACATTCTGTGGTACTGAATATCCCTTCTGTCAGTTTGGGTCAGCTGTCCTGGCCATGCTTTCTCCTGGCTTCCTGTGCACATGCTCACTGCCAAAGATCAGAAACTAAAAAGGCCTTGATTTAGGGAAAGTGCTACTTAGCAACAACTAAGGCATCGGTGTGTTATCAACATTATTCTCATATTGAATACAAAACACAGCACTGTACCAGCTACTAAGGAAATAATGAACTCTCTCCCAGCTGGAACCAGGACACTGCTCTAGCCTGGCGTGTAGGGGTTTGATGTCTCATGCAGCTGCCTGAGATCCTCGCTCCAAATGGAACAAGCATACTTTGTTTTCAACTAGGCCATCACTCCCTTGATTGCTTTGTAAAATGTCTAAAAGAACATTTTCAAAACTATCAAAGCAATCTAATCATCTGTTTATGCTTAATTTTGTGGGAGCTTGCAAGAAGGCTCCAGACAAAATTGCTTGACTGCAAGAGATCGTTCCTGCACTCTTTGCTGTTTGGTGCAGCTTGGCTGACAGAGGAGACAAGTCAGGAATGTGTCATCAGTGTTGGTGTTGTTCTCTTCCTGGCAAATCAAAGCATATGAAAGTATTTCAAAGATCTTATGTGCCACCAGCCATATTTTATCTGCTGGTAATTAATTGGTAGTACTTGTGATTAGGGCTTATGAGTTCTACTTTTAGTTTTGGCCTGAGTTCTACCCCCAGGAGAGGTAGTTTAGGTCAGTTGTCTGAGCAGAGCTGTAAGCAGGACTTCAGCTGCAGTTTTCAGTGCTGCTCAGCACATGCACTGGTGTGTCCTTGCTGGCACACCCTTTGCTTTGTTCAGGTTTTGTATAAGAGGGCCAATGCACTTTCAGTGCTCCTTTGTTTGAGAACAACTTACTGGACAGTTCCTGAGCCCTCTGGTAAATTCAGTACATCTTTTACAATTTCTTGGACAAACATCCTTCCCCTTTCTGTGCTTCAGAAGGGATATTTGGCTCAGAAGCCACCTGTGAAGGAACTGTGAAAATGCAGTGTTAAGTACATGAGATGGAAAGGCATGAGGAAAGTGTAATAATTTTATGAAGGAAAGATATTAAAATATGTACCTTATACATGGGTGAGGGGGAAATCAGGTGAAGTTAGAGTGGAGCCTCAATCAAAAATTGTTGTCTCTAATTCCTTCAAACCTAGATGGTACTTTTGTCTGTTGAACTGAGTTCTTATCAGCTGAACTGGACCAAACTGCTCAACTCCAGACCTGAGTGAATACTATGAAACATCATCTGTGATTTTTATCTATGATAAAAATAAAGCAGCTACACTGCAGTAGCTGACTTGCCAAGAAACTACACACCATCAGAGTTGAATTGGCTTTGTTTTCCCCTTTTCCTGCTCTCACAGCTTCTGAAGGTACAAACGAGACACTCTCCTGACATTGAGAACTGAGGATGTAATTAACAAGAGTCTAATATGCCAGTCTAATTAATTCTTCTCTTGACTGTCCATGACAATAGTGCTGTGTAATTGGAGGTATTAATTGATTTATAAAATAGGACTTAGAAAGTGATATTTATTTTTTTTTTATTACACTTCTACTACATGCCTGTTTGTGGATGAAGAGGACAGAAGTGTGGTAGAGAATTGCTAATTCAATATGACACTTGTTTTGCAGTGTGGCAGTTACACCAAGTAGCTCTGTGGCACCTGGTCTACACAGTAGATAAAAATAGCACTGGGGCTTACCTTGAAATGATGGTGGTAAGAAAGAATTCTGAAGCTGAAGTTATACCCACATCCCCATCTTACCTTGTAATGGCCAAATGATGGTTCTGCTTGCAGTATGCTGGAAAGTTTTAATGTTGTTATGAAAGCTGTTTCTTCTAACCTGAGTTTTTGGAGGGAGTTATGGCTTCAACATCAAAAAGACAATATGTGAAATGGGCTTAAACCTAAAACTGGGACAAAAAAAAATATCCCTGCCCTTGGAGAGTGTTTTCTTCGTACCTTCCCTGAATGTGCAGTCTTTGGGGGCTGGACAAGAGGGGAAGGACTTTTGGATGAGTTAAATGTGTGATACCGGGAAGGGAAAGAAAGTAAAAAAAAATGTGAAAAACCCAAACCCCCACCCCATCCTTCTCTCTGGGGTTTTTTGAGTGGTCTTTAGTTGAGCTGCAGGTGAAGTCAGAAAATCTGACCCAAATCTTAGGTTGAGTGATGGATTCACTCCACAGTGGATGCACATGTCTGTACATATCTGTCACGTCAACTGATCTGCAGAGACATGCTGTGTTATCTGCTTCCTGAGGACTGCTTAAAATGCACTGGCAGAAGATTAACCTACTCTTGCCCTTTGGGCTCAGGGGATCACGTTGTTCTGAAGAGATACTTGCATGACTCTGACCTAGCTGGCTTTTCTGAGATTCCTAGGGCACATCTGCATGCTTCTGTTCTGCAGAACATACCTTGGGGCAGCTGGGGCTCACCTGAGCAATAACAGCTCCTTGTGTTTCAGTTACTCTTCAATAATATTAATCCCTGAGCATCTCGTCTGTCCTAATTTCTCTTCCATTCTTCTCTTGGGAAATCTGGGTATGTATGTGGCATCTGTCTCTCACCCTCCTTTGTTTAGATGAAGACAAAGAGTTACTAGTATTAGCAAATGGTCACTGCATCTGTTGGAAGGTGCCTTCCTACCACAGCGCTTTCAGATCTGTTTCTTTGCTTGATTATTTTCCTCTTTTTCTGTAATTGGAAAAGGTCTGTTGTTTACTCTACCTGTATGTTAACTGTTCCTTTCCATAGTGAACACTTTTGAAACACTTTAAGAACCAGCTACTGTAGTTTGAAACAAAAGCCCTATAAGTACTTGCCCTCTGCTTACTTCCTCCCGTTTTATTCTTTGATAAGTTGTTCCTTTTCAATTGTTGAGCCACCCAGCAATAAGCAAGAGCCATGCACCCAGAATATAATCACCCTCTCTCTAATGTGAGGGTGGTGAGACACTGGCACAGGCTGCCCAGAGAAGTTGTGGATGCTCCAACTCTGGAAGTGTTCAAGGCCAGCTTAGATGGGACTCTGAGCAACCTGGTCTAGTGAAAGGTGTCCCTGCCTATGCCAGAGGGATTGAAACTAGATCATCTTTAAGGTCTGTTCCAACCCAAATCATTCTATCATTACAGAGCAATGATCTCTGTATTGACTACAACACGTTTAATTCCACTGTTTCTTGCCCTATTCCATTATTATTCCATTAGTTATGGGAAGTTGCAGCCTGCATCATGCTCAGCTCAGGCTGATGCTGCAAAGAGGATTCTCCTCTTGTCCTCAGGAGAGAGGCAGTGTTTAATGAGAACAGCTGTTATGCTTCAACGCGCTGATGCCTAAAATTGACTGGCAGGCAGTGGGATTGTTGTATTATGGTCATATTAACTAATCACTGCTGATAATCATTATTAATCATTGTCTTGGATCTGTAGTATGAAGAAGCTTTAGTTCCTCAATTGTTACTGTTCGAGGTGAAATGCAAGAACTGCTTAACAATGGATAAGTAGGATAAAAATGGAAGAAAAGGCTTTTTTCCCACATCTTTCTGAAAAAGCAGCACCTTGCAGTGCAAGGTCTCCAAACTGCATGTGTGAGCTGCACTGGCTTTGAAGATGGTCTAGTGTCATCTAGCCCTGTTTGCTGCAAAAGAAAATGCTTTTTCATGGTGTTCCCTCAAAATCCCATTGCATCCCAGCCAGGCTTAGTTTGCAAGACTGATGATTAGTGTAGACAGAGAGGGAAAAATTAAAAGGACTAATTCCTTCCCTCTGGATGTGGCCATTTTTTTCTGCAGTACTGACAACATTTTTTGCATTTAAATGGTTGTGCATTAGGGCTTTCCCCTTTTGCCTTCTTTGGAAAGTGGTTCTGGAGTCCAGGATTTCTCACAGTAGAAAGTCCTTTGTTCGGCTTCATCTTGTTGGACTTGATAAACCTTGTGGGTCCCTTCCAGCCCAGGATGTTCTGTGGTTCTGTTCCTCATGCCCCAGACCAAGTCAGGACACACAGCCTGTGCCTGGTTTCTCAGCCTTGAGGTGCCCACAGGGGAATTTAATTTTCCACCACTTTCTGAGCAGCTGCTGCTGCTTTTTGTCATTCTTTGAATGATGAACATGGGGAGAACTGTGAGAGTTCAGCTCCCCACTGCATTTCCAAAATCCTGCTTTGTGAGGCCTGGTTACAACTATTTCAAGGAGAACAGAAACTCAAGAGCAAAAATTTAACCCATTCATTACAATTCAGATAATCTGGGCAAAGGACAAAAAGGGCCAGAGCCTCCTTAATTTCCTCAGCAGTTCATGTCCTTTGCTGAGGCCACACTTTCCACTGATGTTGAGAGGAAGGAAAGAAAGGGAAGAGAGAGAAGGACATTAAACATGACATTAAAATTGCTAGGCCTCAGCTCCCAGTGTTACATCAGAAGATTAATGCATCATGTTGGGGATGCTTCAAACTCCATGGTGTGCTCTGCTGCCTCTGTTCTGGGGCTGTTTGAAGTGGTCACTCAGGCAGTGATGCTGTTAGATTTATTGAGGACTTTGACAATTAATTGCTTTCAGACCTGAGAAAGGCCTCATTGTTGTCCGTCAGAGTTTTAATTAATCAAAGCGGCAGATGGGTAGTATCAGTCTCAAATGCTGGTGTAATTAACTCATTCATTATCATGTTCTCTTGCTCTGATGGTTTATAAAGGACATCTTTAATCTAGCTGTCATCGTGCTGTCCCCATAGTAGGAGTTAAATGATTTTCATCAGTCTTTACCATAATTACTCTGGATACCATTAGGGAAAACGCTAATTTTTGCCAATAAATACGGAGGCCCTCCTTGGCTCCAGGCAAGGTGAGTAGAGTTTGACCCTCAAAGATGAACAGGGCTGGTGAAATTCGTGATCCCTTCGAAAGTCTCTGGAATTTCTTTGTGATTCACCCAGTGCCGCCAGAGACATCCTGTCCTGAACTGTCTGGTCTCTTGGCTCTTTTCACTCTATTAAGACAGAAATGTGATCGAGAGTCACGTTTCACAGACCAAAACAGCCTTCCTACCTTGGAGAGATAAATACACCTTTTTAGGCTCTCAAAACTGGATGTGCAAATTGCTTTGTGAGGATTTTATTCGCAGCTGACTAAATGCTTGCTGGGGTATAGTGCCAGTTTGGGAGGAGTTTCTTGGGACTTTCTGAGTATACCTTACCAAAGTCATTTGAGATGTGTCCTCCATCATGAATGGATGCCCAGGAAACACTCCCAGGCTTGTCTTGGGAAGTTGTTAGCATAGCTTTTGACATGCTTTTGGCCCAGGCTGGCTCCATGAGAATACCCTGAAAGGCTCCGGAGTTAACACAGGTCAGGAGCAACAGACTGTTTGGATGTGGCCACCCTTTGGACTTTCTTGCCCTGAGGAATAAGAGTTTGGACTTAGCCGAGTCTGTACCAATTGGCATCAGCACAAGAAAAGGGTCCTGAGCATAATAATCATATTAGGTGTTGCCATAGATACTTATGCATGAAATGAAGAGTTTGAAGCAGAACCAGAAGAAAAAGAACTTAAATCCTATGTTTCTGAAACATAACCATTACTCCTCCTAAATCATCATGTGATGCCTGGGAGGATTTCTCATTGCCTTGTGACAGCATCTGCTTCAGGAACTTTGGAGTGACCTGTACAGCTGCTCATATCCAAATAGCTGCTTGCAGCCTAATATGGGTGCTGGCAAGCTGCCTTTGCTCCAAAATGGTATTTCCAGGATTGCCTGAAAGGGATGTGAAAACAGGGACTTTGGCCTACTGAGGAAAACTTTTGTCCTGGTTGCTCTTCCTGAAAAGAAGTGGAGGGAAGGTCGCAGTTTTATCTCAACTGTGGCCCCTCTATATGAGGACGGGGGCAACCTCTCCATGGCACTGTCCATCCCAGCTGTGAAGCCAGTGCTTCTCCCCAGCATTGAGACTATCCTAAATAATGAGATCACTCACCTTTAATGTGGTATCAAGAAGGCAAAGTAAAGCGTTTGCCTCTCTGACTGTTGCACGAAGACTTCACTAGTGCCTGCATGGTTGATTTCAAAATATTTGCTAGGAACACAAAACCCATTAAAATTTAGACCAAAATCCTCGACCAAACCAATACTGTGGCTTTATTAATCAAAAGGCTTGGGAAAAGAACAGCTTGGCTGTCCTTAATTAAGGTTGTCTTTCTCTGGCAGATTAATTACCCAGAATTCATTGCAAATTCCTGGCACTGTGGATGTTATTGATCCAGCCAGGCTGCTCGCTTGTGCTTGCAGGGATCAGTCTGTGATCCTCCCTCTATGGGAATTTGAGGAGGGAGGGAAGGAGGGAGCTGGCTGCTAGTTATTAATAGAATTTGGAGCAGGTTTTTTTCCCTCTAGCTGATTAAATCAAAATGCTAGACAGTTGCATAATCTCGTGCATCTCAGTAACAGCAGCAAATACCAGCACCAACACAAGCCAGAGAAAAGTGTAGAAGTGTGGAGACAGATGCCAAAGGCAACAGTGGATGTTTTTTTCTGGAGAGGTAATGGGATTATTTTACACATGTTCAGAAACAGTGTGCTTAGTACGTACTGTGAATGTTTCAAATGCCTTCTGGGCTGTGGCTTTAGTGTAACATGATGGGTTCAAATCAAGTCCACAGCAAGGAACAGGGTTGCTGGTCCCCTTTGATGGTCTCCATGTGCAGTATAGGGGTGATCCCAGCATAGCCACTGGTGCTTGTGAGCACAGGCCCAGAGGCCACTTGCTGGTGGGGATGGGAAGCCAGTGACACCTGCCCCTGCCCTGCAGAAGAACAGCACACCTTGGCTTTCCTGAAGGGGAGTGTGAGACAGGCTGCAGGTCAAGAGATAGGAGAGGAGCACTGCTGTTTGGGTAGCTGAGAAAGGCAGTCCCAAAGAATGTCTTCTGGGTGCAGAGCTCTCCCTGAAAACATCAGATGCTTGTTGTGTGAGGTCATGAGTGATTCCCTTTCACAGATCTGTTACCTTGGAAAATACAGTTGGCACCAACAACTTTGGCTTGTTGAGTCCCTGATCTCCTTTAACCTTGCAAACACTATTTTAAAGCCTCAACACAGCTCTGTATGCCTCTTCTTGTTTGCTTTGGTTGTCAGGCAAATGTCTTAGATAAACATTTTCAGGGATGATTTCTAATCCAGGGGCTATCCCTTAGCACGAGGCTCTCCTTTCCAGCAGGCCAGTTTGTTGGCTATGGTGGCAGTACTCACTCCATTTTGTCTGGGTATTCAGCTTCTTTCTACCTTCCTTGTTCTCTTTTCTCAGGATTCTCCCCCCCCCCCCACTGCAGTCTTTAAACAAGAAAACAAAGAATTCCCCAAAGCTCTGAAAAATGCTTCTGTTACAAGCTGCTGTGTAATGATGAGAGTCGCATAGGACTAAGCTGCCTTGCTCTTTAGAGAACAGCTCTTTGCCAGGCTTCATCTACACCCTTGCAGAATTTACTGTTTCAAAAATCCTGGTTTCCCTTGAGAGTTTAGAAATTCAGGCTTGAATTTGCAGGAGGTAACAGTAATTTGAGGGCCCTAAACTGGGCCCTAGAAGGTGGTGTTTTTTTGTTTTTAGGAAAAGTTGAACAATATTTTATTTCATGGTTCTTGCAAATTCAAAGCAGAAGTTAAGAACAAGAGATAGGATGCAAGCAACAGAGGTATTGAGATGTTAGGGCCATAAGCACAATTAACTGTAGGGCTAAGAGGTTTGGTAGTTGAAGTCTCATACTGGTTGTGGATGGTAGGAGAACCTCACAAGTCCTTGAGGTTTCTTCTCCCTTTTTCAGTAAGATAAGCAAGGAAATAAATGCTTTGGGGACCACATCTCATGTTCAGCCTGAACAGGCTAACCTGCTCCCTCTGATTAGAAAAGTCAAGGGAAAGATGACTGATGTGACTGCTGGATACCAAAGAGGGGCGGGTGCTTTCTTCCTAACTTTAGAGGTAGGTGTCAATTTAAAATAGAGACAGTAAAGGCCCATCAAGCATTTCAAATCATACTAGACAACTGTGTAGGCAGTTTGGTGCTGAATACAATTGGGATGAATAATTCCTAGGAGGCACCTATTTTTCTCTGATGATTACTAGGGCAGCTTAGAATTTGACAAGTGGCCTTTACATGGATAAATTTGGGTGAGCTGTAGCTGTAGATGCCCACATTAAATACAAAGGCTGATTGAAATAGATGGTCTTAAGTATTGCTCAGCTCGTAGAGGTGGTTAGTGGAGATTGAGGACAGAAACAGCTTCCAGGGTCATTCCATGTGCTGTGAACACAGATCTGGCATCTTTCACCACCAAGAAACTTTATCTGAATGGTAAAGACAAATGTATGGATTGTATATGAAAGTGGAACTCTAGTGAAATGATTTAGCCTCCCTGTACTCCAGTTACAGCTTTGAAAATGATTCATTATGCTCTGACCTGAGACTGCTCCGAAGTTTGATAAGGCTTTAGTGGCACAATAAAGCTGACAGCATTCACAAATTGGAGAAGGCTGGGGGCATTAGAAAAGTATATAAAATAAGTGAGTTTATGGATGTCTGTTCTTATTTAGTGCATTAAATAACCAGGGCACTGTTTACATTAAGTAATCAGTGCTTGTTGCTCCCAGCTAAACTCGAAATGAGAGTGAGTGGAATACAATACTTACTCTCTGTAAGGTGTGCCAACCCTGTGATTGTCTCTTGCCTGGATGCATGGGGCTACTGCTGGCTATTTTTGGGGATGTGAGGCCTTGTTTACAGATATTTGAGTAACCCATCTTGGTAATGCAGTCACAACATTTCAGCTAATCTACTATAACTGCCTGTGAACAGGCTCTTTTCCCCTGCAGATGCAGGGGAATTACATTTCCACTTCAGCTGATGCCAGTTCTTGGGGCAGTAAGACAATGCCTGCCAGGAGCCATCTCAGCACAGCTGCTGCACACCCTGGGGCTTGCCCTGCACCGACTCTGTGTGCCCGTAGCAATGTCAGTGCCATCTCACACAGGTGTGTATTTTCACACGTAAGCGTGACTAGATGTAGGTGTGCAGATTCACATGAATTTTGTTGCAAAGATGATGCTTGAAGATTAATGGCTATTAATTCATGGGGAGATGGGGCTGCGGGGGGGTTGGTGGTGGATGGTAAAAACAGTCATTTTTACAAATCCTGCAATAAGAATAACTCAGTTGACCTCACAGTGTTGATCCACTAACTGCTCTCCTGTGCTTTTGATTCTGGATTGGAAAACCAGAAAAGTACTGAGGAGCTGGGAGCACAAAATGCCCCAAGGGCACAGTCCTGATCTTATGTGCCCACTCAAGCCTGAGGAAAAATCCTGCTGATTTCAGTCAGGTTTATATCAGCCCCTTCGGTGTTCTCATTCAAAATTAATAAACTAGTTGTCTGATAGACTTACGTTAGGATTGTTATCACTGTAATTGCAGACAATTGTTGGCCATTTTCTCCAGGGACTGGCATCCTCTGGGCATTGAGCAGACAGCTGTTGTACCACCTCTAGAAGTGGCCAGTAATTTCTGGAAGGGAGACACTGATTTACTGGTTGAAATTCTCAAACCAGAATATTTTTTCTTTAAGATTCAGGTAAATATATTCCCCATTCAGATACACATATATTCACTGTAAGTTAGGTTTTGAAATTTCCACTTATTTCCAAAGCAAAATAGTTTAATTTCTCCAGTGGTGAAAACATCATCCTGCCACCACATTGCCTCAAATGCTATTTACTCTTGAGCCTGTGATTTTTGCAATTCTGCTGTGAATTTTGCAGCTTGAACTCAGAACCCAATCTTTTGGCAACAGTCCTGTCTGTGTGTGTGAGGGAATCCAGGCTGCAGTATCACTCACACTTTCTTGTTTTACAGACTGCCTTACATCTCTGAAGAGCAACCCAGTGCTTCAGCATTCCCATTTTCCTGAATCCACTGAGCTGGCAAAGACTACATTGTCTTATAGTTGTTACAATTCAACAGAGCCCTGTCTGGTTGGCCTAGGAAATTACTTCTGGTCTGAGCAGGTGCAGGGCACATTATGGCTTTTAGCAATGTAGCTGTGTGCACAGAATAAAACTAGCCCTTGGAGGCCACCTTGAATTAGGAACACTGCATTTTGTTAAGAATAAATGGGTTAGAGGTAAGGTAATGTGTGCAGTAATTTGTGTTTGCCTGGGTGATGCAGCTTTTTGTTAATCAGGGGATATGATCTAACAAGAAGGTTGTTTTTCAGGCTGCAATCTGTGAGAGACCCAGTATTGGTACTGGACTCACAGAAGGGCTGGTTGGAGAGGACTCGATGAAGTCCAGCCTGCTCATGTTTCGTGGCTCCTTCCTCCTTTCCCTAAGGATGCTCTAGGGCCTGTCTTGTCATCTTTATTCCAAACCACCAGTGTTATTGCTGCAGTAATCAATAGTTGCCACAAGCCTCTTCATGCGACATATCTTCCTTCTTTCTGCTGGTCCTATCTCTGCTCCCACTGTCATATCCCCTCTTCTGGTTTTTGTCCTCCTTTTCTGATCAGTACAACTGGTTCTTTCTGAGCAGCTCCTTGTCCTGTGCATTTTATTTTCTCCATTTGTTCCCTTTTCCCTCTCTGTGTATTTCAATAGACTCATTTGAATAGACCTGTATAAAAACAAAAGAGAAAAGAAAAAAAGAAAAGGGAGAGGAGAGGAGAGAAGAGAAGAGGAAGAGAAAAAAGTACTTATCTGGTTTCCAGGAGAAGGATCAGGAACAGACTCTGCCTGTCTTTCCAGATCAGAATCCTCATATGTGCAAGCATGGGAAAGTTCTGCAACCCTTCGGCATAAGTAGAGTGTTCAGAGCTTCTTGTGACTCTTTGCCTGGTGAAACACTGCCCCTGCTTTCCTCCTGAGTTGGGAAGGCTGTGTGGCTGATTGCACTAGGGCTTCTAGGCATTTGGCTGGCACTACAGAAACAAGGGGCAGCCTACAAAGATGTCCTGGGGTACAGCTTGCTGTCATGTGCCCAGTATTCAGGACAGGAGCTCCAGATCTGGCCTAGGTCTTTACCATCACCTTCCAACCATGGCCTTGGTGATTGCATCAATTGTCCTCCCTTTCTTTGTGCATGCTTGCTCTGAGCATTCCCTTTGTCTTGGAGTTCATACAGCAATTTGTAGAAGATAAAGTCCTGGAGTAAGGGCTGACTTCAGCACTGCCTAGACAGGAGATGTTCACTCTTGAGGGCATCCCTGGGAAGGATGCAGCACACCAGAGAGGGTCCTCTGAAAATAGCAGCACTTTTTCTCTGCTTGCCTGTACTTAACATGTTTGCCTCAAGCTTCTCTTTTGCACAGAGGGAAGACACTACACAGAAACCTTAAAGTGATGTTTGCTAAATGATTTTTCCTGTTTAATGCCATAAACTAATGATAACGTGCTATGCAGGCTGAGCTATGGCATTTTGTTCAAATCTCCTTATGTGAAGTCTTGGCCTCTGATGCGTAGACAAAAGATGAAAGCTTACTGTATAAGGCCCTGTGTGAATTGTGACCGGAAGGAAAGAGCTTTTATTGCAGTAAATCAACAAGAAAAGAAATAAGTTTCCCAGTGTGTTAAGTGTTAACAGAGGAGAGAAAAAGATTAACAAGAGTCATTCATTTGTTTTTTTTATTATGTATATTTTCATTAGAAAACAACCTTGAACACCCAGGAATAGTTTTCTAATAAACGTAAGCTCATGAAGAGCACTTGGAAGTTTCCATTCTGGGTTCAGGAGAATGACGGGACAGTAACACAGTCGACATGGTCATTCCTCTTAGTCAACCCCTCCCTTGCGGCTGATCTTTTCTTACATTGCAGCCTTCCCTTCCCCGTGCTTCCTGCCCTGGACAAAACCACCCCCTCCCTCCCAATCCCACAGATATCTCTGTAGAAGTCTCAAAGAGAGTATTTCTGCATGGACACACCATTGATTCACCTCAACCCTCAGTGAACACAGTGATTTCTTCCAGGCCTGAATGAGGACCCCAGCAACAGACCGTGGGGATCCATGCAGAGACACTTCTTCCTCTCCTGGGCAGACCTTGTAGTAGTGCACAAGTCCTTAGGAGTAATTTCAAAGGCGACTCAAATGTAGAGATGCAAAATTAGCCTACTGGGACTCTGCCCACTGGGGATGAAGATCCAGGGAAGTGTTCTTGCCCTCCCTGCTACCTGTGTTCTTACGCTCAGTCTCTCAGGGGCAAAAGTCCTGAAGGGGTTGATGCATAGCTATGGGCTGGTTGTGCTTCTGGAATGAGGAAGATTTCCTCCCCAAGCCTGGCCTGCATTGCCTACGAAGGGTTTATTTATAATAGAGAGCTGATGTGTATGAACTAAAAACATGGGAGACAAGGCCATTTTGATTTGCTGACAAAGATTCTTGCTCCTCTCTCATCAGAGCAGACCTTAACCAGGCTTACCACCATCTAAAGGTGATTTGCCCTTACCATGTTTTTGGCTCAGGTACATCATCCGCTGTAGTTGCCCTGAGGCTAAGAAACAAAAGGTTCCCCGTGTCATTATCCCACAGCTCGATAGCTTGAAAGTGATTGCTCTTCTGGATCAAGACGCGAAACTCCATGAAAAAGGGTTCTGCTGGCCACATCAGTCTTGAGGGATGTGAGGAAGGTTTGTGTGCCTGTTAGCAAGGAGTAGAAGGATTGTCCACACTCCCATCTCAGAGAGATGTTTTACCATTTAGTAGCAATGAATCACCCCTTTCCAAAGGAAAGCAAAGATTATGGAGAGTGAGTGAAAGGGGAGGGGGAATATAATCTCATAAGAACATAGGTACTGAAATCAACTGATCAGAGAACATCAATTTTTGTCTCTCTAGCTGGAAAAGATCATGTGGGTTAGGTAAAAGTCTGTTCATCCTTATAGGAAAAAGAATCTCTGTAAAATGTTAGTGGAAAAACTCCCAGAGAAGTGTGCTCTGCTGGATTTTAAAGGAAAGCCGTCCTGCGATGAATAGCAAAGAGCAGAGGAGCTCTCTCCCCAACCTGAGCAGTGAAAGGATGAGCCAGGTCACTTGCAGGGGCACAGTGGGCATGTGCAATTTTTGTGTTTATTAATATCAAAACCTACATAAGCTGATAGATGCTGTCCAGTGGTGACCTGCTAACATCAGGAAGTCATCCTGCCATAAGGGGGTGCAACTAGAGATAAACAGCCTGACACTGGCTATCCTATCCAGAGGGGAGCTGTGGTCCTCTGCAGAAGGCTACGCTTTAGGAAGGCTCCTCGAGCAGACTTGTTCACTCAAGACTTTGAGCAATCAGGGAACTGAATGTGATGTCCTAATTCTGTTTGGTAAAGTACATCTTGACGCATAACGTAACATAAAAAGGAGCACCTTCCCTTAGTACCTTTTCTCTACTGCTATTTAATTCTTTAAGACTTAGGTATCAGAACCTTCTTTTTTTTCTTTTATTTTTCTCTTTCCCCCCTTTTTTCCTTTTCCTGTTTTCCTTTGTCTTTTCTTTCCCAAGATGCTTGGAAAAAAAAAGGGTTATTAATAAAATAATAAAAATATGGGGGAAAAAGTGCTGACAATGTGACTTGGAAAAGATTTTCTGTCTGAGTTCTTGTCCCATTCAAAAATCCATGTCTTCTCAAACAGTTGTGATGGCAGGTGTTTGTGCTTTTGCATCATTGTGCTTGTTTGAGTATGGCTCAGATAAGTTTGAGGGGACTTCTGTCTGTTTCCCACTGCTGGAGCTGAGCATCTGTTTTCCACAGACTTCTGCCTTATTTAAATGCTATACAATAATGAGTATGAACCAAAGATAGGCCAGAAGTTGTATAAAAGCATTTCCTTCTTCTGTCTTCTCTTTGCTTGAAGTCAAATCATATGTCACATTTTCCCACAGTAACTCCCTGGCTACGGTCAGACTTATTCAGTACAGTTAAGTATTCTTTTAGGTTTACTGAGGGTTTTTTTATTCTTCTTTATCTGTTCAGTATAACATTCATAAATATATATGTGTATGTCTACATATATTTTATCTTGAAATTCCAGCTCTGGAAGAAAAAACATTCTTTCATCAAAGAAGAAATTCACCCAGTGACCTGGAGGTAATTTGAATAATGAACTAAGATAGTTTTTGATGTTTGTATAAACAGCACAGAACCATCAGATTCTGCTCTCCTTGTATCTGACATGATAGATATGAGATCAAAGACTGCCTTCAGTAACTGCTGCATGTCAGACTTGCATTATTGAGGAAAATATCCCTAGAGCCATTAGTTCATTGCTGCCTAATGGGGGAAACCAATCAGTGTTTTCACCGTATCCCCTTCAACATGTAAGAAGAAGTGAAGGTCAATGCAATAAGCTCCTACATTTGTTTTCCCTCCCCTTTATTCAAATAAGTCATTGTTCATCAATTAAATGAATTTGCCTGTCTGGAAACATGAAGGACGTAGAAGACTCTAAAACTAGTCTGTGAGGAATTCTGTGTCTGCTCACGAAATCTTCAGGGTTGGAGTCCACAGACAGCAGAGGGGATGAGGCATCTGTTGGCTCAAGAAGGAGCAGTCACAGGTGAGGTGAAGATGGACATTAGGATACTCAGCATAGTCACTATGGCAATTGCACTGTTGACTGTTCCCCTGCAAGTGCTTGACCAACATACAATAGTAAGAGGAATAGGTCTTCTGACCATACATTCTCACTAGGAGACGTGCAGCAATTTGGGTGGATAAGCCACAGGTTGGAAGTGCTAATGGTGCAGCCTCCTCCTACACTGAAGAGTAGTAGTGCTTTGCTTAGTCAAAAAACCTTTTTCTCTCGAGGAAAACAAAGACAGGATGCTTGACCAACTGATCACAACATGTAGGCAGAGGATGGTCTTCAGAACTGGAAAGTCTTCAGCACTATCCTCCAGCTACAAGCACTGCCTCTGATGTTTTACTGCTGCCAGATCAAGGGCTTTGAGAAAAGTCAGGGACCTGGCAGGTATGAGTGGTGTTTTCCTGTCTTCCTGAATAAAAACAGGACAGCCAACACTTCTCTTGACTAAAATCTATGCTGCTGATTTGCTCTTTCCTTGGGTTACCCATCGTAGTAAGGTAAGACATGGACCTCTTCAGCACCTTGCTTGGGAAACCACAACAGGGAACACATCTGATCTACTTGAAAAGCAGCCCATCATTTCTTACATTTTAAATTGGAAACCAAGTGCTAGCTGGGTGTATGGGTTTTGCTACCATTACTGTGCTTTTCTGTGGCAATCAATTAAGAGCACTCACTGAGACTGGCAATGTAAATATATATCAAAGAGGACTAACTGATGGTTATAGAGTTGGACTTACTGATACAGACTCTTAATGGTCCTTGTGTTCTCTGATGGCCCTTGGGTTAGTTCATGTGCTTGATCCATTGCAGGCACACAGGAAGAGGGTTTGAACTTGGCAGTGAGTATTTACCAAGAGACAGGATGGCAAGAATTGAAGAGCTGTGGAAGCTGGAGGCCAGCACTGATGTTTCAGTAGGCAAGAATAGCATTGGCAACTGACACAGAGAAAACACCTCTGAATAGCATAATCAGAAAAGCATTACCAGAAAGAACTGTCAAAGCTGACAGAAAATCAGGGGACTGGCAGAAATCACAAGATTGAACAGGACCGCACACACGTTTTCTGATGATGGCTGAACACAGTCCTCCACACTGACCACCCCCAAACAATGCTGGAGGACCACAAAGCCCAAGAACTGAGAGGTCTCCACAGTGATAGGACCTGGAATTTTCTCCACTGGGAGAAACAGCTGCCAAACTCTGCAAGCTTTGTTTGTCAGTGGAAGGTGATCTGACAGCTTTGTAACAAAATACAAGGAACGTCTCTTCAGAGACCCATCATACAAGACTAGAGGAAAGACATGGGGAAGAAGCGATGCCTTTCGTAGGATAGCTCTGCCCCATCTCTTCTGTCTGCTAGAATCCTCCAATACACAACGTATTTTTCTTGTCTTGGGTGCGTATCGTCTACATTTGCACCTTTGAAAGTCCTGCATAGTAGCACAAAGGGGATGGCACAAGAAGATCGTGGGAGATGAGAGAACTGTGCTATGGAAGGAAGATACCCTCCTAAGTATTTCTTCCATCAATACTTTGGGGAGAAAAGAAAAAGAGAATTCAAAACCCCAACCCTCACATTAAATTTGCACTTGTTCTCTCAGGCTGGCAGCCTAGAAGTTCACAAACTCAGAAGTACCTTGTTCTGGAGTAAACTGTTCTGAAAACAGTTTCCAGGGGCTTCCCCGAGTTTGCTTTGCTGGTGGCAGCCCTTTGGCTCCATGCTGGCACATGTATGAAGCTCTTTGAACAAGTTTTGACCTTCCTTTAGCCCCTCTGCCCATCAAGCCAGCTAATGACATGCTTTGTATTGCACAGAACACATACAATTGACAAGTTCATAGTGTTGTTTAAATATTAAACAGTCTAGACAGGCTTTTGAGTCTTATGCCACTATGAAAAGGCTCAGACCATACCCATCTCTGAAATTGGGCTGCGGGATCATTTGCACAGTAAGACAGACAATAAGACTTGTATACATTGCCATGCAACAGAATAGACCCCAAACCGTCAGCCCTAAGTGGAAAGTTTATTTCTAAGCACAATATATGGAAAAACCAAACCAACAAACCCCACAGATATAGAAAACGTTGTAGCAAATCCCTGGTCAAGTAGGATTTCATGTCTGTCACTACCCTGCACCTCACAGCCACTTAAAATGTCATGCAATGGAGGAGAGGGCACTCGGACGACACCCTCTGCTTCAGATCAAGGAGGATCTCCAAGCAAGAGGAGGCCGATGGGACTCCTGCTGAGTGATTCAGACTGTAACCAGCAAAAGGGCAGCGCTGCTCACCTCCACCACACGCCTCTTGACTACTGGTGGTAGACTTAGCACTTCAACAGGCTTTACCAACGTGGATTCTCACAACATCCCTGTGAGGTAGGTACGTATTGTTATGCCCCCTTTGCGTGGAGGGGGGACTGAGCCAAACAGCCCAAGGCTACAGAGTCAGTGGCAGAGCTGGAGTGAGAGTATGCAGAGTCCTGTATGCTCAGAGTACTAGATCACACCACTCTTTCACAACAAGTTGTGCTTATGACCTCATAAACTTTTAGCCATTAGCCAAATTAAAGGAATTTGACTTCTCCATACTAAATGAGTGGAGGGCAGGGAGGGAAATAACATCATGGGTGACAGTTGTTCCTTCATCTCCATATGCTTCCTCCTTCCCAAAAACACCATAATTACTCATCTCTTGGAATGAGGACAGCTTCCAGAACAGGCATAGGGGTGAGAGGCTGCTGTGTTTGCTTGCTTTGGGCAGGTGTCTCTCTACTGTGGATCAGAAGCAGTTCTTCCAGAGACCATTTGTTGCAACACCTTCCTTCTGGGGGTAGCTACTTTCAGAGATGACTGGAACTGCCCCTTCCCTTTCCCTCAGCCCACCAATATCCCTTTCTCCCCTCTGCCAAAAGCACTCTTTGGTAGATAGTAAATCTGGTCAGATAAAGGTACAGTAATCTCAGAAACCAGGTTTCACATGGGCCCTCAGTAAGTCAGCTTTCTTGGATGGTGTTTTGCCTCCCACATTCTCTGCCAGAGAAGTACCTGTTCTGTTGCATCCTGATATTTAAAGGGACACTGTCAAGTAATCGAGGTGAAAAATACCATCTTGCCTTAAGATGCTAACCTCCATCTTCAATGTTCCAGAATGGCTGGTGTGCTCAAACTCAGAGGCTGGAGTCTGACACCTTCTCCAGTCCAGGAACACCTGACCAGTGACACCTTAGGTGCCAAAGGAGCTGGTAGCCCCTGTTTGCCCTGCCTCCAAAATAAACTGTGAGAGGTGCTGGTATGATGATGGAGAGCAGTTGAATGCAGCCATCGTGCAACATTGCTTGGCACTGCTGCTAAATGGATGCATTTTGACTGAAGTCCTTATCTTGATTTGGGGGGGAGCTGGGTTCAGGCTTGATCACTACAGGTTCATTGTTTTGGAGTTGCTGAGCTGTTGCTCCTCAATTAGCTAATCTCCATATTTTTAGGGTTCCTGCTCTTATGCTTCCTTTGTGGCAGTTGCAAAATAGCTCAATCCCACAGAGCTGGGACACACCCTCCATAAAGCGAGGACATTCAGCAGGAAATCAGGAATATGGATTTCCTCTTGTCACAGAAGAAAGGTGGGGAGGAAAGGGATGATAAAAGGAATGGAGTGAGTGGAGAGAACCATACGTGCCCAAATGGAAAAGGACAAAATCGGTAGGGAAAGAAATTTTATTTTCAAGCTTGTAAGAGAATATTACAAACAATGGAGAGTAAAAAAAGCCCAAACCCTAAAAACTATTTAAAAAGTACTTGACAGTGTCCCTTTAATATCCACAAATGATTCAGCCATTGTGCATTGAAAGAGAATGTTCCTGAAGAGCAACTGGTACCTTCGAGGATGTATCCCAGAGAAGGAGACTTATTAGAAGTGTTACACAGTCAATCAGCAACTGTGTTCCCTCTTCAGACTAACTCTCTTTTGGATGATTGAATGGAAGAGACTCTGTAATCAACTAACAGACTGGATGTGAAAGGATCAGCCTACAAGACTGAGTGAGACTATTGAAAATCGAGCAGCAGGTATACAGACACAAAAAAAAGGTACATCTCTAATGCATGAGTGTCTGAACCAGCCAGGGAGCAGACACTCACCAAAGATGGGTCAGCTTCTTGTGATTGGAGTAAAATGGAAAAAAATTAACCTGGAATGTCTGCATGGAAAATGATGTGTGTGAGTGGCAAGATTTGGATGCTGGATTTGGGGTTATGAAGGCATGAATCACACCACTACTTGTGCTTGAAACACCTGCGGAACATTTGTACAAAATTTGCCAAAAATGCCTATGTGTTGAATAAAGGTCATGGAGTGCCCTCCCCCCTCCCAGTTCTACCCACAAACCCCTTGTCAGGAATGTTATGAAAAAAAAAACTTTTTTTGGTGAAATTTGGGTATGCCTGGATTTTGTTAAGATTTTCTTGGTGAGATGATTCAATCTCACCTTCTGTAAATCAGTACTGAAAAATCCCCAGCCATTTAACTTCAGGTACCCCATGGCAAACCAAACGAGGCTCCAGTGACTCATGAAACAAAAGAACTTACAGCCCTGGTTAATCACAGTCTGTAAAATAAAAACACTCCAAATATTTTGTTCCCATCCATGTTTTTATAAATCTCACACTATGTGTGTGCGTGCGTGCGTGTGTGTGTGTGTGTGTACAGGGGGTGTGTACAGAGTGTTACCTACTCCAGGTAATAGGATTTGTAAGACATGCTAAACCGTCTGTTCCTCTGCTTCCCCAGAACTCTGCCTACTCAGTTTGTAGTCTGTATTGCACTTGTTTTGTTGGTTTTTTTGTGATTTGTGTTGATGTTTTTTTTGTTTGGTTTTTTTTTTCTTTTTTTTTTTTTTTTAAACAGGCTGGAAAACATTAACCTCTTTAGCATGAGTGTGCAGCTCTCCTTCCACCTGCTTTTTTCCTCAGCTGGCCAGGTGCCGCCTCTTATGTCTTGTGCAGTTACTGAAAAAAGAAAAGGAGAGGAGGAAAAAAAAAAGAAAAAAGAAAAGAGAAAGAAAAAGGCACACCATGCTCCTCTGCTTTATGAGTTCTTTGTCTCCTCCGCTTCATGTTAAGGCCTCCTGAATTCCTCGGCTCAGACCGTCGTGACCCTCATGACGAGCTCTCTGTTACTACTAGACTGACTCCTCTGTTCGTGAGGCCTCAGGTGGCTGAGTATATGCAGGATGGTATAAGCACAGTGGTGGTCAGAGAGGGTGCCTGTGGCATGGCCGGCAGCCCGTGCCCCGCTGTCGGCTGGAGCGGAGTTAGTGGCTGTACCACCAGTGGAGGACGAGTGGGTGGTTTGGGAGGAGGGGCGCTGATTTGTCCTGGTCCCTGTTTTTTGCTCCTCCATGTCCTTTGTTTTGTCATAGTTCAGCACTTTCCACTGCTGATTGACCGCCTGCCACCGCTTAAAAATCCGGTAAACCGAGGGCCCTTCGTGTATTATTAGACCTGGAGGGAAGGGGGAAAGAAATAAACATAAAACAGAAACAAAACTTCAGAAAGAACCACACACCTACCCCAGCATCTTTCCCCAGCTAGCTGTTTAAGCTCAGCTCTACCTCACTGATGCTCCTCCTCTGCTGGATCCCTTTTCCTCTGAATTAAAAGGATTACAGTTTTATCTCAGCTGTTGATAAACGGATCGTAAATGCAGCACAGTGAGTTATGCTCTTACAGCAACAGAGTATCTGTTTACCAATAAATGCCTGAGGTTTATCTATCACTGGATTCATTTTTCATGCTGCATAGGCATGATTCACCGAGCTCACGGTGTGTGTTTGGAGGGGGTGTAACTGGATCTGACGTGCCAGTGACGGCTGTTGCACCAGCATCATGTGTGTGTGCACAGCCCGTGTCTCTCCCTACACACACAGCACCAGAGCAGACACATATGTGGAGGCCAGAGGAGCAGCCAAACAAAAAACAGGTCTGTTTATGCCCATAAGTGGTCTGTTATCCAAGGCAAAGTTTTGCTCACCTGCAGAGCAGGTACCTCATTGTACGTCATTGCTTCCTCTCAAGGGGAAACTCAGCACGCTTGACAGAAAGGGCAGATGAGCTCACACAGTGTGTGCACTGAGTGTGCAAGACATGCCTGTGTCCTGCTGCCCACCTGCACACACCAGAGCTGATGTCTGGGGATGGCACTGGGCTGCAGGGCACCTGACTTCTGATGGGCACTGGGCTGCAGGGCACCTGACTTCTGATGGTCTCTGCATTCAAAGGAGAATGAGCAGCTCAGGCCCTTCCACCCAGCAGTTATCTCATCCCCCAGCTGTCTCTGTCATCCTCCCCACCCTTACCAGATGAATAAGGAATTAAATAATTTTAGTTGTTTAAATGATGACAGTACTTGAGTATTAAGCTCTATTACTATTCAAGTTGCCAGCCTCTGGCTAGACCCTTTGGAAGCACTAGGTCCAACAGTGGCTGCAACACAGAGGCTGGACGAAGCTGCAACATCTCGTGTACATTAGCTGGCATTATCCTGCAAGCTTTGCTAGAGAATGGGATTAATGTGAAATGAGGGGATCTGAGTCTCTTAGGAAAGTGTCTTTGTATCTCATGTAACTAAAGCCAGACCAGCAGGCAGGACTTGGGTGAGTTAGCACATGGACAGCTTTATTGTTCTCAATGACTATAGCTTCACCATTCTTGGTCAGGATCAAGATTATCAAAAACATTTCTAGAAAGAGTAGCTCTGTTTGACTGCCTGTTGCAAGCATAGAAGTATAAGAACAAAAGACCCACAAGAAATAAGAATCAAAATTGTGCCTAAACAAAAGGACTGACTTGACCAACAGTGTGTGGAGAGATAATGGTCACCACAGAATAAAGTGAAGCCACTCTGTTTCTTAGGGTCTGTATCTGATGTTAGGGAGTTTAAATCAGTTTCTAACCTCCCTGGTTTTAAGCATAACTAGGAGCCCTGCTGACTTGATCACAGATTAGCTTCAGGGGGACTCTCACATTCATTGAAATGAGGTGCTGAGCCTGCTCACTGGCTGTATAAGTAATTATGTTGGATAGTTTGTATGCAGATCTGACTGTTTTGGGACAGGGAATGGCACAGGACACTACAGTATGAGAGAGCTCTACCCTTTGGTTCCCACAGGCCATTGAGATTACATAGCTGTACTCCTGGAGTGGTACTGGCTTTTCATAGCCAAACACCATGACATCGTAATAGAAAAATGTGGGTTTCCCTCCCTGCTTGGAAACATGGTTGAGAATTCTGACATAGACTGATCAAAGCATCAACCATAAAAAGCAGGACTTAGGGAAAGCCTTCAGATCCAGCCAAGGAGGCTATGAAGCAGGCCTGAAGTGTATCAGCCCATGATAAGGGACATTAGATGTACATTTAAATGAGCTGTCTGATCTGTAATGAATGAAATTCCACTCTGATCAATGGCAGAGCCAGTGTTTCTCGGAGATGACATAAAAGAAGCAAAATCAAATGTTTTCTCTTTGGCTGTAGAACCTTCTTCATAGAATCAAATCCATTCTACAAAGTATTAAACACTGAACTAGGATTGTAAATCTATTCTTAATTACCTTATCACAAATATTTAATGCGCAGCCTGATTCAAGAGGGCTGTTTATAAAATTCTTGTTTGTTTGCCTTCTAATTATAAATGTTTATGATCTTATGCAATTAACTGTGTGATGCTGATGGATGGGTTGCTGAGTCAACTGAACACCTGTTTTCTTGGATAATTTTGGTTTCCAAATATTTATAAAAGCACAAAATAACTTGTTTTCCTCTGTATTTACTGAGCTTTAAATTACTTATCGATTTCCCAGTGTCAAGCTCCGGAAGCTGGAAAATTAAGAAGGAACCAAGTGGAGGGGTGGGCAGAGAGGCGGAAGTAACAGTGATTTATTTGCAAGAGTAAATGCCAAGAGTAAGCAGAGGTCTATCACTTGATATCAAGTTGCAGGATGCTTAATGCTCCCATTGTAATAAATTTTGTCTGTCTGAGATAAACTAGGATTGGAATTCCTACATTCAGCTCTGTGTGTCCCCTAACAAAAACACCCCTCCCTCAAGGATCATTCTCCTTGGCAGAGGTGAAACTTTCAAATTTAAGGCCAGAAGTCAGTGGGAAATCCTTCAGGAAGAACTGTATTCAACTTGAGGTATCGGACTAGAAGCAATTACTCCATAAGCCAAATCCTCTGTGTGTGCAAGACTGCAGGTTGGTGTGAACTTCTGTCTCTGTGCAATTGTCTCTTTTCAACACAGAAATGTCTATATGAGAGTTTCAGATGGATTCTGGCAGTTTCCTGGTCCTTTTCCAGTCCTTCCCAGTTTATCTCACCCTCTTCTGCTTCACAAAATCTGTTCTCAATGGATCCTCTGTGAAAACCATCCTCTTCAGATGGAAAATCTCTGTAAATTTAACATGAAACGTATTGGTCTAGATTATTTCTTAGTTCATGAAATCCCTAGCTTGTGGTGCTGGTGAAACGAAACTCCCATGGAACGTGGACACTGATGATGTGCTGTTCTCATTCCCATCTTCTCACGTGGAGACCTGGCTGGACCAGCATTGGACAAAATTCCTCAAGCTAAAAGTTGTTGAAAGCTGGAATCTCTTGGATTAGGTGGGACAGAGGTGCATTGGATCAGTAGACTTCTTGCAAAACTGATCAAGCGAAAGGTCCTCAGCCCAATGGCTAGAAGGGCTGTTGGAAGAACGCTGGCAGATATAACAAGGACAACTGTGTTTGTCTCCAGGTGAGGAAGGGACGGATCAGACAGTGTACCACCAGGGTGTGAGAGTAACCTGAGCAGTTGCGAGCCTCCAACTTAAGGCAACTTTGGAGCAGCAGTTCCCCAGAAATGACAAGCAGTGACCTCCTGAACATGGTCAGACTCTGCCACCAAGTGATCTTTTCACGAGGACTTTCAGCCTCTAATTAACCTTCCTTGCCAAGCATTTTCTTGAAAGAAACAGGTAAATTCTCGGGAAAGGAAATGTTTCACCTCTTTGACAGTATAAAACCACCCAAACAGGGCTTCTGCTGTCAGTGGGCAGTACTTGACCCCTGAAATGATACTCCTATGATCTACAGGAGGAAAAATCACAGTCCCTTCCAGCCAGTTACCTTCTCAAAAAGGCCCTGTCTTGCCACCTGAGCTGTCACCTCTGGTTTCTACCTTCAGCAGCACTTTGGCCTTTTGTTTTCCTTTCCAAATGCAGTTTCATCTCAGCCAGACAGCTGCCATGCTTTAGCCTGTTTCTGTTGCTTTCATTACTGGGTGTCAGGGGAAGATTATGGCAGCTGTGATCAAGGCTTAATGTTTGCATCCACAGCAGTGGTGACTCAGGCCAAGGTAAATTAAGCTTTCTGGGACAAAACACTTTCATTGCCAGACTTTCTCTCTGTTGACACCATTGCGTACACAAACCTTTCCCTCCCTTTCTGTGATTTCTTTAATCTTTTGTGACAATCTCAAATTTCTTCACTTTTGTTTGCAAAGCTCCAGCAGCTCAGCCCTTGCTCATCTGTTCACCTTCATTTCATCCTGTTTGCTCCATCCTTAGTCGCCTTTTATCTTGACCTAAGGGAAAGACAGTGGCTGATGATAAACCAGGAAAAGAGAACCAGAGGGATCTGTTCCAGGAAATATGGGTTGTGAAACAGGGTACCCTCACCTGGCATCCCTCAACATTCTGACCAGGTCAGTTGCAGCTGAATATGACAAGTTCTTTAAACAATCTAGCATACGTAAATCCTCCTGTGGCTGGCATTCATGGCCACAGAGCTGTGCTCTTCAGGAAATGGGGAAGAGAGTGAACCAAGGAGTGGAGAGAGGTAGTTCTGTAATTGCAAATAATGTCATGGCACCAATGGGACTCTGCAATTGGGCTGGTTTTGGAAGAAGAGATGTGAACCTCAGAGGTGATTGGGTTAGGAATGAGGTAATGACCTTCTTCTCCTCAGTCCTGTTCATCATCTCAAAAATCTCTCCATCTCCCTTTTTTTCTGCACATGAACCCCCCAGGAGGGTGCAGTCCCTAGACCACAGAGGTGCAGAATCATCACTGTACACCCCACCTGCCTTTTCATTCCCCAATGAAATAAAATGATATGTCACAGAATTCCTGTCTTCAGCAGTGTGATTGCCTGGTCCAGCTTGTGTTTGCACTTCTCTTTATTTGATTACATCTTGTTTATTCCTCCAATTTGCCAGGATCATTTCAAATTTCAAATGCTGATCTGATCCTCCAAAGTGCTTGCAGCCTTTCCAATCTTGGTGTCATCTGTGAATTTTATAACAGCACTTCCTATTTAATTATCTAAGTCATTAATAAAAATGTTGAAGAGAGCAGAGCCCAAAACAGTCTCTACTTGAAAGGTGTTTCCAGTTTACAGCACACTACTGATGACTACTGAGAAAGCAGTTTTTCCATTGGCTGTACACTTGCATTATAATTATTTAATCTAGAATACATTTCTCTGGTTTACTTGGGAGAATCTAAAGGCAAAACACTAAGAACATTGCTGAGGTCACAGCATATCAAACTAACTGCTTCCTCCTTAGCCACTAGTACAATTACCCTTCCAAACTGGATATGGTTATACCCTTATGATCACCAGTTGGTTAACTAAAATAATATTCTAATATATTTCTCTCAATCAGTTAAGGTGATTTGCCCTTCATTCCCTGATCCTCAGTTCATACCTTCTTTAATGATAGAGATTATATTTAAAGATAGGTACTCTGCTTGCATTTCCCCAGCTGCCTGGCACCTCCTGCATCCTCCCCAAGTTCCTGATGATGAAATGCTTATGGGTCAGAGAGTGCTCTGGCAGCTTCCTCTGAAGTTCATTAGGATATGCTGATGAGGACAGAGCTAAGTCATTTGAATATTTTTGAGGCTGTTCTTTTCTGATTCTGCCCTGGGCTCCTTTCTCCTCATTAAAATTATTTCAGTTAAGTTTTGAGGACTGAAACAAAGGCAATATTTAACTCTTTGGCCTTTTGTGTATCAAATATTATTTGAGCTCTTAGACTTGCCTTGTTCTTCTTCTTTACATATGCTTATGGACCCACTTCTTGTTGCCTTTTATATTTCTGGATGGTCATCTTGGGCTTCAACCCTGACAGTTGCCTGTGTCTGTGTGATTTCTAGAGACTTTTCATTAGATGAAGGTTATTTTTTTTCTGCCTTTTGTGTGATTGCTGCTACACATTTGGGGTCCTCAAAGAGTTCCTGATGCAGTCTCAGTGCTCTCTTCCCACGGTTCCGAGCTTTCCCCTGCACAGACACAGTTTGCTGATGTGCCTTTAGTATCATCCCTTTTGGCAGCTATGAGCTGTTCATGGCTCTTTTATCCTTCAAATTCTCTTCCCAAGAGACGCTCCCTGCTCTGGTCTCCTGAGGCTGCTGCTGCTGCTTTTCTGGAGTCCATTATCCTCACATCTTACTTTTCTTCAGCTCAGGAATGCTTTCATCGAGCAGTCACTTTCCATACAAACTGCTGCTACATTCAGATTTTCAGGGACTTTTTGCTTTCTGGTGAAATCGAATAGGAAGTATAGACTCCTTCATAACTGCCACCTCCACTTTCCAAAATACAAATTTTGTTGCCAAAATGTTTCAAGAGCTTGGTGGACAGTCTACCCTGCATACAGGAGTGGTTCCTAATGTATGACCTAGAACTTCTGGTGCTGTCTTTTAGACCTTTCTGGTAGATGCAAGACACTGCACTAATGATCAGGATTTCTCTCATCCACAAGATATCTAGGAAAGGTCTGCTCTCAGTAACACTGGAACTGTACTAGGAAGGTGAGAAAATTTAGCAATTTCCAGCACTGAACGACATATAGTATAAACTAAAAATGTGTTCATAATGATTAGAGGTAGAATGAATGCTTAACATATGGAAAAAATAATTAGCTGATTATAATCAGTCATTTTCTTATCATTCTCAATGCACATTTTTCTAGTATCTAAAGAACTGATTATGTATGAATCTGGACTGTATTTTGGCTCAGCAGAACTGGGATGTCTGCATGGCTGGACTCTGTAAAGTGCTGCTGATCACTGGATGCCATTAAGGAATCTACGGGTCTGGGGAAGAGAAAACACTCCTTCTGCTCTCTAAGTGCATTCACTGTAATGAGGTTTCACTGTCACACAGCTTTCCCACCTATGTGTATGCCATGCTTAGATTTCCTCAGGCCACAGGGGCCACGACTCCAGCAAAACTGAAATTGAGCCCCTCAGAGGCCAAGACCTTCACGGCCAGGGAAGAGCCCCCATCAATGTACATAGATTTGTTGCTCACAGTATTATATGGAGGCTTGGACTCTCATTTCGGGTCATTACAGCACAAACAGGCTGGTCCACAACCCTCAACTGCTGACTAACCAGAAAATCTTGTGTTTATTACAGCTTATCTCCTCTCATTCAAGGGCAGTTATGCCTCAAATGTTCTCCAGCTCCTGGTGGACCAGGACTCCCCACAAATGCAGCAAGAGCCCTTCTCCTTCCCTGCTTCCTCCGCTCCATCTGGCAGAGCCATGGGAGCAGCAGGTCCCACCTGGGCGGTGATTATGCCATGTCCCAAGCTCTCTGCAGCCATTAACACCACCCCCAGACTCAGCAGGAGCCCTGCTGGGTGGGAGATGCATCCAGCGTGCCAGCATCTCAGAGAATCCCCACAGTTGCTGCTCCACCAGACAAATGATCACGGAGCAGAGTGTGGGGGGCCAGGGAGAGGAGGCAGCTCCTCTAGTACTGCTGGGAGTGCTCGGTGTGGCAGCTCGCAGTGTCTCTCCCCCAGGCAGCACTGTGATTTTGCAGGATGCTGCTGAGCTACATGGCAAGAAACAATTTTCAGGTTGTGACACTGCAGCACATCATGAGTTCATGTAAAACAAGTATGCAGCAGTGTGCACAGAATGCTACTAGTTCCTCTTGGAAGCAGGAGTAGTCCATCCCACAGATATGGCATTTGTAGCTGTGGGCGGAGGAATGCTTTATCCAGTGGGATGAATTGAGTTGACAGGTAGGACTGCCTGCTGTGGGGCTTGTGGAGCTCGTGGGACCTAGGGACAGCATGTTGTAGAAACATTTGGGGAGCTTTTATGGCTGCAAGGTAATTGCATCTTCTCTGCGAGGTGCTGCCTCCACCCCAGGGCAGCCATCCTCAACCATGTCCTCCTCCAACCCTTGTGCTCCTCTACATGTAATACATGGACTGTGACCTGTAGGGCTGAGTTGGTAACAGCCCAGATGAGGAAAGGCTGGCAAGATGAAGGACTTGACAGGAGATGTCCAATGGACAGGAACTTCCATTCAGCACTCCCACATGGTTTGTTTGCAATGGGAAGATAGCACTGGCTGTCTCCAGGATGCCGTCTGTGACAGAGGAGCTGGACTGACCCCAGGAGCTGCACACAGCAACTCCACTGCACTAGAGATGCCACAAGACTTCCAGCTGTAAGCATATGAAATACCACCTACTCCAAATTTTTCCTGCACTGCCGAGACTTTTACCCATTGCCTCAAAACTGGGACAAAAAAACACCCTAAAACAAAACAAGAAATAACAGTGAAAATAGGTAAAATGAAATCCAAAGAAATCCTTGCTTGGGCAATAAATAAAACATGAACTGAAGTACTCCTGTAAACCCAGCTGGCTGTGGGCAGCTACAGGAAAATGGATGTTGTGCCCTTAAGGGCTCTTGTACTCCTGTGGTATTTAATTCTCAGTGCATGATAAAGCAGAGGATTAAAGGGCAGTCTCTAGTTACGCAGGCAGCAATAAATGAGACTCTTCTTGGAAAAAGCAAATAAATAAATAGAGATGGGAGCTTCATCAGCAGAACAGCCTTGCTTCTCAGTTGTGCCTCTCCAGCAGCATTCTCAGCTTGGGAGTCTACTGACAACTGTGTAAGGACAGGAGAGATGCGGCTTGAAGGAAGCATTCACGCACTCTCTTGCTCTCTTAAAGTTTCTCCTCCTTACTTTATAGCTAGGACTGTACATATCCTCTTGGAGCCTTTTGCCCTCAAATTTAAAACAGAGATGACAGCAACATCCCACATCTTCAAAATGCTTTGTACGCAAGAAGTAAAGACACTCATGTGCATGACAGATACTCCAAGGTCTTTAAAAGAAGGGAGTAAATAATCACTTCAAGCTAGATTGAACAGAGCACTGGCTAAATGCACCCCCTGGTCTCTGGAGGATTTTAGGGGTCTTTTCTATATTCAGGTTTCCAGACATTCCCCAACAGAAGTCTATGGAGTTGAATACTTATGGTGAGGAGGGGAAAAGCATGTGGCTTCCGTTTTCCTGTGGTTGCAGGATGGCAGTCATTCCTTCAGATCTGGGTTCTGAACCTTCCTATACCATAGCTAATGTTACTTTGGCCAAAGTGCTGCCTATGCAGTCATGCTGGATCTTCAGCCATTCCCAGGACACTTCTTTAAAGGCAAAGCTGGACAACAGAGCTGTTCTGTGTAGGGTTTGGGAATCTTTCTTTATGTTTGCTCGGAGCGAGACATGAAGGAGTCACACTGTTCCCCAGAATGGAAGAATACATGTGTGTTTTCAGACAGGTGAAAATGTTTCATTTGGATTTGAATTTTTTTAAAATGTTGTATTCCAAATTCTGACACTGAATTAAAAATACTCAGCATGAGCAGTCATCTCTAAATGTTAAATCAAAATGCTTTGTTTGATAATGATCAAAACATGACATTTGCTTATTGAAGGTAGAACTAGTGCCTCCCTCTCTGCTTTTATTAGCAAATGAAATTCTGTAGGAAAAATGAGAATAGTTTTACATTTTTTCATTTACTAAGGGATGCAGGTTCTGTTTGAGCCCAATTCCGCCATCCTGCTCCAGCTACCTCAGTGCTCTTCCCCTAAGAGGAATAGGAACCAGTTAGAAGAGACACAAAGGTGAATATAGATCACTCTTAACATCCACCATGGCAATGCAGGGCACATAGGCCAAGTCAATGGACCTGAGAGTGCCTGTGAAGTCACAGGTTGACATGTGCATTGTGATTGCTTCTACTGCCTCACTGGAGTGAGATGTTGGCATCTTTCCCCTCTGACATGTAGGAGGGCATCCTAAGGATGTCAGGCAGAAGGTGATCATGGTGCAGTTTGGCCAGCCTTTTGTTGGGATAAACATGTTCCTGGGACACACCATGGTGCAGCCTGTGTTTGGCTGCTTTGTCCTTCACAGCCATGAAAAAATCTTTCATTACAAATCCAAGATTTCCGTGAGATTCCCAGAAGCCTTCCACCTTGGGTGCTGCAGCCTGTCCTCTCTGCTTACAGTGTCCCCACAGGTCTCACTCTGCCTTTTCCCCTGCAAAGGTTTTCACCTCTCCCACAGGAGCACTATTCAAAATTAATGAGGGTGGTAGAAGCCAAGAGGACAAGGGCCTATTATTTCTGATCTGTTACTAGCTAGGATCTGTAAGAGGGCAAAACTTCATTTTTCCTGCTCTGGGTATACAAGCTTCTTCCACCAGAGCTGAAGACCTTTATGAGGTGCAATATCCAGCTGAAAGTAGCTAAACCTGCAGCAAAGGTCTTGGAGAAGAGCCTTGTAGGACACCAAGAGGTCTGTGATGTGGCTGTGGCTGTCGCTGAGCGAAGTGAATTGTCCCATCTGGCATAGTAAATGCCTGGACCTTCAGCTCTTCAGGCTTCTCTGCATTCAGCAGGTTGTGATGACTGCCCACTCCACACTGCCCAAATGTCATCGCTGTGGGCTTGTTTGCCGGCTGGACCATTTCTGAGAAGGCAAAGTGCTGGCTGGACTATTTGGTGCAGGATCCCTGGAGTTACTTAATATTATTGAACAGTTTCTACTTAACACTGCACAGTCATACGGATATTATGGATCCAGCTCTGCCATGAGGCAGAGGGACACAGGCTATGGCTGCCATTGGTGGATCTTGGTGCAGAAAAAAAAGCACTGCTTCAGTGAAAAACTTCCAGGAAGAATTAAGTTTAGCAACTTAGCCCATGGGCCTGTTTGCAGTATTATCCCTTACAGACTGTTGCATCTGGGTCTGAAAGATGGCTCTGTTGGTAGGTAGCCATCCCATCATCAATCAGTCTCTACTTTAAGAAGTGATCTCAGAGCTGGATTAATGTGGTTTCATATTAATCTCTTCTTATGTCTGCTTCTAGCTCCCCACAGAGCTGGGGACACCCAAAAGCAGCCTCATCTACTGTGCATGGGGGATGACTCTCCTGCAGTCTCATCTTTGGCCACAGAGTTGAATTCTCTTGCTACAGCCGCAACAGCATGCCATGGACCACAGCTTCCCACCTCCAGGAGTAATGGGTCTGTGGGGATGCATGCAGTAGTAGGAGGAGCAATGGGACAGAAGGCAGTTGGAAAAACACAGCCTGGCACAGAGCTGAGGACTTTTTTCATCCTTTACTAGATAGCACAATTTGTGCAGCTGGCATGGGAGATCCTACCAGCTGCCTATGAGGGAATTTCCTGCTATAGTGTAGAAGTTGTGACAGGCAGGTGAGTACTTCTGCCTCTGCCCACGTACGGAAACTTAACCTAGGGACACCAGGCACTTCATTTCAGCATGGAGTTTAGTGACAGGGAAGCATCATTCTGATTATAATGTATCACACTTGAAAGCACAAGGTGCAATTCACAAGGCAAAAGAATTTCTTTTTTCCCTCAGAAAATGTTAATTATGTTGCCCTCATTAAATGCTAAACACATTGATCCAGTGGAGCAGAGAGCACCATATGGTTACTCATGACAAAATACATCTCTGGAGCCCTGTTGCAACAGTGGGACCCTGGCTGGAGATGGATGTGGTAAGGAACGGGGAACTGAACAGACACGTGTGAAAGACCAGGTGCTGCTCTGACTGCTGGAAGCCAAGCTCCTTCCCTACAAAAAGGGAGAGGGCTCAGAGGCAGGTCTGAACCCTGTGGCTCTGCTCAGCAGTGACATGCTGGCTCTGCAGAGCAGCCAGAGCTGCACTGGAGTTTGGTGGGCACACTGAGCCTCTGCAGACATGCCCGCTGGCAAGAGCAGCACCCATGCACGCACGCCGGCTGCCCCACTCTGCTCTCTTATGGAATAATCAATGCACCATTAGATAAAAATAGGTCTCCTCTTTCAGGAACAGAGGGGTGGCCTGTCTCAATTTTGCCGAATATCCGCTGTTCCTGGATAGCAGCCAAGGAGTCAGTTGTCACATCAGCTGTGCAGCGTCGCTCCTCCTGATGCTGGCCCAGCAATAATTTCTCTCAGGAACGGACTTTGCCCAGCTGAACTGAGAGCCCCATGTGGGGACTGTTCCTATCTCCACACCCCTATTTACAGCTGACAGATAAACAATTTGCTCACTGGTTTTTCAAGTATGCACATTGTGGATGAATGTGTGCAAACCAGGGTTCACAGTGAAAAAAAAGTGAATTGGCTGCCTGACTTTATCTCAGCTGCCTGCTCTGAAAGTAGGATCTGTATCTGGCTACTTCAATTAGCTCTTACAGGCAAACTGGGTAAGAAGTGCATGAAGAGCATGGCAAGCACTGCATCAAGTTGAAAGGCATGGAAGACTTCTGTGTTTTTTTCATGGGTGTCTTCCAGGTATGTCAAAGCCACATACATTTGCTGTGCTGGTCTCTCCTCCAAAGACATTTGCTTAACTCTGCCTTGTACTCTGCCTTTAAGCTGTCATCAAACCAACACATGAGCTTGGTGCTTCCTCAAAACTGATTCTCTGCTGCTGCTGTATCAATTCTTCCTGCTTTGTACCTTGAGAAACTAGGCAGACCTGAATGAAAACATCTGCTTTTCTTTTGAGAATTGGATCGATACAGATGAAGATCAAGTCCCTGAAGACAGCTCATTTCTCAGTTTCTCTTTATTTTGTTGTGACTTTGACTCCTAAATCCTTTGAAAGCTGAGGGCCCAAGTGACCTGGCTAGAAAACACCCTGAGGCTACCTCAGGCTGACATTTTCTCTAGGAAGCAAAGCTCATTTAAAATGAAACCACATTAGTCTTGGCAGGAAGCTTGAATTGTCACTGTCTCAAGGAAGCTCCATTAATTACTGTTCCCACTGCACTATGAAAGATCAAATGCTGTGGATCAGTTTTAATTGGCTATTGATTTCTTATGTTATTACCTACGGTTGTGCTGAGATGCCGTCAGACATACTGGATGCTTTTGATTATTCTTGCTGGCAGCTGGGATTAAAAACAGCGGGCAGACACTTCCTGATCTGTAATGGATTGCCCTGGTGTGCCAACAAAAATCGTTGGCTGGATGAATGGTCCTGTTTGCCTGTCTCTTGGTACTCCTGGGTTGCAGTGCAGTTGCTCCTGTGAAGGCAAATACCATCAGGGACTGGCTGCCAGGGAAAGAGTGGGAAAAGCTTCAAAGAGCACGAGGATTTAGTCCTTGTGAAAGTGCACTGCTGTCAGCACCAAGGCAGGGTGAGCCAGAGAGCAAGGACTGGTGGGCATGGACAAAGCAACAGTTCCCATCAGACACGAATGCAGACAGGAGAGGCAGATTGGATTACTTTTGCATTGCTGAGGATAAAGCCCCCAGCATGCCAAACTCAGGAATAGCCCAAGCAGGACGGCACACACAAACCCTAACAGTAACAGCTCTGCATACACAGCCTGCTACTGGCCCTCCTGGGACATGCCTCTCCCCCTTGGAGCTGATCTGGTGATGCCTGAGCCTAGACTGTGACATGCTCTCATTAGCTGGCAGAGTCCCTCCTTGTTTGACAAGAGATGGTTTCCTGTCCTCCTGACATCAAGTGACACCCTAACCTACAAACACTGACTTTCCCTAATTGTACCTTGACAGAGAGAGAGGCAAACCCCTCCAAGGACTGTCATGTAATTAACAGGCAGGTATCTCTCAGGATTTACAGCCCAGCTCTATGCTGCTACTCTCCCTATTCAGTAACTGAGGCCTATGAAGGCTCGTTCCATTTATCTGTGCATTTCAATAACCTCATTTCTGCTAATCTCTCTCTATGCCAGCTTTCTGGATTTACCTCTCATGGACCATGGAGAGAACAATTAATCAAATTAACAGTCCCCGTCTTACTTCTCATTCCCTTCCTGGTTCCTGATCTCAGATGCCTGTGTTGTAGACGGCTTCACAGCAAAGCAATACCTATGCTGGAATCATCTCCAGTTGCCAGTTTAATCCAACTCTCATATCTGTCCTACAGACATGACCAGAGACAGCAGAGAAGAGAGAGAGATCAGAATCAAAGATGTTGAGGATGGCTGGCTATAAAAAAGCATTTAAGCCGTTCCTCCTTCATGAACTGGGATCATCTCTCTGCAACCTGTTCTTGACATATGTTTTCTAACAGGTTCTTAAAAAAAATCAGTACTGGAGGTTGCCACAAACCCCAAGCAATCCTTTCCAGTGCTTCCTGCCCTCCTTTAGATGTCTGAGAGCAAGGAGGAGAATAATATTGAAAGACCTTCCTACACATCTTGGCCAGATGGATGTAGCTTCTGGTACTTGGGGCCATACCATGTGTTCTGCTGGTCATGAGGGGCAGTTTGGTTTCATTTTGGCGGTAGATTTGTTTCCATGGAGGGTGAAGAGGTAGCAAATAGGTCTGTCCCTTCCAGCTGTTTTTGTGGAGCATACTAGGATCTAGCAAAGTCCAAATTAAAGGAGTGTACTACTGAATGTTAGTGGCTGAGGGTCAAACTCAAAGCCCCTGGATTTTGTTGCATGGATCAACAGTCTCTGAGTTAACAGATGTATTTTGAGAGTTCAGCTTGGAGATGATCTGACTATTTCAGATCAAGTACAGCTCAAGTGAAGATAACAACAACCAAATCATCTGTGCTTAGGGAGCTATACATACAAGGAACCACTCGTGCCCTCACCTCTGACTCCACATTGGAAAGACTGCTGCCATGGGACTGCCCATGCAAATTGCCATAGATAACTCTGTCTTGGCAAATTGCTACCTAATTCTCTTAGTGACTTGGTGGACAGGAGATCACACAAATCAGCTGGGCAGTTGCTGACGAGGTGTGTATTCCCTGTTTGACCTCAGTCAGATCTCTCCAGATATGGTGATTTCTCCAGCACAGAGGCTCCCTGGACAAATGTTGCTGGCTACCCAATGGACGTGAGACATCCAAGGACAACGGAAGGAGTTCTGTTTCAGCATATCTGCTCTTTAGCAAATACCTTGTCTTTCAAACCTCTGGTCCTCTGCCAGTGAAAGAAAAACTTGGGGTTCAAACTGGAGGAAGAAACAACTGGAATTAGTATAGGACCTACACTGTAACATTCTGTTAGCTAAGGCTGCCTGACCTGGTACCAAACAATGTACCAGGAAAAAGGGAAAAGGCTGTACTGCAGAGGAGGAGACACTGGATTGCACAGACATCACTCTGGTATTTCAAGATCTGTTGTCACTGCAATTATCCGTGAGAGGTTTTATCCCGAACTTGCAGAAGTGGAACTAAAACCCAGGGAGGAGTAACAAGAGGCTTTGGGCCATGCTCGCAGTCAGGAGCAGAACTTTCAATCTCCAAAGCTGTCTTTGCCCAGCTGTGATCAAAAGACCCTGCATGAGGCAGCAAGGTTTGGGAGAAGGATAAAGAGAGTCTTCTAGGGAGCTGGAATTGCTGCATCCGTCACAGCTGCAAAAAGCTATAAAGAATGAGGAATAAATTCAGTTGTGGAGTTCATAGAATTATAGAATGGGTTGGGTTGGAAGGGATCTTAAAAATCAGCTAGTTCCAACCCCTCTGCCATGGGCAAGGACATTTTCCATTACACCAGGTTGCTCAAAACCCCATCCAACTTGGCTTTGAACACTTACAGGGATGGGGCATCCACAGCTTCTCTGGGCAACCTGCTCCAGTGCCTCAACACCCCCACAAGTAAAGAATTTCTTCCTAATATCTAATCTAAACCTAGTCTCTTTAAAATTAAAGCCATTACCCCTGTCCTATCACTACATGGCCTTGAAAAAAGTCCCTCTTCAGCTTTCCTGTACCCCCTTTATGTACTGGAAAGCTGGTATCCCTAGAGCTTTCTCTTCTCAAGGCTGAATAACCCCAACACTCTCAGCCTGTTCTCACAGGAGGCAATTCCCTTTGATCACTTTGATCCACTGGCCTGACCTGGCCTGGCCTCTCAATGGGACAGACTAGCCTTTTGGCTAGCTCTAGTGCAGTCCCCTGAAATTTCAGGGCTGAAGAGAAGTCACTCAGAGGAGAGACCTGACTACACCAACAGCCTGGGAGTCATAGCTCCCCATGAAGACTCCATATCAATTTAGTTCAAACTGGGCAGAGGAAGAGGAGGAGGAGGAGGAGGAGGTGGGGAGGACAGTGAACACCTGACCTCAGCTAGCAGTGCTCAGAGTTCCTTTCCTCTCCACTGCTGAGTGGGAGCAGCAGCAGCATNAATCATCTCCAGTTGCCAGTTTAATCCAACTCTCATATCTGTCCTACAGACATGACCAGAGACAGCAGAGAAGAGAGAGAGATCAGAATCAAAGATGTTGAGGATGGCTGGCTATAAAAAAGCATTTAAGCCGTTCCTCCTTCATGAACTGGGATCATCTCTCTGCAACCTGTTCTTGACATATGTTTTCTAACAGGTTCTTAAAAAAAATCAGTACTGGAGGTTGCCACAAACCCCAAGCAATCCTTTCCAGTGCTTCCTGCCCTCCTTTAGATGTCTGAGAGCAAGGAGGAGAATAATATTGAAAGACCTTCCTACACATCTTGGCCAGATGGATGTAGCTTCTGGTACTTGGGGCCATACCATGTGTTCTGCTGGTCATGAGGGGCAGTTTGGTTTCATTTTGGCGGTAGATTTGTTTCCATGGAGGGTGAAGAGGTAGCAAATAGGTCTGTCCCTTCCAGCTGTTTTTGTGGAGCATACTAGGATCTAGCAAAGTCCAAATTAAAGGAGTGTACTACTGAATGTTAGTGGCTGAGGGTCAAACTCAAAGCCCCTGGATTTTGTTGCATGGATCAACAGTCTCTGAGTTAACAGATGTATTTTGAGAGTTCAGCTTGGAGATGATCTGACTATTTCAGATCAAGTACAGCTCAAGTGAAGATAACAACAACCAAATCATCTGTGCTTAGGGAGCTATACATACAAGGAACCACTCGTGCCCTCACCTCTGACTCCACATTGGAAAGACTGCTGCCATGGGACTGCCCATGCAAATTGCCATAGATAACTCTGTCTTGGCAAATTGCTACCTAATTCTCTTAGTGACTTGGTGGACAGGAGATCACACAAATCAGCTGGGCAGTTGCTGACGAGGTGTGTATTCCCTGTTTGACCTCAGTCAGATCTCTCCAGATATGGTGATTTCTCCAGCACAGAGGCTCCCTGGACAAATGTTGCTGGCTACCCAATGGACGTGAGACATCCAAGGACAACGGAAGGAGTTCTGTTTCAGCATATCTGCTCTTTAGCAAATACCTTGTCTTTCAAACCTCTGGTCCTCTGCCAGTGAAAGAAAAACTTGGGGTTCAAACTGGAGGAAGAAACAACTGGAATTAGTATAGGACCTACACTGTAACATTCTGTTAGCTAAGGCTGCCTGACCTGGTACCAAACAATGTACCAGGAAAAAGGGAAAAGGCTGTACTGCAGAGGAGGAGACACTGGATTGCACAGACATCACTCTGGTATTTCAAGATCTGTTGTCACTGCAATTATCCGTGAGAGGTTTTATCCCGAACTTGCAGAAGTGGAACTAAAACCCAGGGAGGAGTAACAAGAGGCTTTGGGCCATGCTCGCAGTCAGGAGCAGAACTTTCAATCTCCAAAGCTGTCTTTGCCCAGCTGTGATCAAAAGACCCTGCATGAGGCAGCAAGGTTTGGGAGAAGGATAAAGAGAGTCTTCTAGGGAGCTGGAATTGCTGCATCCGTCACAGCTGCAAAAAGCTATAAAGAATGAGGAATAAATTCAGTTGTGGAGTTCATAGAATTATAGAATGGGTTGGGTTGGAAGGGATCTTAAAAATCAGCTAGTTCCAACCCCTCTGCCATGGGCAAGGACATTTTCCATTACACCAGGTTGCTCAAAACCCCATCCAACTTGGCTTTGAACACTTACAGGGATGGGGCATCCACAGCTTCTCTGGGCAACCTGCTCCAGTGCCTCAACACCCCCACAAGTAAAGAATTTCTTCCTAATATCTAATCTAAACCTAGTCTCTTTAAAATTAAAGCCATTACCCCTGTCCTATCACTACATGGCCTTGAAAAAAGTCCCTCTTCAGCTTTCCTGTACCCCCTTTATGTACTGGAAAGCTGGTATCCCTAGAGCTTTCTCTTCTCAAGGCTGAATAACCCCAACACTCTCAGCCTGTTCTCACAGGAGGCAATTCCCTTTGATCACTTTGATCCACTGGCCTGACCTGGCCTGGCCTCTCAATGGGACAGACTAGCCTTTTGGCTAGCTCTAGTGCAGTCCCCTGAAATTTCAGGGCTGAAGAGAAGTCACTCAGAGGAGAGACCTGACTACACCAACAGCCTGGGAGTCATAGCTCCCCATGAAGACTCCATATCAATTTAGTTCAAACTGGGCAGAGGAAGAGGAGGAGAAGGAGGAGGAGGTGGGGAGGACAGTGAACACCTGACCTCAGCTAGCAGTGCTCAGAGCTCCTTTCCTCTCCACTGCTGAGTGGGAGCAGCAGCAGCATCTGGGATTGCAAATAGCATGTTTTACACCAGAGGGTGGAGGGGCAGAGCACTGGCAGCATGCACAGATGAGCTTTTCTACAGAAATGGATACAGAGCCTCACATGGTCCAGAACATCACCTCTCCTGGTCGAGCATGGGTGGGCTGCCTGGCAGCACAGGCAAAAGTGCTGCATATAGTCCAAGTGGAGCCAGCTCTGGGTAGTTTCTGAATGCTGGGCAAGAGAACCCACACACAGATATATTAACTCACTGCATCTGTAATGTTTCCCACTGGCTTTTGTGTTTGTGGGAAAGCCAGCATGCCTGGAACCCCATGACTGCCAGCTGTGCAGGGAGGAACATGAGAGAAGGGCCTACCTCAAGTCACGACTCTGAAATTTTGCTGGGAATGGGATGACTGCTTGTTCTTTGGCTGGAAAAACGTCAAAACTCCCAGCTTAGGGCAAAAAGTTTAATGGTGACATCAGCAGAGATGCAAATGGACTTATTTTTCCATCAGAGTAGGTGAAAAAGAGAAATGGAGGCCAGATCCTTAGAAAAATTAACACACATAAAAAATTAACCTCAAATCTGAATCTGTCTGCCTGGTTTCCCTTCACTTCAATGCTGGCATGATTTGTTCTCCGCTATGTGGGAGGATTTAGCTCCTATTGACAGATGAGCTAATCAGTTCCCCTCAGCTCTTGAAGCTTTATCAAATCCAGTTAATCATGTTACTGATGTCTGCCCAGGCCACAGCTCTCCATTTCTGTTGTCTGCCAACAAGGCAACACAAATGCACGCCACACATGTATAGGGATAATTTTTTTCCACTTTCAATTCCACCGACAAGAGGACATCTCCAGTGGCTATTCAGCCAACATGTGGATGCCGCCCACCTCTTTCAGCCCCTTTGCCACTATTTGCTCCTGGGAAGACGTGTTAGCTCCACCAGCACTTCATGAAGGAGCAGGATGATCTCTACAGGCCAAGCTCACATCTCATTGCTAGCACAGTTGTGGCAACAGTGGGAAGAATTGTCCTCAGTTTTGACAGGCTCAAGTCCTGTGCTGGAAAGCTGCTGAAGCCAAGAGCCATTTGAAACCAGATAGCAGGATGTGCGCTCCAGAATTCCATCCCTGCCACTGGGTCTATTTTACTTCTGTACCCAAATTTCACCAACTGCTGCTCTCTCTGGCTTCTCCTGATGGTTGAACTGGGGCCTGTGGTCCTTTCCTCTGGAATGGCTCTACCCACACACACACACATAGTCACCAAGTCAAGAGGACTGCCTTTTTCCACTGAATTTTGGAGAGCTCCTTCCACCTTTATACCAGTGATGGAAGGACCAAGATGTGAAGAGCTCTCTGGTCCTGGTTTTGCTTCCTATCAGGGTTACTTGGACTGACATTATCTAGTGGCCTGTGCTTGGGTGGACACTGCTCAGGAGCATGTTTGGAGGTGACTGGTATTCACTGAACAATTTCAGTAACCACTCTAAGTATTGGCAGCTGCTTCCCCCTATCCTGCAGACCTGCACTGGGGCTACAGCCAGAGCTCCCAGAGACTTCTGGTGCCAGGCTGCCAGCATCTGCTGTCCCCTCTGGGCTTGGGCAGTGTGAATGACATGGTTTCATCCTCAGAGCTGCTCTGTACCAGCAATCTGACAAGGACTCCAGGCTGGTCCATGACCTGGGTTAAGACTTGCAGCTCCAAGGTGGACAAAAGAAGGGGCTGCCACTTCTGGTGGGAGAGAAACTGGGCTGGAGAGCCAGGGAGCTGCATGTTGAGAGACACTGCTGTGTTCAGCCTTGGGGCAGTCCCTAAATTAGCTACTCCAGATAGAAAGGAGTTTCTTTAAAGCCTTATACTCCCCAGCCTCCCCCAGACCTTTCCACCCACTTTTGGATCTGAAGAGACATTTGTTTCTCTCTGGGGTTGCTGCAGGTCCCTTTGCCACCCCAGCCAAGGAGACACTCTGGCGCCTCCCAGACAAGCAGAGAGGACAGTAAAAAAGCAAAGAGGAGGAAAAGCCATGGATGCTCAATCCAAGCCAAGCTGTATCGGCTGGCTCTCCACGCCATCTCCTGCTCCTCTCCACAGGTGAGTGAGCGGGTGCCCTTGGCTGCGCTGTGAGACACGATCACCCACCTATACAGACAATGTCCATGAAGCCATACATTCCATAGCAGATCTGGAAGAGCAGGTCCTGGCGCTGCCATTTGGCTGAAGGACTGAAGGTCGACCAGATGAGCCACGAGATACTGGCGATGAGGAAGAGGGAACCCAGGATGGCCGCTGCTATCTGAACCTTCTCAATGACTGTCAGAGAGATGGCCTGCCACTGGAAGGGGAGGCAACAGGGAGAAGGGACAAGAGGGAGGGAGGAAGAAAGAAAGATAAAAGATTAGTCACTTGAGGCACATCACTGTTTCACATCATTGTGGTGGTTTTGGAGATTTCAAAGAGCACTTTTGAGCGTGGGTGTTTTTACCTGGTCCACATCTGGGATGGAGTGTGGCAGCTGTTCAACAGCACATGGCCCCATGTTTCCTGACAGCACTGCTGAAGAGGCAGTGGAGAGGAATCCTGCATCTCACCAGTAAAGCATAAAGACCTGAGTGAGGCAGGACGGATGAGGACAAGACATCAGAAATAACATCCCCATGACAGTAGATCTGTGATGGCCATCACAAACCAGGAAGTTGAGTTGCTCCCTCAAATAGAGGCCAGACAGTATTCTCAGCCATGTCATCCTATTACATAAGAGTAAGCGTCTCAGAGAGCCAAGTTTTCTTTCAGAGGTCTCAAATGAGCTGGCTCTGTGCCACTTTGTGAGATCTGACAGGATCACAGTCCAAGGTAGGATCTCGCAGCAGTGCACATCCCACAGAACTTGCTCCAAACAACACAAGCTGCTGTGGTCAGGACACCCTGCCTTTAGGTGATGACAAATTCGGGACGTGTTCCAAGGTAAATGTCATTGCTTCTTCCTCAGAAGAAAAAAATAGAAACAGCTCCCCCAAATCCATTCACTATGTCAAATAGCTTTGTATAAGCTACATTATAAATATCCTAAGCCTGGACTCCTCTCTGTCATCCAACATAAAACCTTCCCACTCGGATTTACACTGCTGAGAAAACTTCCCTATAAAACTAAGAGCAGAAATTGGTGTCTTTAACAAGACTTGGGGATGTGGTCCATAGCCTCTCCTGCAAATCAAAAATCAAGAGTGTAAACAGGCTGGGGAGAGACAGTCTCTCCTGGCATCAAAGTATATAGGCCACCTCTAGCTGTGAGACATGCCCTTGAAATCACAGTGGGACTGGCAGAAGGATAAACAAAGACGGACTTCAACCTCCTGCAGGTACATTAGATTCAGAGGAATTGAAAATGTTTAGCCTAGATTCAGCCCAAATTCAGTGTCCCTGTGAAGCATCATGTCTTCTGAGACCTCAGCACACTGCATGATTGTCCAACGTATCCTAGGACACCAGGGTCACCTGTCAAGCCTTGTCCCATCCTTCTGCAGGATAAAAAGGGAGTTCAGTTGTTGGGTTACTCCCTAATGCCCAGGACAGCCAGGAATTAGCCATGTTTTTTGTGAGGCAGGGAGGACTTTGAACCCTGACTGAAGGGCAAGAGGTGACTTGGGCTGGTACAGGCCTGCATGGCATTGTTACCAGTCCAAAGACCAAACTGCTGAACTGAATGCACTCCTCTGAAAAGGGCTGCATTTGGAGTGGAACAGACAAGAGCTTCAGCCTGTGGCTGAAGTATGTGGGCTGCAGCTGGAAGGAAATTGCTCTGCCTTTGCCAGCCTTGCTCCTTGGCTTACATCCTGCAAGGGCACATGGCCCTCAAATCATCTATCATGGATGTGCAGCACCAGTGAGGTGGGTGGTATCAGTCATTTCATGGTTGGCCACAGAGTAGAAGGCCATAGAGCTGCTGAGCAGAGAGAAAGCTTGTTCCTTGATGAAGCAGGACTGGGTTCAGCTAAACCAAATCCCCTCCCTGGGCTCAACTATCCCCAGTCCTCTTCCTACCATCTGCACCAGCAGCTGGCCCTGCCAAAGGCAAACACCAAGCACTGGGGACACTTGGTGATCCCTTAAACAGCCCATTCCCGCTCTGCCACAGCCTGAACTGCTCCATGACTCCACCAAATCCAAACATACAAGTGGCCCCTTTGTGCCACTAGGACACTGATGTAGTGAACAGCCTCCTCTTAGGGCTGGAAGCTTGGTGGTGCCAGTCCCAATGGGTCAAGCCAAGGTGCAAGGGTGCTGGAGTCCACAGGAGAGTCACAGCTGTGCAACTTCTCTCCTGACATAAAACATAGCAAAGGCCACCCAGCACCCATCACCCCCAAAACTGGCTTCTGAGGGTGGAATCAGCAGCTATGCCTTCCTTCCATCAGCTCTTCATCTTTGTTCTCAACAGCACCATAAGCCAATGCAGAACAAATCTGCAAGCAGTGCCATCAGCTCGGAGCTCCAGGACTAAATGCATGTGTCAGGAAGGGAGCTTGGATATGTGTGTGGGATTGCACTTTCACCACTGCTTTCCCCACATCTTATCTCCCCTTCCACTAACTGGCTCACTCCGAGGGGATGGGAGCGCAGGGAGCCTGGGCACAGCCTGGTGCTGCATGCAAAGGCTTTCCTGAAGGTCCCTCACACTGACCCGCATGCGCCTGTGCCAGCCAAATCATTCTGCATCATTTCTCTCTCTCAAGGAGGTAATGGACTGGCTCCTCACCATCTGTCTGGCATACCAAGGGCTGTGGTGGCAACAGGTCCTTCCAAGGTAGCAATTAAAGACAGAAAAAGAAGGAACTGGTAGAACAACTAGCAGCCATGTACAACCAACACCAACACTTTGCAGAGAAAGGGAGGCTTAGGTGCAGTACTAAATACACTGTCAAAGGGGATGGGGCTCAGAGCACGAAGTCACACCTGAATGCAAATTTCAAACCCCGCTCCCCTTGGCTGTGAAGAGAGAGGCTGGTTCAGCAGCAAGGACATTGCCTGACGCTGCTCAGCTGGCAGTGGCTGCCAGGAAGTTTACTGTGGTGATAACAAAGAGGCTGGAGTCTGTCAGCCGTGCCAGGGGGTAGGAGGCTCCCCCCCTGCATCTGGCAAAAGTGACAGCGACACACACAGCAGCAGTCCTTACTCTGTTCAGGAGGTGGCACTGCGGTGTGATTACCCTCTGGCAAGGAGGTAAATGGGTCAGAGCTGAACACTGGGGAAAATAACCAGCTTGCAGAAGAATTTCATATTTTCCAGGGGGAAAAAAGAAAGGTAAGTAATAAATACTGTATTTCTTCTCTGGAAACCCCGAGAACTGCAATTTAGCGTCCCACATCCAGCTTGAGCCACCAATAACCAGAGTCATTATTTTTCATCTTTTAATTCCATTTTGTTACACAACTTAGAGTATGAGATTTTCACAGAGAGAAGAAAAGGGGTGAGACAGAAGATAAAGCCTGTTACCCAGTCAGTGCACAGACAGAAGGGTCCAAGAGCTGTTCAGAGGTGGCACGTGCTGATGAATTTCAGTTGCAGGATGTGTCCCTAGACTTCTAGTCTTGGAAGCCCACCTCCATCACAGCACTGTGCCTTTCAGATTCCATAACAGCACTTTGAAAATCACCTCTTTTCTTAACCCCTCTCAACCATCATTATGGCCAGCAGATCAGGGAATTGGCGGGTGACCCTATCATCTTTGTGTCACCACTAGAGCTGCAAAGAAAGGTCTCAGCAACACTGCAGAGTCCCTTCACTGGCATATCTGAAACCCCCAACGCCCTTTGTCTGAATGCCTGGCTGCAGGCATGGCCCCCTCCCTCCAAATCTCCAGCTCCTATGTTCAAGCTCTAGCAAGATCATAGTGTCAAGCAATCCCACCTTGTGGGGAGAGACCTAAAGCTGAGCCCTTCTTCCCTCAGCTGATAATGACTGTTGAGTTCTGGGTAGCTGCTGGGCTGCACTGAAGTGCACCTTTAATAACAGGCAGCTCACCCAGGTTGACAGTCACAGATGTGACCTTTAGGTAGGTAGAAACCTCCACAGATGCTCTGCCAGTGCTGAACAGGGCAGAACTAAGGACTTGGTGGTACCAGAAAGCTTTAAAGGCTCCTGCAGGATAACAGGAGCTCTGTGAGCTCCAGGCTCACAATGGCTTCAGAGCATGCCCAAGCAGCGCTCTGTGATGGTTTGCCACCCATGCTGGAAAAAGGGCTCCAACCCTCTGAACCATTCTGCAGAGCTGTCTGAAGCTGTCTGTCTGTCCTCTGCTACCACCCTCCTTGGCCAAGTGCTTTGGCACACCGCCCAAATCTGCATGTGCAGTACACCACTGTCTCAGACCAATTTCCCCAAGTTTCCCCATTTTGCCCAAATGGCAAAGCTCTGCAACCCTGATGCCTCAGAAAGGGTTAGGAGCCCAGGTCTGACATTTGTAATGACGTCAGTCACAGTCCAAGCTGGGATCAATGCCTGCCACTCATTCTCTTGCACTAACCTATAACCTGTGTATTGTACTTGGGACAAATGTGTTTCCCTGTTTGCTTCAGTGCTTCTCCTTGGAGGCTTGTGAGTGAAAATCTTCAACTGCTAATGTAACACAGATGAATAATGTCATTTCTATAGTATTTAAAGTCCAATCTGTATTTCTCTTTTCTTGCCACCAGCAGCCTCCAAAGGTTCCCAAGCACCAGCACTGGCAGATCCAAGGCAGCTATTGCCTGCAGAAGATGTCTGTCTTACTGCAGCAGCTTGCAGAAAGTCTTGTTTGCTGGAAAAGCCTTCCTACACTCCCCTGAGAGCTCCCTCATTCCTGCCTGAGGCAGTTCAGTTTATTTTTATTGCTGTATCTGACACGTCCCCTTAATATGTATCATTAACATCCCGAGCTGGGCTAGTCAGCAATTTAATTCTCAGACCCAGGGTCACAAGCAAGAAGAGGTTTTTCCTAGAAGGTTGGAGATGATAATTTCCAGCGCTACTTAGGTCTGGCTCTCCCCTCACTGCTCTCCCAAGGCCCTGGCCATTCTCCTCAATTATCTTTTGGAGGATGGCTTTTCTTTTTATAAATTCACCAAGCAAAATTATGCCACCGCTGTGGCATAGTTTCCCTGCTGTACACTTACAGATGCTGTGGCTTATTCAGCTACTAGAAAGGCAACAGGGAGGAAGGAGGATCCAGTAGAGCCATGCCATGGAAATACGCAGTAATGAAAACCCCTCTCCTCCACGTGCCAGAACATCTGGTAAGACTCAGGCTACAACACTGATATCCTAGAAAGTTCCAGTTATAACACAGAGGCCAGGAAGTCTCTCTTGGAGTGATGGCACCCATTGCTTGCAGGCTGCAGCTGACACTCAGCAGGGACCAGGCAAAGTTCACACTCAGCACAACTGATTCAGAAGGCCAGGACAGCCAGGAGACATCAGTAAACTTGCCTCAAGCTTCTTAGCTCAGGATCTCAGGCTGAAGTTCAAACACCCTGTGACCTCAGCCACTGTTCTGACAGATGTGAGTGTCCTGATGAAGAGGCGATATAACAGCACTCATCAGCTCTTAACAGAGCATCACCATGAGTCAGAGAATTAGAACTGGATCCCAACCCCAGCATTGGATAACTAAGGACCTTTGGAGCTGAAACAGCCACAGCACAGGAAGAGTCAGGGATAACAACTGTAAATCAGAGCTGAACTCCCTGAGACTGCAGACAGTTGTAGGTCTGGGAAGGTTGGTTCAAACAGATCTTCTGTTTGCTAAAATCAGAGCATCAGAGTGAATGTGGCTCAGGGGCAACTACAAAGTATCTGTATGGATTAAATACACTGCAGAGTCCCAACACAGCAGATACTCCACTATATATCAGCACTGCGCTGCAGGCAGTACTATCACGTCCTTCTAAAATCCCTTGTTTTCAGGTTCTTTTTAAAATCATGGGCTTTGCACAAATATTGCAATGGAGAGGAGCATTTAAAGCCTCTGTGCCCGTGACTCCTGTCTCAGCAAATAGCGGACTGGAGAGCAGGAGGATGGAGGGAGGGATGGATGGATGGATGGAGAGACGGATGGACAGACAAAAGCCCTGAATTTTCTGGTTGCTCACAGCTTGTGGGATATTTTTTCTCATTCGCTGCCTGATTGCTGCTTGGCAGGACACCTGCCATGTTGTCTAACAACTTTAATTCCCCAGTCTCAGCAGGTTAGCAGTGTTGCTGCTTTAAGACCTTTGCTCTTAAATGTCTACGATCCAGGGAGAGGGGATGAGGTGGGTTAATTTATAGAGATTAATTCTGCCAAAATACCAGACTAAAGGTCTCCCTCTGGTGTGAAACATCATAATAGCTTAGAGGCTGGAAGGAGTCTGTGTTAATTATGCATGAACTGGGCTGTAACTTCTCTGCCCACACCATGCATCTCCACACATATCTGGCCCAAGCTGTGCTCCTAAGCACTCCAAAAAATGTGCAGATGCCAAAATGGGCAGAGAAACATGCAGGTCCCAGGGAATATGTAGGTGTTGGATGTGCTGCTCTACTCGGACCAACTGGGCGTGCTTCAGGGAGCTCTGGACCTGCCAGATGGCTTTCCAGCGGTCTATCAGATGAAAGGACACAGGGGATAGATAGGCCATGTTGCTGGTTATAATCTAGCCAGGCTCAGAGCATCACCCAAACAGGTTTCATTTGGCAAGGAGGTGAGGTTTGTGGGCCCTTGCCTATATTATGGTTGGTCTGGAATAAACAGATGACAGTGGGTTCCAGCAGCATTTGCCCTCCAAGAACTGTGCTTAAGAAATTCAGAGATTTCTAGTAAGAATAAAGCTGGGCAGAAGTTCCAGCAGACCCTGAGAAGAAAGGTCAGGGACTTTGAGGCTTTACTTAGACATAGGCTTCTATGTCCAGCTGGCCCATGTTATGCACATGTGGAGTGAAGAATGAGCAGAAAGGATACTCTTCCCACCTGCACATGCTGTGACATGTTACAGGACATAATATCAGGGCATTGTAGCTTGTGTTCTCTCTGCCTCCCTTTCCCAGCATCTCACCAGATGGTGACAGCCACTGAGGAATGAGGCATGCGCAGTGATGGGTTATGGGGGGCCCAAGACCTTAGTCCTTGTGGGAAGTCCAGGCCTGGTTTATCAGCCACTTCTCACAGGATTTTGAAAACTAGAGCTAGTGTAGCATCTGCTTCCCAGCAGTGCCTTTGTGCTGGCACTAGACAGGCACCTGAGCACGCAGCTGTAACTCTACACATGCTGCATTTATTCTGGACCAAGTGACTTTTCACTCCAGTTGCTTCTTCCCACCCTTCAAATATCCCAGTGCTTCTGCAAGAGAGACTGTGAAGTCTAAGCCAGCAATGTGAAGGTTCCAAGCTGGGATCTGCACAGTCCTCTAGAATCCTCTCTCCCAGAGCTGAGCTCTCTAACTCAGTTGCTCCTATCACTCAGTTTTTCTGTTCATGCAAAGGCCAGCAGATCAGGCTCCTTTCTGACAGGGGAGCCCAGAAATAGTGATGCTTTTCACAGGCTCTGAAACGTGTGTGTGGGATGGGAGCTTGTCCGTGAACAGCTCTGACAAATTTTAGCTGAGTGAGGAAGAAAGTCACTGACCCCTTGCTCTGAGCCACCTGAGAGTGCAGAGCATTTGGAGGTCATTCATTAAAGGCAGTGCTGGCAACACATACGCTCCCAAATCTTCACCCACAAACCTTCAGTGCTGCTCAGGATCACATTCCTGATCTGAGGCATAGGAAGCATTAGGGCAGTCATGGAGCAGCTTTTCAGAAATAAACAAATGCTGCTTTGTCCACATCTCCCCTCCTGTGTTTCAATCTGCTCTGAGTTACTAGAGCCAAAAAATTAAACCACTCTGGTTCTGAGGCTTAGGATAAAACTACTGATCTCTCCAGTACATGGCTCCTGGAAAATTGAATCAGAAGCTGTAGGGACTCTCAAAGAGCAGGCAGGCATTTTCCTTCCCAACAGCAAAGTTTCCCCATGATGCCCCTCTAATTTCACTACTTCATTGAATTATGGAGTCCTGAAGGATTGTCCCTGTTTTCTCACTGTGGCTAGTGACCTCAGGCCTGGGAAAAGACCCACAGAGACTCCAGTCTGAAGGAGAGAGCAGGAGTTTGCATTGCCCCTCCACCCCTGTATAAGTGGGTGCCATCACCAGCACAGTCCTTGCCTCCTGATAGAAAATAACCTGCAGAGAGCCAGGCACTGGACAGACTGATATCCCTATAGACATCACTCTGGTCGTGAAACCACCATAATGTCTCTCCAGTCCAGGTGATGCTGATTAAGCAGTAGTTCCTGGATGTGATGTGCTTCCTTACATCCAAGGCATTAATGGTGCTCAGGAAAGGCATGCAGCAGTTAATCCATCTTCAGGTGTTGCCTCCACAATAAATCAATAGCTATGGATAATTTATCCCATTTTTAATAGTCACACAGTTTTCTCCCTTCTGAATCTTAATTTTAAATTACCAGTCTACAGTGGGGTTTATTAAGCCACAATGCTTTTGAACTCAAAAGAGAAAGAAGGTGGGTCCTCAGGTGACTTTCACAGACACTTACATCAAGATGGGCCTTACCTCTTGTGTGCACATCTGCAAAAGTCCACCAAGAATCAGGCTTGGAGAGACCAGAGTATGAGTCAACATCCCTTGTGCCATGCCATGATCATGGCAGTAAAGTGAAAAAGGTGGCAAGAGGAGAATTCTAAGAACGCTCCATCTGCCTCCTCCATCCCTCATGGCAGCACAGAGGATTCTCAGCAGGAGGAGATCAAGGTTAATCACACAACTATAGACACATGGAGTCTCAACATATTCCTCTGTCATTGTCACAGACTGTGTGCTCTGTTGCAGCAAATCCCATAATGGCTCTGCCCCTGGAGACAGTGGCATACCTGTGGTCTCCAGTGGATGAACACATCTGAACAGCTGTGAGGCGTTACAGAACTATTGTGGTCACACTGGAATATTCAACAAAAGGCAAGTGAATATAGGAATTGCCAGGACAAAAAAATCAGACTCCTGAGGGATGCCCCTGGAATTACTGAACAGAACATGGGGACTCTTTGGATGAGCCCCCGACAACCCTTTCTAAGTTTCTCAGATATATGGATCCCTGTGCACAGGGAAAGAAAGTTCACACAGGTAAAATTCACTTGCTCCCAGAAACAGAAACAAGAATAAATAGACTTTGAAATGTCTCTAGTACCTTTACCTGCAGAGGGTTCTTTGTGCTTATGGCAATGACGTGATACTTGTAGTAACACAGCTCACAGCTCCAGCAGCCTCTCTCACTAATCCATTTGATCAGACATGGCTGGTGCGTGCACTTCACCGATCCATCGCATCGACACGGGCTCAGCAACTCCCCCTGCAAAAGAGAGACAGCATCAGCAAGGCTCCCCTCCTCCCCTCCTCTCACAGGTGTGGCATGGCACAGCACCGCACGACATGGCACACCACGACATGCCAGAAGCTCCTTTGTCCACCCATTTGATCTCTGTTCCTTTTTACTTGGTTTGGCTTAGGCAATAGTGCTGCCTTCATCCATTTTCCCTCTAATAATGTTTGGCTGATGTGAACAGAGACTGACGGATGTAATGGTCTCATTATTTTGGAAGAGACAGCTGGGTATATAATCAGTGCCTAATCCCCACTAAGGGAAAAACTAGATGAGCACAACTCTTACCAGATGCCAGAGGACCCACGCTAGACCACAGTCAGTGGACACAGCTCTTCTAGCAACCAGGTATCACTGGTTCACTGCTCAGGTTTCTCTTTCTCTGCTACCTGTTTTAGAGTGAGTTTGGTGGTGGGCAAAGCTGTGAGACAGCCCTCTGCTGTAGACTGGTGTCCTGGGCAGGCTTCCTCAAGCCCAGACAGGCAGGAGGGAGAGCACAGACCTGGCTGCCCTTGGGCTTTCTGTGCAGGCTGGCTTGTGCCAGCTGTGGAGGTGCTGCTTCTCCCTGGGAGCTGACCTGAGCCCAGGATCATGCAGTAATTTCCAGGACTTTGTAGGCAGTGGGCGTTTGCAGTGCTAGACACAAGACTCTCCTTCCCAGTGCTCCCAGATCTGGAGGGACAAACCTGACCGTGGGTGGCAGGTGTGTGCACTGGGTCCAGGTTTTTGTGTACTCATAGTCCAACAAGGAGAAAGTCCTCACATTTCACTTTCCCACTGTCCATTTCCCCCAGGTCGGTCATACTGATGCATAGCCTACAGGGCTAGTTATTTGCACCCGAGAAACAAGCAAGATGGAGAACAAATTGTGTCCTGGATTGTGGCAGAGACATTTATGAGTGGTGGCTAAGACACTGAACCTCCTGGCTTGTGCCCTTGTTTCTGGTGTAACTTTAAACAGGGTATCCAGAAAAACCCAATATTATTCTGATCCATCTGCTATCTTCCTGTTCACCATGAGACTAAATTCCTCTCTGCACACAAGCTCAGGAGCTCATTTTACAGTTGTTTGCCATCACTTATTTAGGGAAGAACAGAGCCATTACATATTACTTCTCTCCTCTTAGGGTTTAAAAGCCACAGTTTCGACCCCCAATAGCATATTTAGCTGTGCTCCAAGATTTAAAAGCTTTCAAAGGCAGAATAATAGCTATGGGACAGGAAGGCTAGCATCATACTTTCAGTGTTGGAGAGGGGATATTTGCTCTTACACCCACAGATCAGCCCCATTACTACCACCTATGGAACACCAGGATAACAGACCCTAGATCTGGACACTGTTAGATGTGGTAACGGACATCCATTCCCACTGCCTCGGGTTAGGAACCATATACTGCTCTTGCTAACCCTGGTGGGAAACTGTCTCCACTTCCAGGTCACTACATCAGGTCTCAGGACCTGAGAAACTGAGCACCACACGACTCAAAAGCGATACTTCTTTTTATGAAACTTAACGCAAACATATTAATTGTTTCATCTGTTTCAGCTAGGTGACCTAAAAATGTCATCTTCCACGAAATTGTAGCAAAACTGTAAAAAACTGTTTATGTTACGAAACCAGCCTCAACTCTACTTGGTACTTGTTTTGATTACACACTGGAGGGGATGCAAAGGGTGAAGGGGAGCGAGGAGGGTTGTAGGGTCCATGAACCTTTTTCACCTGGAAAGGGGCAACAGGACAAGCTGGAAGAAGGGAAGCAGAGAAGGATGAGAGAAAGGTGTATGCGGGAAGGAGCACTGACATTTGGCATTCAAACTCCCCATGTGAGGTCCAGTTTGAGGGGCTCAGGTTCAGATGTGCATGTCTGTGACCTTTGCTGAGACTGGGATCTTGCTGGGACAGCGCAAGTGTGGTAATGAGCCAGCACTGCCAAGTATTGCCAGACAGGATGCAAAAGGGGAGGGATCAGAGCTTAGCACAGCTTCTCTGCTTCCCAGCCTGCCAATCTTTTCCACACCAAGAGCTAGCCTGGTACAAGGACCACTGCCCTATGCCTCTGGTCTACCCTTCTCATCTCAGTCCCTGGTGCCTTATTTTCTCAACAGCTTAATTCCTCAGCATACGTGTTCCCAGCAACAAGGAGGTAACACAGAAACCTTCCATCTCTGCAGCATCCCTGCCTTTCCACCTCACTGCACACTGGGGTCTCCTGGAGGGCTCGTAATGGTGAGTGCAGGACCTGGGTTTTGTCTAACAAGCAGCTGGAGGCATTGGTGATGAAGGATCAGGAACAGAGCAGGACAGAGCAGAAACTAAGAGCAACAACCCCCAGGCAAAGGCAGAGGAGAAAAACTGTAGCTGCAGCCCGGGCTCATGTTGACTTCTTGGGCTCTGTAATAATTGAGTCTATGAAATCTGAACTTGTCTCTTCAGAGCCAAGAGATGTTCACAGACATTCTACACTGCCGTGGGGACCCAGTCTCTCTTCCCTAACTGGGATGGTCCAACCTAGACAGTCCTGCCAGATCCTGTAACCTCAGGACTCAACTGTGGAGATGAATCCCCCAGTTACTTCATTTTTGCAAATCCAGCAAAAACTCTATTTATCACATTTTCTCCAGCCGTGTGAAATATTATATCCTTGCATGTGGCGCACAGCTATTTTTACATACTGTGAAGCCCAATTCTGTCCACAGCAGGCATTTGTAAAACACTGTCACATGCACACACACACACACACACACTCCTGTACCAGTAGAAAAACAAACACCAGGGGCATATTAAAGGAATAAATCCTTTGTACAGCAAAGGAGAAGGAGTCTCATTGCTGGCTGTACAGAGAGCTCAGGAAGGGACCATCGGCTGTGATACACAAAAAGGATTTGCTGCAGAGAGACTTCTGCTGCTAAAAGCTAAATGAACACAAAAGCAATCCCAAAGTGAGATGCAAATCACAGCAATTAAAGATGGAAATTAAATCCCCATGCCTGTTTCTGCAGGTTTGTAGAAGATGGCTCTTCGTAACATACTCTCCAGCGCTCAAACAACAGCATTCCCACCAATTCCCTTTGGGGACTGCTCTCCAAAGACACTTTGAAGGGTCTATTTCCTATTTCACAACACTTAATTTTGCAGTTTTCCTTTGTAGAGTTACATCCCATCACTGGGATGAGCCTAAGCGTAATTTCTTCTTTGTCAGCAACGAGTGGAGAAATGCTCCCCAGCTGCAAGCTTCCTCCTCAGCTTGCTCAGTACCATCTTGTTCTTCTGAAACAACCAAGTGTGCTTCAGATTTTTTTTTCTTTTTCCTGTTATCCAAGTCTAATTAGAAAAAAACAAGAGTTAAGAAAAGGGGGAGGGTGATCTGGCTTCAGCCACAATCATCTCTAAATATGCATGAAATACTCTTCCCTATGTATTACTCTTCCCTACCTCTGGGGAGAGTAATACATTAAGCAATTATATAGAATATTCTTTCCTATTTCTGGCTGCGGTGGGAGCTTGTCTCTAGAAGCAGCAAGGGCAAGGCCAGGCTGAACTGGCTTTACCCTGAGGAGGACAATCCTGCTGGAGACAAACCAGGAGACCCGGTCTGTTCTAGCTCTGTCCTCTCCTGAATTCCCAATCTGTACCCATTGCAGTACATCGAAGTAGTTAATGATTATCTGCCCACTGCTATTTTAAGCCTACTGGGAGGAGTGCTGAGAAAGGATGGAAAAAAATTATTGCCAGTGCGTGCTTCTGGTGCACAGCATATCGAGGGAGAAAATAACCACGTCAGGAGCAGCGTCACCCCCGTGGAGCGCTGGTGGCAGTGTTTCTCCTGGTCGTTTTATTTGTCATTTATCAGTGCTGGGAGCCCATCCACACATTGCTACCACAGCTGCAGCTGCTCACCCACCAGCAGGCAGACATGGGATGTGTTTCCCAGGCCTGTTCTTTTAGCTGCAAATTACGTATATAAAATTTGCTCAACCAGTCTCCTTCAAACACAGTAGGGCTGGGGACAATGGTGTCATTGGGCCAGGATATGGTCTCCTGGGAGGGCCCAGCTCCAACTGTGCTGACCTGTGTCTATTGCCTGGGCTACTCCTGAGCATCAGCTCAGCTGGAAAGAACCCAGTTACCAACATTCTGCTAGCACAACCATTAAAGCAAACATTTTGAAAGCCAGTGCAAGCTGTACAGAAAACCAAGATATCTGATGGTGATCTTAAGACCTGCAGTTTTTATTCATCAGATGTGCTCAGGTTTGCAAAGCAGCATGAGCATCACCCACAGGACCAGTGCCCTGGACCAGAACAGGTCAATGAGAAGATGCTGAAGGAGTTGTCCACATCACAAGGGGTACTGTCTCTCTCTGGCTGTGCACATGTTGCTGCCACTGCTCACAGATCTTCACACATGCATCTGACTGCTAGCATTTATCTGAGTTTGTCTTGTTTGGAAAAGGAAACCAGGAATATTTAATTTCAGGTCTTCCACTGTGTCTCCTAAATATACTTAGATCTTCACATTAAATTTAAATGCAATGGGAAGTTTTATTATGGCAAATAAATGCCAAATGATTTCTATATTAGGAACATAATTACTGACAAATTAAATCCAATGGCAAAGAGAAACCCATTGTTACAGAGCTGTTAAACTTCAATAAACATATACCAATGATCACTCTGTCTTCACACACTTAAAAGAGCTGTCCTTCCATTCTTTTAAACTAAACACACATTACTACCAGCAGCTCAAATGCTTCCTGTGAGTATCCTAATGTGTGCAAGCACTGTGCCAGCCAGCAACAGACAACAAGGGACTTGAAATAGGTATCTATGTGTATGTGTGTTTGTGTGTGTGTGCATATATATACATATATTACATGAAATTCAGCAGCATTGGGTGCAATTGGTGCAGAGTGTGGGCCCTAACCCTAACCCTGAGGTCTCCTGTGGTGTCAGGACAGCACAGGACATGGTTATGTATGGGGCTCTGTGGCAGGGTGGCATCTCCCGAGGCACCTCAGCAGAGCTGGGTGCTGATCCCAATCTCCATTTTGGCAGCAATTTCCTGAGAGACTTTTCTTGACTCAGCTAGGGAGATCCTCTGACTGGGCAGCTCCCTAAGACCTGGAGAACCTACATGAAAATCTATGCGAGTGATTCTGAAATGAAATCATCCAGACTCTGCCACTTCTGTAACCAGGACTGCCTCATCCCACAGGCCCCCCTGCAAGACTGGTCATCCCTGTGGCATGCAGAGGCAGCACTGCCCCATGGTAGGCGAGATCTGTGTGCCCTGAGGTACAATACTCCCACCACAGCAACAAGAGAAAATGCAGCCTCATAAAGTACTGAAGAAAAATCCAGCTCTGGAGAATTGACTGTGTTGCTCAGCTGTGACTCTAAGCCTGTGGCTGCCTGGTTGCAGTCTCTGGTGTGGGCTTTTGGCCTGGCAACAACCTGGGGCAGGACCACATCTCTGCAGGGCTCAAGTTGGTAGAGGTGTAGGTTGCTCCCTCAGGGTCCTCATCTCCACAGCAGTACAAGTGAGCAGCCACAGCTGGGCACATCAGGCTGGGGGCTCTGAGATAGATGTAGAGGAGCACAGCTCTGCTTTTTCATGGTTTTCTGCAATTTTCAATGGATATTAGCTGTTCTGGCAGCCTTGTGAATGGGGCACTTATCTTTGACAGGGTGATGAGAAATCTAACAACAAAACACAGGCATCTCTCTGCCTACAGGCTAGGTGGGAGCAGACAGGCATCTCAGCTTTAATGCACCAAGCAAAACCATACCACACCCCTCCAGGACCATCAGGAGTATTTTGGTGATGTCTGGAAATATGGGCACTGGGCAAGAGAGGGATATGTCTCACACAGTCCTGAGCTAAGACACAATGTTTGTTCCAGAGCAAGTCTTGTCTGAAAAGCCATCACGTCTGCAGAGCTTCCAATCCTCCAAAAACAGCACAAATTGCCGTTCCACCCACGGAGGCTGCTGCTGCTGCGGCACCTGTGAGGAGTGCTGAAGCTGCCACCCTGCTCAGGATTTTTCTGCACCTCTCTGATGAAAACATGAAAGGTTGCAGCCACAGCTGCGAGGAGGGCAGGGTGGGACCTGCTTCACAGCCTCCTGCTGGAAAACTCATCCCAGCACTATCACAACAGACATGAGTTCCCAGCTGAGCAGCTGATGCCCACTGCCCTTGGCTTTACCATGGACAAAGGAAATTTTAAGTTATCTCTGCTCATTCTCATCTGCAGTGTTTTGTGCCTGTCACCACTGCTGAGACAGCCTATGACAGAGGTGGCAGCTCAGAATTTGGGAGTGGGATGAAGTGGGAAGAAAGAAGACTTTCCTTTTTCTGAGCATTATTGTTCCGCTTGGGGACTCTCTGTTGCTGCAAAGCTGAGGGACCATCACCTCATCTGGCTGCTCATCAGAGCAGCAGCGAAGCTTGCCCATGTTTTAAGTCAAAAGATATTTTTCTATTTAAAGTGGATGACTCAAGAGTCAGCTGAGTTGGAGGCAGACAGCAGGTGAAACCCCTGTGCCCTCATGCTCAACAACAGTGCAGGGATCTGGGGGAGAGGCAGAGCAAAGTCCCAAGAGGGCCCTGAGCTGCACCATGACGTTGGCCGCCCTCTTTACCAAACTACCCTGCTCCTACTCTGCCACCTCTGAACAGGATGTACCAAAGCAAGATCCTTTACAGCTCTGTCCATGTGTCCCCATGGGATCCCCACTGCTTATTAACAGGGACAAGTGCCACATCAGAAAAGCCTGAAAGCACCTCCATACTCCATCTTTCCCACAGTGCAAGCAATGAGCCAGGCAGGAGCAGGGATGGGTTTCCTCTGCACACAGATCAGCCCTCAGCTCTGCCCGGAGCAAAAAAGAGAATGGCTTCTTTTCCTCCCTTAATTGCTAAAACCTTAAAGAGTTCTGCAGAGCAGGAGGGCGGGTGAGCGGAATGAAGACAAGGAATAAAAACTCAAGAAGAAAAGAAAGAAGTGAGGAAGAGGCTTGAGAAGTCCGGGGTACAAAAAGCCCAGCGCATTAGAGAGCAGCAGCTCTGGCTCCCTCAGACAGGAGCCTTTGCTGTGGTGACTCATCCTCAGAGCACTCTGGAGTGGTGGCTCTGCTGCATGGCTCTGCCCTCGCTCCTTCACTGATTTCCAGGAGAAGGTGATTGAACGCAGCTCCACTGAGCTTAATGTGAACTGTCAGGGAGCTGGGGCGCATTTAAGCAATGCCTTGGTAACAGAAGAGAAAGCAGGAAAGTTGCAGAGTTTAACGTAAAATATTTGGACATGACTCTATCCCTTCCCATTATAAAAAGCTAAAAAAGGACTTAATCTAGGCTAGGGCTGTTTCAATATTTATCTGACAGGAACTTGCCCATGTGTTTGCCCACGGGCTGGCACCAGCACTATCCAACAGCTCTGAGCACTTCCCTGCCACCACTGGTGGCAAAAGGAGTTGGTTCAGGAAGGACCAGGTGTCTTGTGGCCTAACACCAATTCCTTTAAAGGAAAGTACTTCAAATGAGCAGAAAGCATGCATTTTTGTGAGAAACAGAATCACAGAGTATTTTTTGTGCAATGAGCTATGGAGTATTTTAACACCTGGTTTCAGGCCACTGAAAGGTGAAGGGCAGAGAGTCATATGATGAAAGTCCCACTTGGATGGGAAAAGGAGACAGCATGGAAAGGTATGCTGGGGATTAAGGATGCTTAGGGACAGCCACCGCTGGAGAAGTGAGAGGTGAGGACAGTCCCTAAGAGTCCCTTTAACTGAGAGGGAAGATGCTGAGCTCCATCTCTGTGTGTGGGTCTTGACAACAGATAGGCCCTTCTTGGATGAGATTCCTCTGAATAGGAATCTCAATCTATCAGTTCTCCTCAGAGCAAATGAGCAAATCAGAGCAAATCACAACAAATCATTCCTCACAGCAGATCAGTTTTCCTCAGCAAACTCAGGGACCTGAAAGCATTCCATGCCATGCTGCTGCTGCCACTACCCAATCTATGACAAAGAAGCTGGGACTGCTCCTGTCCTGTGCCTGTCAGACTGGGCCATTCTGCATTGTGCAATGCAGCACAAGGACTCTGTAACTTCAGACAGAAGAAAGCACAGGCCCTGGCTTTTCACAGGTGCTTTTCTCTAGCTGTTTGAGTGGTGTCCCTTGCTTTATTTCTCATCAAAACGGAAGCCGTCAGTTTGCAGGGTCCAGGCAGTGCAGTCGGGTCTCCCTGATGTACCCGATCAGTCCCTCAAGCTTCTGCAGCTCAAAGTGTCGTGGTCCCCTCTGCATGGATGGGAAGAGCTTGCCTTGCTCCCAAAGATGGAGGTGACATGAGGTTGGAGGTGAATTGTCCCCTGCTCTGTCCACTGAACCAAGCTTCAAACTTTGCACCTTTAAAGCTCTGCCATCTTGTCCTTTCAACATCAGTCCTTTTTTGGGCAGCCAAACTCCATGCAAATCGATATCCTAGAGGTGAAGAACACCCTTGCTTATGGAGTTCAATAGAAATGGGAACTGGTGGACCAATGTTGGAAAGGCCCACACCACTGCCTGCATGCAGCACCATCAAAATCACACCTGCAAACGGCCCCAACATCCCTTTTTCCTGGCATGGAAAGACAGACACGAGGCAGTCCCAGCTGCACACAGATGTGTTTGCAGAGACCAGCTAGAGACCAGCTTTACCTCCATGTGCCTTTGCTTTGGCATCTGTCACACAGACTCTTGGCCAGTCTCGGCTATGCCACAAAACCATGAGTAGGAAAGGTTTGTGAAAACCTGCCCCACTAGAAAAAAGTCAAAACTTACCTGAAATATGGAATAAGAAAAGATTTTCAGGAATTAATTATCAATAACCCAAGGAGCAGAAAGCTTACAATATATAGATCACACTGGTATTTATTCGCTTTTCTCTTTACAGGATTTCCACAAGAAAAATAACTTTACTTAGGTGTTCTACAGCCCACTTCATCCTAATATCATTGAACATGTTTTTGATTAGCTGATTTAAGTAATTCTTACTAAATGTTGCTCAGTTGCAAGGAATCAAAAGGCAAGCATCTCAAATATCACCTGCTGTGCCTCATCAGGTGTGATAATAGCACCGATTAAGTGAAGAGCCTTCAGTGCATAGAAATCACAGCACTGCGCATGTGAAATCAAGATACCTGAATACCCCTGAGCACTTGGGTGTTGGAGTGAGTTCAGCTCCAGACTTGTCCTGAATACAGAGTGGAGCTGTTTCAGCATCCTAGAGAAAAAATGTCCTAGTCTGTAGTTCCTCGGCTTTCACCTGAAGTATCAAGGCTTTAAACTTGTAGAGATTTACTGTAGACCCCATCCATTTTGTGAGCTAGAACAATCTACTTCTGAAAGAGAAATCCAGTGTTGTTTCACTCTGGCTTTTCTTAATTAGATTTAAAGAATTTCAGACAATAGTTAGATTTATCCTGTGTGAGATACAAGAGTGAGCTCAATTTTGCTCCCTAGGATGCTGGGATAAATCTGATGTGACATCATGAAGCCAAACAACTCTTCAGCACAAACAACTCTTCAGCACAAATCAAGCACCCTTATGTTATGGCTTGTTGTAATATATTTTCAACCAATTAAAGAGGTTTTCCATTAATTTTCTTTTTTTTTTTTTTTGACAAATGGCTTGTTCACTAGAAAAAGCCTCAGCTAAACAGAATTCATCTAACCATACTTCTTTTTTTTCCATGGGAAAAAAAAAGATAGCAATTATTCCTTATTATCTCTAATCCTCAGGGACCTTTACCTTTCTACTTCTTCAGTCCTCATCAGATCCATCAATGTGTATTTTAAAAGTTCAAAGTTAATGCTTTCAGCATGCAAGTACCATATAATGCAATTCTTATCCAAGATGTGCTCATAATTCAGCAAATTGAACTTTGCAGCTACTTCCCTGGGAAGCTGTTCATAAAGATACTCAGCTAATGGCCATTTCAGAAAACATTATGCCATTGGCTGTTGAGGAGCAGCCATGGAAAATCCACAGAAATGGATGCTGGTTTGACTCTCCAGATGATAGATCCCACTTTTAAAGACAGTGAAACAAACAGTGCAAAAGGCTCTTTTTTCTTTTTTTTTTCTCTGAGGAAGCTGAAAAACCCTTCAACATTAGAGCTAAGAAAATCTTTACTCTGTAATATTTGCCTCATCTTCCTGCTTTCTTCACAAAAGAGAAAATGGCCAGGTGCTGTTGGCAGCCTTACAGCAGTGAGATGCTCGTTCCAAAAGTGCAGCACCTGCTAAAGAGCTGCTTCATGCTGGTACCATCAGCTCATCAATGGAGGGGAGTGGAAAATGATGGTAGCATAGGATTTGAGGGTTCTCATTTGCCATAGTACCCTCAAGTGAGCCCCAGTCAGGACTGAAGGCAGCGGGGTAGGGGACTGGGGGAGCTGTGAACACATCGAATATGTCAAGCTAATAATACATCTCCAGTGCTCAAAGGCAATGTTTCCCACCTGGGAGTGGAGATGATGATGTGACAAGAGGGACTGTCCCAACAGATGTGGATGGGAATGGTTATGCAGGAGTTTTTCCTGCTCCATCTGGGCCGGTCAGGACTGGCAGCTCAGAGGTGGAAACTCTCCAAAGCCATGTCTGTCTCCAAAGCTGTGTCTGTGCTGTGAGGTAGTGCTTGAATGGGAGCAGGTCTTGGCCTTGGGTGCACCCAGGGTGAAGGCTGCCACGGAGGCCAAGGGCAGCATGGTAGAGGGCTGAAAGTAGAAGTAAGGTGGGAGACAGCACAACATACACAGGGCTGCCGCAGGGCCAGGAGCTGTGATATAAAATAATGAGCGTGCTTTGTTTACTTTTAGCTTTGCTAGCGCTGCGGGACTGAGTTGTTTCATTAAGACGTGGCCTGATCCGCTTTTCCTTTCTGCCTCCAAGACTCAAGGAGAAGAATATGCAATTACAACGTTCACTCATGTAGAGCCCTTCAATTACTGGGTAACTCTGTTATGGCTTTTCCAAACATTACAAGACTCATGCAATAGGACATGACATCTGAAGTAATTCATTTTTCATCTACTGATTAGCAGAAATTAAAATGGTTCTCAGAACATCCAAATTTATGTGAGATCAAGTTCCTTATTACTACACATTGTCTTAGTGGGAAAGGCATTTTTTTTCATGTTTCAGACAATCCTGCAAGCAGAGATGCTGAACAAAAATATATGAGAGGAGGCAGGAGAGGGGAGAATAGAGGCCCACAGGGACCAAAGGGTCCAGAGCCTTGCCTTCCAATCCTGCCATAAGGTCACTTAAATGTTTGGCGGAAAGTCAAAATGCTTGCTGGCACAAACATGCACTGGAGGCAGAGGCACCTCCTTTGGAAATGATGCAGCTACAGAGTGAGGCTGAACTGCCTTTACTGGCAGTGAGCTAGAAACCAGCCATAAATATAAAGTGGTTCTTGAAGAGGTGCCTGCCAGCAGCAGCAGGACAGCTGCCCTGCAGGATTCACTCATGCAGCGATGACGAATGCTGCTCCATATCGCAATGTGCCAAACTGCCAGTAATATCTCTCCACTGGGATCTAGGGAAGTTCTCATGGGGCTGGAGTGGGTGGTGTCTGCAGGGTTGGCACCTCAAGGTCACCCTGGGAGAATCAGGGGGCTGTGATTAGATGGAAAAGCAAGCAGCAGGGAGCAGCCAGAACAAGTGATGGGATCAAAGGAGAGGATAAAAACAACAGGTCTTGCACCACTTGGCCATGACAAGCGTGGTCACATTGCCCTTCTGCTTGTTTTCTATTTTCAAGGCATCCCAGATGCTGGGAGAGTGGGTGAAGTCCCCTGGGGAAAGGCTGGGATTAGGAAGCAGATGAGCATGCTCTTGCTGACTCTCAGCACCACTCTCCCCACCACCGCAGGACTGTGGCCCAGAGATCATAAACCCATAGGCTCACTTAGCTGAAGCACAGCAAAAATAAACCGTGGGAGAAGAGAAAAGGCAGTTTAATCCCAAAATCCCTTTGCCTTGCATGACAACTTTCCAGTCAAGAGCAGCTCAATAGGACAGAGCCGAAGGTACCAGTGGTGTTGGCTGCACTGTCCCCAGGGGAAGCTGCACAACATTAATTATGTTTTTAAAATGCTGCCCTGGCCAAAGGCCTCCTGTATATGAAGGTGCATGAATCCATGTGTTTCAGTCTTTGCTTGCATACACTCACTGGTGAAAAGCCTTGTGTTTTCCTAATACATCTGGGGAATCAAACCTTCCCTTTCCCAGGCAGAGTATGAAACAGAGAGGAGAGAATGTAGAAATAAATGTAAGAATAGCCGTAACATCAGTCAAGTGGGCTATAGAGGCCATGTTCTTTTTCCCAGCCTTCCTTTTGCACAAGGAGAAGATCAGGTTTATTGTGTGCATAAAAGTGAAATACACACACAGAGATGTGTATATATAAACAGTGCCAGGGCTTTGAGGTTTCAGTACTGTCAGTACAAAGATATTAAGCATTACACAGGGATGATTTATTATCTGACTCTACAATAACCTTTTGAAGATTTACTGATTAGCAATTTACATATTAACAAATACATCAACACTGAGGCAATGTCAGATGCTATGCACGGCTGTGTTTCACTCCAGAGGTGGCTGAATTTCAAACAGTGGCTAAATAATTTGTATACCTCAGCACCAAAGATGCCCTATTGAAATATAAATTATTATCTCTCTGCTGTTGGTCTTTATTGTGTTTTGTCAAATTGGTTCTCCTGCTTCCTCCCTGTGGAATTTGCTGTATCAGATACAGAACCTGTTTCTGCCACGTAAGATTCCTCCTACTGCACCTGGATTAGTTTAATTCAGTGAACTATGTCCAGTCAGACTGAGCTGTGACAAGTCTTCCAGTATCCTCCTTTAGCTAGAGCGTAGGCTGCCTTCCTTCAACACTTCTCTGTAATAACTTACAGTTTCCTCAGCAAGTTGTGTCTCCACACAGGAAGGGTCAAATACCTATTGCTGAGCTCCAGTGGTGTTGATTTTATTGTCTTTCTAACCTGCACTGAGCTTTTAGGACAGGGTTGTCCTTTACATCCACTCGGCTGCTCTATTCCATTTCCTGGTGCACCAAGCTAGGAACATGATAGTGCCCAGACTGCTTCCCCACAGTGACCTGTTGTATGTATTCTGGCAGGATTACTTACTCCTTCGCTACTATTCATGCTGCAAGAAGCTGGGATGTAAGAGGGTCACTGGAGAGAGAAGAAGAGGGATGCTGTTCTCATTGCTTTGCTCTGGGTGTCATGGGTAGAAAGAAGACAGGGCTGGAAGTCCCAAGTTCTTTTAGTGTGGCGCTTCTGGGATTTGTTATGCCAGAAAGGCTTTAAGAGGTTTTTGAAAGTTTCTGGGTGTTTATTTTTTTTTTCTTGCCTTTGCAGAACTGGGGTTGGTAGAGAGATGAGCACAGAAATTATCACTATCCACACATTTGTATTATCTGGAAGAAGTCCCACTAACTGCTGAGATATGTGTTCAGGGCAGGGTAGTGTATAATCGGCTACTCATCTGCTCTTTGGTGTCAAACGCTGAGAAGTTGTGTCTGTGGAGCTGAAAGCATTCAAGCAAGACTAAAGAAACTCATTACCCAGCTATCACCCTTCACAGCGAGGCTCCAGGAATAAGAAGTACCTGTGGCAGCCACAGACACTCCTCATGGGCTGCAGTGTGATGGGAAGCACAGCCATCTGGGGTTGGCATGGGCAGAGTATGCCGTGGCCCCAGCTCTCCCACCTACAGCTCTGGTGATGACATGCTGTCGGGTTTGGGGCAATCTCCACGTTGGGATCCTTGCTCTGTGTATCAGGGTAATGACTCTTATCCACCGCACATGGACAAATACAGACTTCATTTATCTGCATGTGTCAAGGGCTTCAACATCTTGAAAAAATAAGGCTGTTGAAGAGAAAATGATTAAACGTGGCTTTCCACCTGTCTGCACAGACATTGATCTTCACTGGTGTGTCTTTGCTGCTCTGGCAGTCAGAGCATGTCCCAGCCATGAGCACCAGGGCAGCCCAGGTCTGCTCTGGAGGAAGGGCTCACATCTCACAGCACCCCTGTCCACTTGCAGGGGTAAGTGGAAGCTCCTTGGTAAGTGGTAAGTCTTTCAGAGGCCCTGCCAGTGTTCTGTGAGCCTTTGAGGAAAAAGGAATTATCTTACTACTAGCCTAGTCAGGGGGCTTCTCTTCTTCAGTATGGTTACACACAAATTCTCAGTCTGACATACTTCTGTGTTCTGGATAAAAGGAATGAGCACTGGCTGATGATTTTTTATAACTTCGTTTCCAAAATTAGTACCTCCAGCTACCACGCAAGCCTCTGTGAAGTGTCAGGGCTCCACAGTCCATCGCTGCAGGGATGGCAGAGCAGGGTTAAGGTACCCTGGCAGAGATACAACACCTGCATCCACAGCTCTTGCCCAAGCTGCATCTGCCTTCATCTCTCGTATCCACACATTTCCACAGGCAACAAATACACTTTGAGGTTTTGTTGTTTTGGTGGGGTTTTTTTTGAGGGGCAGCAAGTATGAAAAGAAACCAGTGGTGCCTGCTGGCAAGGGTACTTGCAGTCACCCTGAGAAGTTGAAGGACTTCTGACAACCCCAGGGCCTGGAGGGTGAACACACTCCTTCTGTGTACTCCAGATGATCCCCTCCTTGTGCTTGGCCACATCCTTGGGCGCTGGCAGCAGCCACGAAAGCTGAGCAAGATCTCTTGGCAGGACATGCATCCTCGGCTTCAGTGTTCAGGATCTTCAGCAGTTTTGCCCTCCTGCTGCTGGGAGGAGAGCAGCATTTTTTAGATTTTTAATGTAATTTCTTATCTTTAATTTCTTTGGAATATTGGAGATGAAAGTCTGCCTGGTAACAGCGCTGATGAGCACAACCACACAGGGGACAGGTCTTGAAACATGCTCTGCTGCACTGCCACGTGTTTCAGGGCTGGCTGTATTACAAACCAAAAGCAGGGTGCCTAGGTCCCTCCTGCCCAGCTTTTCTGATTAAATTCATTGCTTAATAGGAAAAAAAATAATAATCCAAGCCTGCAACTATTAGATCTGCCCATCTTTACAGAGGGGAGCTCGATTCACTCCTTACCTGATTAGATTTCAAAGAAACAGGGACATAAGCTGAGAGTTTCCCCAAGGTGAGCCAGAAATACGGGCACGTTGTCACCACAGGAATGGTTTTATTTGCTCAGCCTGCAGGTAACCTGGGCAGGTGAAGGCAAGGCTCAGTGTTTGGGCTGGAGCACAGAAAAGGGAAGGCAGAGGGGAATCAGTCACCCCAGGGTAAAGTGATGAGAGGAAGCGAGGTGTGAAACTTCAAAGGAAACAGAGATGCAGGGAGTAAACACGGGCTGGCAGCAGCGCAGAGCCCCTGCCCACACTGCCGGCACACTGGCTGTGGTCAATAGAGGCCAGCTGTGCAGAAGGAGCCAGGCAGGAGCCTGGGGAGGTTTGTCCTTCCGTTTTCTCCATGAGGCAGGGATAAACAGCTGCTAGGACTGAATGTGTTAAAGCCACACCACCTCAAGACTGCCGGCAGATCCAGTCCTGCCTTAACCTCGGTGATGCTTTGGCCTGGGGATTTTGGGCAGAGGGACCTCCGTGTTGACTACCTGATCATCATCCCAGGGCACAATGCCTTCAGAGCAGGGCTGTCCTAGGCTTTGCACTGTCCCCAGCTTTGTACAGAATCATTATACATTGTTTTCCAGGAGCAAACCCAGTACTTTGCCTGCATTAACTACAAAGCAAGCTCAGATATGCACAGGCAGTCGCTCAAACCTGCCTGACTCTGCCGTAACCTTCCCTTTCCTCCCTGTCTGCTCTTTACAACACCTCTCTACATGCATGAATTTCTCCTTTTTCATTCCAGACTGTCAGGAGAAGATGGCAACAGACAGCTGCTTATTCTATGTCATGTCCACCTGCACTGTTGTCTCAGGAGGAACATCAGGTAGTACAGCTGTGAAAGGTGATGGGGACAGTACCTTGGGACAGACAAAGGGAGTGAGGGTCTACAAGGGAACATCATTATCCACCAGTAGTGTGCATGTACTTAGGCTTTTTACACATTGATTATCAGTTATGGAGATTTGTCACACACAGAAAAGCTTCCCTGTTCCCACCAGGCAGCAGAGGAATGATCCTAAAATGCCCTAGAACATGGAACAGTCCTATTACAGTCTTGAAGTATTAGTATTGAATTAAAACCCAAAGCAGAAAATATTTGCAGGAGCCTAACTTTCACAAATACAGTCTGGGGAGAACCTGGGACTTCCCCAGCTCAGACTGTCTCCAAAAGGACCGCATAATATCTTCACAGCCTATGTGCAGCTGCTGCACCACTCCACCTCTCCAAAGGGTGTCCCAGGAGGACTTCTGCCCAAACCTTCTCTTTACCTTTGTTATTAAAGACACCTACGGAAAGCCATTGGGACTCATTTCCACAATCCTGAGGGCATTAGCAGACACACCTGAGCACCCTTTAAGAGTGGAAAACGAGGCTGGTTTGGATGAGACAGCAGGGTTTTCTCTTGGGGAGTCTTGGTCTGGATTGAGAGCAATCTCAAGGTCCCCAGGAGGGGAGTCTCCACAGCGTAACTTGCCTCTTGAAGCAGCTGTGAGGAGGTACTTTTTAAGACTCTACTAAAGCAGAGAGCTGGCTGGACTTGAGTCTGTGATGGGTCATACACAGCTTGGGAAGCTTTTGCGGGCTGTCTTGTGCTGCTGCTGCTGGTATTTGGGTGGCTGTGTCTATGACCGCTTCTGCTGAAAACCATCCGGGGAATTGCTGAAGTCTGGTGGGGCCAGGGAAGATAGAGATTTATAGAAGGGAACCTTTCCTTGAAAGCAATGTGGAAGAAAGCTGAGGTCCCTTTTAAGCAGTAATGTTATGGCCTTGGTTTGCCTTTAGTGGGTTGTGGTATGTTACTCTGAGCCATGCAGGACTGGTTTCCTCAGTACAGTGACAATGTTAGGCTGCACCTCCCTCCCAGGAGGATTTAGCTCACTGGTCTTGCTGTCTCATGGAGGGCAGGCACTACTGATTTTCCTCAGTCTCCCCTTTCCCATCTCCTCTGCTGGTCTCTCAGTGGACTTGCAGTGCCTGCACATGTTCTGAGCTCATTCCCAGTCATGTATTTCAAGTGTTTAATAATGAATGCAAACTGTTTCATTTCTAAAACACAGCTATTGTCAGAGGGAAGAAAAAAGTTCTCTGGCAGCCTGCGGTGACCAGAAAACATCTAAACCCACTTCTAATCAAAAAATTTGCTCCTGCCCCAGGCTGGGCAGCCCCAGGGGACACCTTGGAACCTAGGTGACAGATTTGTTGGACCTGCTCCACAATGCAGGTCCAAAAGCCAGATGCAAAAGGAAACATGAGCTCTGAACTGATTTGACTGGGATTCCTTCTGCATTCACCTTTACTCTGGATGCTTCTCAGGCAGAGAATTTCTCAACAGCAGATTAAGGGCTGAATGTGAGCAGGGAGCTGGCATGAGCTTTTTAACCTGATGCTAAACACACTTCATCTTTAAGCATCTGTGATTCAGAAGACCCTCACAGTACTCCAGTCCATAGAGGAGACTTTCAGCTCTGCACAGTGCAGGACTAGAAAATGAGACTGCCTTAGATGTTAAGACTGTAGATTGTGTCTAACATACCTCACCCTTACTGTGTTTTAGGCTCCAGACTTGTCTTCTCTATCATGAACCCGAATAGAGACCCTCAGTCAATCGGTAGGTAATATTTTACACCAAAGATCTGATCCAGTTCTGATTTTTTTTTTCTTCCCTGAACCTTCAGAGTTTGATACGATCTTGAGGCTAAAAATCAGTTTTCTGTTCATGGACCACTGTTTCTCTCATGTTTAAGGACCACAATAATAGAGCTCCTCACTCCTGGTTTCAGTTGGTGGTCAGTAATTTTCCGTCCCCCCCTGTTTGGGGCTTGCAGCATTTTCCTCCTCTCTTACACCCCACTACCTCCCAGGGCTGCCCATCCCCACTTCTTTCTGTATAACCAAATTAATCCAGAGCCTCTGTATCTGGCCTGTACTTGACACAGGGTTTTTTTATGGGTCAGTTTTAAATCTGTATCAGCTCAGATGAAAGCCATTACCTTTCCCTGCAAATCTTGCTGTTGACTATGGGACTGCACCTATCTTGCCCTACGCTCAGGCTCACAGAAATGTGCCATTGCAACCCAGAAGCCTATCAGGTATACATTTACTTATTTCTGCAATTTTTCTGTAATTCTGTGGTTTTGAGAGTTGTGATGTTGGCAGCGCTGCCACTGCTACCTGCATCACTGTGAACCCGTGATGAGACATCACTCACCTCTGACCTGTTGTCTCAGGCTCTCTGCAAATGCAGGATTATGGGCAACTATAATCCATCCTGAACAATCATTTTTGCAAGCGTGGCAGGATAAGGTATTGTGAAACTGAAGACTGAGACTCTAGGGAACAATTAGGAAACCCTTACCTCAAAGACTCTGATTTTCTTCTTGCAATTTTGTGTTTTCATTTACACTTCAAGAAAACTACTGTAGCCTGTGTTATCTGAGCGACAAGCACTGCCAGCAGCAGGCTGGAGATGCTGTTTAGTTCTTTGGGATGCTTTTCCTCAGGGCAAAGACTTTTTTTTTTTTCTCTATTCTACTGAATGGCTCATTAGATCCTATTTAGGTGGAAACAGTACTTATTTCACTTGGGAGATAGAGCTGTATGCCAGGCAAGTGCTGTCTACCTGGAAGTATTTTGAAAGATACTCCTCTGCAATACTATATTAACTGTAAAAATATCACCTAGGTGCGTTAGCAAACTGGGAGCTTAGAGTGATGAAGTTAAATGAGCGGTAAGTTGTTTACTAATTTGAGGTTTATTTGTTCCCTCACATGTGTGTGAGTTTGGACCTGGTTGCTTTCAGCCACCATGGCTAGTCTGAGGATTGCTTGTCCTGATTCACATTTGCAAAACCCAGTGGGGGTTTATCACACCCATGCTGGAATCAGCAAAAGCATTGGAGAGGCACAGGTAGCCCCACGGTGCATGTGACCCGGAGAAAGCTGCAAGGTCAGGGAGGGAAGATGATGATTTAGCAAAGTTCAAGAAGCAATGGGAGAAAGTAAACAAAAATCCCCCATGTGGCACCTTAGCCTGGATGATGCTCTTGTGGGCTGAGATGGGTTTTCCCCTCACATTGACTCTGGCCCAGCCTTTATACATCGTGAACCACGATGCCTTTACTGTTTTTGTGGGTGCCTTTTCTGGATTGCTTCTGTATTAGGAATCACACACCTTTATCCCTGTAGTCAGAGGAGAAGAAAAAAGCTTAAATGTGTTCAAGGGAGGCTCTTTCAGAGAGTACAGTTGGTTTGACTTTAAAGGAAGGAGCTTTTGGTGCTGAGACTTTGTTGCCTTGCAGAGTAGCGTGACAGTACATCCTAAGAGTAGATCGTGGCAGGCAGATCTGGGCTACAGGGAGAGGTCCTTGTGCTGGTGGCCAGCCACTTCTTCCCTTGCTAACTAAAGTAAATGGCTTTATGATAGGCAACTGGAGCCTGCTTTGAACAGAAGGACAAGATTTAAGAGATCACTTCAGCAGCCAGCTCCAGCCTCCTGTTATTGCATGTCATAAATTTGCTCTCAAACGTGCTCTGCTTCATTAAAAAATCTGTTCAATTTAATGACCCAGCTCCTTCTGGAATGCTCCTCCAATAACTCCCTACTTGGTCAGTTAGAAACTTGCGATTTTCACCCTAAATTCATTCAAGCTCTATTTATTCCTGTTGCAGAATAATTTGGGGGGTTGAAGACCTCTTTTCCCTACCCAGAGTTACTTCTCTCTTGTGTATTTACAGGAACAAATCAGGTCCTCTGTCAGCAGTTTCTTTTTCCCTGGTATCAATATCGCAGAGAACAGTAGGTGAGACCCTGTTTTCCATCATGTTGCAGAATCACATTTGCCTTTTTCTGGTCATTCAAAATTTCTCTATGTTCAGCAACAACACCGCGTCTTTGTGTTACAGACACACAGATCCCAGACTTCCTCTAGGAGCTCCTTTACCTTCTCTTTGGTCTAGGGATAGATATGTTGGACACAAGGAACATCTTTCTGCTTCTGATGTGTGCAGGACTTTACAGCAGCAAATGCAGGAATATTATTTGTACCAGAAGGCATATAGCAGGGCCTCGTGGCACCAGCCTGTTTGAGGTGGAAGCCTCACAAGTTTATCAATTTTTTATTACTTGTGCATTAGAGACTGAGATTTTATAACAGGATGCTACACCTTTGGGATTGCTCCACGCTCTATCAGCTCAAGTCTGATATGGGACTAAACCCCACCTTCCTCCCTCATATCCTGCTGCCTTTAGCAGTAGGCTAAGGATCTGAGCTACTCCTAAAGCCAAAGGGTCTTTAAATTATGGGAACTCCTAGCTACAAAAAGCCAAAAAAATGAAGGAAAAGCACAAAGGGGCACAGCAGCAAAAGTCCAGACAAGCTGAAGATTTCCTTCAGCAAAGCAGAAGCCCTCAGTGTCCCTATTGTCTGTGTTTCACTCCAAGACTCAAGGCACAGTGAGCACTTCTGCACAGTGATGCTCTAAGCTGTGGACCTGGGAAAGGGGTTTGCCCTGTTGATGGCAGCACTGGGAGGACTTCCACTTCTCTTCAATGGCAGAATTCCTGTTTCCTGCTCATCGGTTCAAGTGTTGCATTGTCCAAACAATTCATTACAAAAGGGAATTGAACAAACACCTCCTTTCATTTTCCACAGTAGTAGTTTTATTTCTGGGGAAACCTTGTTTGCTGCATAATAATTTAATGGGTATAAGACAAATATACTGATTAACTAACTCTTTGTAAATTTACTCATTTGGTGCAACAAAAGGGATCTTAACCTTGCAATGATGGGATTTGAATGAGCGGTACCTTTAAGAGGTGGGTCAGGATATAAGGCCAAATAAGGACCTGTCCCGGGGAAGTCTGCTGCTCTGTTCCTCAATGCCTCTCCAGCTGTTCCTGCATTTCAGGCAGAGCACTGAAGGGGAAGCAAAGGTTCAGATGACTATTTGTTCAGATGACTATTTGACTTGGTGCCCTTCAGCACAAGGCAATCCTCCCAGGTGTCCTCAAGCTGGCTGTGGCAATGGCAGTGTCATACCATGACCTCAGGTTCACAAGATGCACAAGAGGAAAGTTGTGTGTATTATTTTCTGCTTGCCATATTTTGAAGTCTGTGGCTATTTTCAGACCTCATCCTGTGAACCCAGCTGCAGGCAGAGATCTTGAAGTGCTTTCTGGACCCCTTTGGTGCATCACCCCCCTGCGCACAACAGCACTCAACTAACAGTGCTAGAAAAGCAACAAGGTGGTGAATGCATTTCCTAGTACTTTTCTTCTGCTGCTTTTGCTGAGGAAGGGCGCAATCCCCAAACTGATGTTTGAAGTCCCCAGGGTTTGGGTGAATTTGGCCTTTGGGTTTCAGTGTAGCCCATGAATGTGGCTGGTGGCTTGATGGTTGGCTAATGGAGATGGGCTAATCGCTTATTCTGCAGCGAGACACCTTTCACACCCCAGCAAGGGAAAACCCTGAGTCATGGTGATGCCCCATTCAGCTGTGTTGTATGGATCGGATTAATAACCTGGTCAGCTACACATAATTGTAAAGAAGGGAAGGCAAAATCCAAGGAGCTGCCACTAAAACCAGTTCACTCAGGCCTGCAGCCAACATCCCAGATGTTCGAAATCTTCTGGGACATGTGGCAGAAAATAAAAACAAAACAGGTCTTTAAAACTTTATTCACATAAATTTTTATGCCTTTTCTTATCCATGCTGCCATGGCTTGTGAGAGTATGAAGGCCCTCTAGGGATGCAAGCAAAGATTTAAGGCATAATCCCTTCAATTTCAGACATTTAAAAAATATGAATGCACTACAAGAGTAACGGCCTCTCCCAGGTTGAAGAGATGTTAGTAGTATGTGAAAGGGAAGGTCAGAAAGGACAAAAGACTCAATCTTGCTCTCCAGCAAATTCAAGAGCAAACCTCTTTTTGACTCTGCTGAAATTGGGACCTTGAAGAAAGTGTCTCCTGCTGAAACACACTGAGGATATTTTAAAACCAGATTAATAAATAATTGGACCATCTGCATCAGAGTCTGTAAGTGGAGTGACACATGGAGGGTGTCTGTAAATGGAACAGCTTCAAATATGCCGAGTAAAATACACAGTGGAATGGATTTTTTTTTCCAGAATAGACATAATTATTGCCAATCTGGGACTCTATTGCAAGCACAATGAAAGACACTGCCTCAGAGATAGGCTGATTTCTCCTAAGAACTGAACAGACAGATAGTGAAAGATTGTGCCTGCCCTGCAGAGGTGACCATCATATTAGTAAGACAGACAAGGGGCAGGAGCAATACCAAGGAAATGATTTATGGTTTTTCTGAGGCTATATAGTGGAGCAGCTTCCCATTTCCTATAGTCCAGCTGGGCCCCTTTGCTTTCTGACAGAAGATGGTATTGCCTCTAAGGCCACCAGTATCTGTTGAATCTCCTCCCATCACTACTGGGCACTGTTTGTCCTTCACTGGACATCTGTTTTAATTAGTGTTCCTCTTGGGGCTGCAAAAGTGGTTGGGGTTAATGCTTCAGCACCACAGTCTTCATAAGAACAGAGTCAGACTGCAGCTCATTGAAAGGGGCTGCTTCTGGACCACTGAGTTTAATAACTCCTGATCGCTCTTTCAGGTGTTCTATTCTTTTTTCCCTCCTGCGACATCCTAAGGAAGTGAGCTGCCCAGCTGATGCATTGTGCTTCCTTTTGCTGCCTTTTGATCTGGTGACTGGGCACCCTTTGGCACTTGTATTGGAAGAAGCCATGAGTAATTAACTGTTCCTTGTTCTTGACTCTGGATTTTACAGCTTTCTACCTTAAAGTCACCACTACTACTCCTTTGCTGAGCCAGGTGAACTAGTTATTTAGCTTCTTGCTTTCTACAAACACAGCAAAGGAAGGTGGTGTATTTTTGGGGGGAAAATGTCTCATTTGCATAACCTATAGATAGTAGCAACATCAGCCTTTCTTAAAACCTGAAACTGAGAGGAACATTGAGAACAGCACTGACAGCAAGAGATACAGTTTGACTGGGAGACAGAGTGTGGGATTTATCACATCTAGTGTGCAGTGCACCCATGCAGACATCTGAGGTTGTCTCCCTGGGCTCCCAGTTTAGGGGCCAGTCAAGGTAAGAGAGGACAGGGTTGATTTGATATATTTTGGGTGAGATGATGCCCATCCTACAGCCCTGTGTCTAATGGAGGCTGAGACAGGCGTCAACACTTGCTTTTTAATGTGACGACACTGATGTAAATGAAGAGTCTTGGGCTGGGAGATGTAGTGTAACCATTAACTATCCATCGCAATGGAATTGGTCTTGACACTTCCTCGCTGTGCCATATCTGTTATTGATCCATGCAGACAGTGCTTGGTTTCTAGGTGTTTCTGAAGGTATGTGGGGTGCCGTGTGCTCACCTTCCTCCGTGCACCTGGAAATTTCTGATCTCCATGGCAGAATTTATGTCTCCAGAAATCTGAGAAGTGATATTTTTAGGCTTTTTGCTGCACAATCAGGCTGAGTAGAATTTCAATTTTTTATAAATGCAAAAATATTTTTGATCAGTTGATGTCTCGTTTACACTAATAGACTTTGAATATAATTAGCTTTTATAGGGATAATTTCCTTATTTTTAAATTGTAGTTGAAATTGCATTATATATATGTAGAAGGGGGACACAGGGTTTTCTGTTTTCTGTTTGATTTAAATTTATTTTTACTGTGAATACTGCCCTTCATATTTTTTAGAGACCAAAGAATAAAATCTATATCTCACTTCACTTCTTTTAGCGTCCTCATGAGCAAAAAGCTCACTAGCATTAGCATGAAGCACATGCTAAATATATTAAATACATGCCAAAGACCCAGAAAAAGGTCCTTGCTCATGGTAGCAATGGAGTCTATCTCTAAAAAAATTATAAAAGAGTAGAGATAATGATATAGAGATGTAGATAAAACTATATAGGAGTAGAGCATCCCCTCTAATAAAAGGGGAAAAAGAGCAGATAAGGCTCCCAGTAACATTCAGGCCCTAACTTTAGGCAGCTGCCAGTGTGTGATCCAAAGAATGTGACACTACCAGGACTGTACTCATGAGTGCACAGCTGCAGAGGTACCAGGAGAAACAAACCCTGCAGCACCTCTCTCCAGCGACTGCCCTGTAACCAAGGCAAGGCCATGACTGAGGACCTCACCTGAGCAAGCAGACAAAGATGATGGGAACTAAATATGAGGTAGAGCATGGAGAAATGAAAATAGCAGGTGTTGCCATGTGGATCTCATCCTTTCACTTGCCTCTGTTTTCTCTAACGTGAGCGTTCAAGAAAAATGCATGAACAGAGATGAATCAAAAGAGTCATTTTTGCCAGGATGGATATGACATACATCCACGCTACAACATCAGGATAACCCATGTTCCCTGCTTTCATCTGAGGCAGTCTAAGGCTGGTCCCTGCTGGCATCAGTGGGTACTTGAGCACAGCTCTACACTCAGTCCCACCAGCCTCACCATGTAAGATCCTCCAGTGGAGTCTCCAGTCATAACCTGTACCCAGACCCTTCACCTGAATGGGATGGCAAGGCAAGATTTGTGAAACCTTGGTGTCCTTTTATGCTCCATGGTTGTACAGTCTTAACCCTCAAGGCTAGAAAGCTGGTTTTCATGAGCAACCTTCACCTCAAACCACCAGACCATCCCCTGCTGAAATTCATGACTGTAGGTTGGGGAAAGGTGGCCATCATAGTCTCTGTGGGAGATTTGGGACAGGAAGCATAGAGGCAGTTCCAGCTTGCCACTGCTGGCAGGTTTGATAATCGTTTAATCCTTGTTCAGTGTCTCCTCTCTGCATCCAGGTATTCAATGAATGTAAAGCAGAAAAAAAAAGAATTGCCTCATTAAAATCTGGTCACAGAACTGGAGATAATACCCTGTCTTTGTCAGATATGAAGTCACGAAAGCCCCAGCAAGAAAGTGAAATGACAGACAGAGTAAAACATACCTCCTGTCCCTGAGACACACCCTGCTCCTTTGCAGTCCCATCAGTGGCTGCAGTCAGCACGTAACATCGCTGGCAATAATGAATGACTGGCAGCACTGCATGAATCCCTGCGGGAGAGCTGTCAGTCAGGGGCTCCCGGGAGGAAAGACTGAAGAAATGGGAGGAACCCAACTGAAGAAATAACCCCTGATGCAGATCTCCAGTGACTAACTCCCCACCCTCATCAGAGGATCCAGATGCAACCCCGAGGATTGATGTTAGAGTTGTGCCCAGGTGGCTCCTTCTCTCCATGTTCAGCACCAACTTTAGGGTTTATCACTCCAAACTCCTGGCTGAAGGTTAGTTTCCTTGCTCCTGCCCTTTCCTTGAGCATGGCCCATGCTGGAGAGCCACCTACCACTTGTTCCCCTTTCACCAAAACTCTCGACTCCCTCAGAACTCCCTGACTCTTGCCCAGCCCCACTAACACCTAGCTGTGGGAACACCTTGACATCTTGCTCCTGCAAAACCATCTTGTCCAAGTCTCAGGACAAGAAACAAGGTTCAGCTCTCCTCCTGACAGGGTTACCCTACAGAGGAATTCGCTGACCAGGATTTAGACCAGTGAGATAGGAAGAAAAAAGCAGTATTTTTTTTTTTTTCTGATTCCAGCCCCCTGAGTGCACGAAAGCTGTGAGTGCTCTGGGTTTTCAGAAAGGAAGCAACACCCGACCATGCTGAGGATAAAACCTCCTGGAGAAGTCAGGTAGCACTGATGTTTCAGATCTGAAGAAAGGGAAGGGACACAACATAAATCTAGGTCTTAGAAAAATCTTTTCAAAGAGCCTCTGAAAAGGCCCTCTCCCCCAAGATTTAGCACTTCTAAATGGCCTGAACTCTAGAGATATGTCTGGCAGTGTTGTTAAAATAAGTGGAAGATTGGAGCTACTCTGAACTGAAGTGACCCAAAAGCTGCTGAATTCAGGTCTGAAACCCTCCCTGGAGGTTTGCCCACATTAGATCTGTCTGTCTCTTGGGCTTGAGCCTCTTGTAGGGAGGGGAATTGAAAGCAAAGGTCTGCCCCACAGAAAATGCCAAGAGGACCTGCAGGAGTTTGATTTTTACAGGGGGGCTGCAGGCAGGGGCAAGCAGGTGAGACTCCACCTGGAGTACTGCATCCAGTTCACAAGTCCCCAGCACAGAATGGAGATGGACCTACTGGAGCAAGTCCAGAGGAGGTTTATGAAGCTGATCAGATGGCTGGAGCACCTCTCCTATGAAGACAGGCTGAGAGCTGGGGTTGTCCAGCCTGGAGAAGAGAAGGCTTCGGGAAGACCTCATTGCAGCCTTGCACTTGAAGAGTGCCTACAAGAAAGACTGGGACAGACTTTTTAGCAGGGCCTGTTGTGACAGGACAAGAGGAAAGGGTTTTAAACTAAAGAAGGGTCAATTAATATTTATATTACTTTAGATATAAGAAATTTTTACAATGAGGGTGGTAAACCACTGAAACAGGTTCCCAGAGGGGTGGTGGATATGTCATCCTTGGAAATGTTCAAGGTCAGGTTAGATGAGGCTGTGAGGAACCTGATGTAGTTGAAGATGTCCCTGCTCATGGCAGAGGGGCTGAACTAGATGACCTTTAAAGGTTCCTTCCAATCCAAACTGTTTTATGACATCCCCAGCCTGGTGCCTGGCAGCTGGGTCACAGCTGCCAATGGAGGCTGACCTATCTTGGGATGTCTCCTTCTGCACCACTGTGTGTGAAGGGCAAGGACATCTTCCCCCTGTCATGGCTGGGGACAAGGGTGAAGAGGTGATGCCCCACTGCTGGATGGGGCTGCTGATCCAACACTGAGGAGCCCTGAGCACCCAGAATGTGGGTACTGAAGGTGCACACCTCTTAGCACTGCTCCCCAGGGGAACAGGCATTGGGGCTCAGGAAAGCAAGCCATCCAAAATTTTCCTTTTCCCCCCAGATTTGCACAGTGTATTGATGGCTCAAGTTGGCTCTGACTGATTTATCAAAATTCCACATGAGGGCTGTGGCAAAATTTGGGTTCTACCCCCATTTCCTCTTAAAATGAGAACCGTATATGACTTCTTATTTGTCTTGAGCAACACAAAGAATTTAATACAGGCCAATCAATAGATTTTCAGACAATTCTAGAGAAGAGTAAATGTTAACATAGGACAATCACCTCCTAAACTGGCCATTGCAGAGCTAGGAACAAGGAAAACAATATAAAATCACAGAATATTCTGAGTTGGAAGGGACCCACAAGGATCATAGAGTCCAACTCTTACGTGAATGACCCGTATGAGGACCAAACCACAACCTTGGTGTTACTAGCACCATGCTCTAACCAACTGAGCTAATCTCAGGGTCAATTGATTTCTTTGTGTGCCATAAACTAGATTCAGTCTGTGACAGTGGGATCAGGATGCAGATCATGCAAACGAGATCATTAGTACTGGCATGAATCTGGAGCTGCAATGTTGCAACTCTCTAGACAGGGGCTGGCTTTCCATCTTGGCAGGTTTCCATTGGTCCAAATGTCAGCTGGACTTGAAAAGTCACTCACAGCAGTATCCCCGCATCACGAAACAGCTCACAAAAGTGCCCAGACACGAGAGACTTGGATTGTAGCATCTCTTTGGTCGATTGGCGAAAATAGAACATGTGCTTGGTGCAAAATATAGTGTACTGTGACTGTAAATACTATGTGAATTATTAATTTGCTGTTTACTAACTTCAATATTTTTCTATTCAATTATTCTCTATAGATAGAGCAAAGGACTGCTCTGATTTTTAAATAATACGCAAATTATTTTTTGTACATATTTACAGGAAGGATTTTTGCACATCTTTTTCCTTGAATAGATTTGAATTATTTGCTGCATGTTTTATTAAAGCAGTTGTTCAATAATTAAGGAGGGTATATAATTATATGTAAGGCTACCGAATGATTCGCACTGCAGTATTTATTAGCACCATATTGAAAATACAACCCCTCTCATATCAGTTGCTTTTCAGGACTACTTCACAGGTAGGGAGAACCACTGTGTTCAATTTACTGATGGGGAAACTGAGGCATGAGAAGGGCAGATGCTTCAGGGGACTAAATGTGGACTTAGAGTAAAACCCAGGACTCAAGATTCACTACAGAGTTCCAGCCATCAAACACTGCAGCCTCCTGGCATATTTTGCATTCTTCTCTAAGACCCTCAACCACACTCAGCTTCTGTGAACAAAGTCATAATCTTCCTGAAAAAGGAGTGTGAATAACTAAAATCCTTATTGCTCTGTGGGCATTCTGTAGGCAATGATTGACCTCAGCATTCAAAAGAGACAGGTCCCAGATCTTCTGTGCAGACAACATTTAAACACTAATGGCCTTAAAAGTTATTTGGGAAAACTCGCTGACTCAGGAAAAGGAGTGCTCATGTGGAGGCTGAAACCAATTGCACACACTCTGATGAAATTTATTGTTCACAACACACAACTCATTTAAGACCCATTTTTAAATCAGCAAGAGGGTGACTTTGAATGCTGTTGCTAAAACATGAGGTGTAGGGTTTAAGGGTAAGGGAGTTTGGACTTGTTCTACTCCTTGCCAGCCATCATAAAATTAGTCCAAAAGGGAGTGGGTTTCTGCTTAAATGGAGGGATCCCAGACCAGGTTTTCACTTTTTTAGTAATTATTTGCACCAGTAAGCCCCAGACACAGAGTGAGGCTGGACAGAAATGTAAATTTAGCTGAAAAAACCCACATAAAACTGTAACAACTGATCTCATCCAAGGCAATATTTGCTTCTCTTTCTTTTCATTAAACACAGTCCCAGCCCCTCAGCTGAGAGCTATGAATCAGGCTTCCATCACTGCCTCGTAAACAACGTCAGAGGTCCAGGTTGGAATGATGCAGGAGAAACAACTGCACACAGTGAGGATGGGTCTCTGCTGTGAGCAGAGATTTTACAGAGCAGCCTGGCAGGATAGTGGGCACATCAGGAGCTGGAGGAGGTTTGCTTTCCAGCTTTCCATGACAACAGGGAATTAACCCCCATGCTGAGCTGCTCACCTGTTCTGTGGTTTTGTTTTGGGGTTTTTGAGTTTTTTTCCCTGTCAGGCCTTTGTGTTGCATGAGCTTTGTTCTGCCCTTGCTATGAGTTTCAAAGTCAACAAAGATAAAATTCTCTCCTAAGCTGGATTTGAGTAAATATAGCCCACCCTATCTCCTTGGCACCCCCCAAATATTGCAGAACCTTTGTGCAGATCTTTACATAAAGATCCTGGTAACTGATGATTGATGTCAGCTAAGGACAAATTTTTACTCCTGTCTATAGTGAGTAACTCCCACAGAAATTAAAGGAAACTGATTTTGTGCCACCTCCCCTGCCAAGAGGACCTGTTTCCCCTCAGTGACAGTCTGAGCTTTCTTTGTGCTGCAGTTTTTAGCTCTATTGCACCCAGACTTTCTCATGGATTATCCACTTCTTAGAGCACTGCTGGGGTCATTTCACAGCCCTATTTATAGGAATGGATTTCCAAGGGTTTTGTGACCCCACTGGCTAAGAGGACCTCTAATTTGGGAACTAAACTGATGTAGAGGTCACAGCTCTGGTGTACTGAACAATGTAGAGACTGGATTGACCCTACTGACCTGGTGATGCCAAGGCTGATCTTTATGGGGAACCAAATCCTGGCTTCTTTCCTGGAAAAGTGAGACCTTTTCGGACTACTCCTATGTGACGGAATAATTTATGGGAAGCTCCACTTCTTTCTGGCAGACAAAGAAAAGTGGCAGATCCTGCATGAATGTGCTTGCTTCCACAACACTGACATTGGAACTGGTCTAAATCACTGTGATGCTGCAGAACATGGGGGCTTGGTTCAGTCAGCCCATCTGAATCCAAACCTGCCACCCCATGAGAGCACCACAAAACCAGCCCCTGGACTGCAAACAAACAGGTAAAGCTCAGCCTCTGCTGTTAATTGTGTGAGGTGAAGCTCACAGAAACAGAAGTCAGATCACCTCTCTCAGGCTGCTTAGTTTATTTATCCAGCTGGTGCTTCCCACACCAGCCAGGCTGGGGACAATTCACCAGTGCTCAGGACCTGCCGTTTACCCAGGGAATGATACAGAGCCTGGGTCTTCTACTGCCTGCTGGGAAGCAACTGAGCCTATGGCCATGGAAATGCAAGAGATCCAGTTTTGAGTGCCAGCCCACATGCAGGAGCACAAGAAGAGCTCATGTTGCAGCCAGCCTCAGAGAGGCCTCCAACACTGAAATCCTCCAAAAATTCAGCCCTCCTGGGCACCAATCTCCCTGTGCCAGGAAGCCCCAAATTGGCTCATGATTATGATGCTACTAATTAACCACCCTGAACACGCCCCAAAGACCTTCCCCTTGACACATGGACCATGGAGTCACCGTGCTTTGTGGACAGGGCAGTGACAGAGGTGGGCATATGTCTGGGGCACTGGCCCTAGCCCTGTACAGGGAGCGCTTTTGATTCACCACACTGCTGCCCCCAATATGTAGAGCTCCTTGCGTATCATTCCATCTTATTCCACCAGATGCACAAACTGGCAGAGCACATGACTCCACTGAGTTTCCCATCTCACCTCTGATCTCCTCATCTCTTAGCAAGAAGCACAGCAAAGCTGCAGTTATCACTGTTTGTTGGTAATACTGGGGTGGTTTACCAGCATAAAACTTGGAGCTCTGTGTCCCTCACAGTGATAATGATGTCTGTTTTGGATATGGTTTCCAATCCTCACCTGGGACTACTCACATTTCCTCTACAAGTCTACATAATAACTCCTCCCCCAAAATAATGCCATTCCCAAGCTCTGCTGCTCATTTCTTCCCAAAGAGATTCTGTGGGGTGGGCTGGATAAGGCACTCTGACTCTCAAAGCTGTGCCTTCCCTGTCATTTGGGAGAACTTATAATTACAATTCCCATTACTGTAAGTTGTGTACACAGCCTTGTAAGACATGACACTTTAAGCCTATTAATTGCCATGTTTCAAATGCTTGCCAGCCATTTACTCTCCCCCACCCTCAAAGACCCAACACCCAAAAAAGAAATTATTCAATCAAACCTGTAGCACAACACTACAGCCACAAGAGAACCCAGACTGCTGCAGCTGGGTTTGGGGCTCCCGAAGAGCTGTCCTGATGCATGATTCATATGGGTTGTAGGGTCCTTCTCTGAGCTGTCAGCAAGGTCTGCTCTTCCCATGTGATTAGTACCTTCAACACCCTGACAAAATCCAGGTTCATGGTTACTAGATGCTTCTCCCTCTCCCCAGTCCTGCTCAATTTCAGCCTATCCCAAAAGGTGTTTGAGCTTAATTAGGACAACCCCTGAGCTTTGGCTCCTTTCTGGTCCCCAGCACTCAGCTCTGCACCATGATAGACTCTCCATCCAGACTCCACAGGCTGCCAGAAGTGAGCTAGCTTGCCAGGAAAATGGGGGTTCAGCACCCCCAAAATGACAACTAAAGTGACCTAAAACCTCTCTGTGTGTACTTTACAGGGATAGGTTGGTTAGTCCTTATCTCCTGCCCGAATTTCTGCCTTCTTCCTAGGAAAAAGTCCCTGTCCCTCACCCTTTTCCAGAGCACTTTGAGTGCCTGGCCCTATGTATGTTGTGCCCCTGGTGGCAGTGACCTTCTTCCCTCCCACCACAAGTTTCAGCAGCAGGATCCCAAGTCTTGTTCTTGCAAATCGCTTTGGAGCCCTTTAAGGGGAAAGAAATGTTGCAGATGCAAAAGATCTGTATGCAGCAAAGACTGAGTGGATTTAAAATACTAGCATTTTTTCTGTCTGGAGCACATTTGAGGACCCAAAAGGATTTTGCAAACAATGATGAGGTTCTGATCATGTCGCAGTGTGGGAAGACAGAGAAACCATGTGCAATCAGAAATGGAAGCAAATGGAAATGGTGAAAAGCCAAATAGGGTACAGGGGTCCTTCTTGCCTTTGACTTCTCTTACACATGGGGCATCTCACTGGTTTCAGAAGGGAGGAAAGAGAACATCAGGACCCCAGCTCCCCTTTAAGGGAGTCGTTCTCCAACCAGAGTGAGCAGAGTGGAGCACACAAAAGCACAACATGGAGACCTTCCTCAGAGCCAGGCTCTAGCACAAGATCCCCAAGAGCTGCATCTGGCTCTTTTGTAATCCCTCACCAAGTAGACTTTCATCATACTCATAATTAGGGATAATAATTTAAAGAGATAGTTGAATAACCAAATCTGCTAATCCTTTAGTGGAGCCTCCTTCCTTTAATCTCTCTCTGGTTCACTAATGCATAAAAATGTAGCCAGGCACCCACAGCCCTCATTAGAGGGAAAATTTACCCTCCTCCTCTTGGCCTCAGAGGCATGCCAGTGATGAGCAGAGAGCACAAAGGCAGCCCTCTGACTGCTCGAGACATGCGGGAACTTTGAAAACATCAACCTGGGCTTGTTTCAAGGCCAATGTCACAACAGAGGCTGGTTGTCATGGAAACAGGTTATCAGCTATCGAAAACCATCCATGTAAAAAATGTCTCAAGGAGAGATGGCAACTGGGGCTGTGAGGAGATGAAGGCCCTGAATATGGGCAACTCTGACTTCTCCAAGCCTCTTCCTCCACCTGACCAGATGACCATCCTCCCCTTTGCTATAATTCCTGCTATCACAATGAGCCACCCTGCTCTTCCTGTGGCAAAGCTTGGTTTGCCACCTATTGGGTGTTTTTGCACATCCCCTCCAGCCCTCTCGTTAGTGCCCTGGCCACTGTGCTCCCATTGGTGGGCAGTGGGGAGCCCACTGTGGGGACCAGCAATACCAGTGCCAGCATCTGCTCCGTAAGAGCTGATGTGCTTGCCGGGCTACGAGCAGTTGCAAGTGGGAAGCCATTGTTAATTAATCAGATACACCATGTAATAGCATTTATCACAATCGATATATTAGATAGGGATAATGAAGATGCTGTGCAATCTCTGTCAGATAGCAAATACACCCCCACGTCCCAGCGCAGCCACACACAGTCCTTGGGATGTCCATGCTCTTCGCCTGACTCTCCCAGCTTGATGACAGCATCAAGCTCTTTTTTTGCCTCTGCTTCTGGGATCCTGTTATTCTTCTCTCCCTTGTCTGCCTCTGGGTTCACCCTTTTAGTCTGCCTCTCTCCCTCTTTCCTCTGTCCTGCCTGCATTCCTTGTTTTACTCCCATGACGTAACTTGGAGAGCTGCTCTGAGAGGCACCCATCTCATCCAACACGCCTCCATCTCCAGAGCTGGCAAAAGCTTTGGGAAAGGATGGGATTGAGACCTTGATGTGCTGTTGTGTAGGTGGGCAGCGAGGGCTGTGCTGCTCCTCTCAGAGGCCCTCTGTGCCACCAGAAAAGCACGTTAGACTTTGCCAGAGCTGAGTGACAGCAGAGACTGCCTAAAAATGCAACATGATCACACCATTTATCTTAACTGCTCCTCCCATGTTTTCCTGAGAAACTCCATAATGGTGTCCCTCATCCCAGGAGCAGGAATTTTGTGATAGAAAAGCATCTGCACTTGTGTAAAGGGTCCTTCCAGAAAAAACACTCCTCCCTTCCCACACATGCAGCCACAACCTCCCTGCACAAGCTGGAAGGGTAATGCATTTTCTCTGGCAGCTGCCAGCACAGACATAAGAGCCATGTTTCAGATAACAAGACTTCATTTCAAACAGGAATGGTTTTCATGGCAGGCACAGTGAATAAATGTAAGACGTCTATTCTTGCTTCAAGTCCTGCTCTCCCTAACAACATGGAAAAGAAACCCCAGACATACCAAAAACTTAATGACCAGGCCACGTTTTAAAACAGAAAATAATGCTTTAATCTTGGGTTAAAAAGAAAACTAAATGAATTCCATTAAAAGCAGATGAGAGGGTATGAAAAATGCTTTTGGAAGCTAAATAATAGTAAAAACATTTTAAAAACCCCAACAAATTGGCAGAAAAGCCTAGTGAGTCATTTAATGCTCTCCATGCAGGCGGCATTACTGGCTGGGTAATTTATACTTCTTCACAGCATGGTCTCGGGGCAGGTTGCTCAGGGAGGGTGTGTTCAAACCCACCATGTTTTCAGCTGTGAAGAACTAAAGGCCCCTTCTTGGGCTCACTCAGGCTTGAGAGAGGATTTCTACCTGCATTGGGGTCATGACAAAGCAGGCTGGGAACTCTTTTTTGATGGTGAACCAAGCAGCTTGTGCAGGTCTGATGTTCCCCAGGAAGGCAGTGCCAGCAGGGCAGAAGCAGGCTGGAGACTCCCATCAGGAGCTGGGACACTTATGCACAGGGGTAAAGAGGATCAGGACAAAACATGTTACATGAGAACAGTGAATCAGAAGCATTTGAAAAGTCCTACCACACATGAAGGCTGAAGGAGTAATTGCATACAAAGTTTGTTCAGACCTGATGAAGGCCAGCAACCTCCTCTGAGTGAAGAAGAAATGCAAAGCTGTTACTCTGGGATGGTCAGCAAGCATGGCCAAACTCCTCCTTGCTTAGCTGCCCTCCTGCCACCTTTCTCAGACCCTGATTTGTGGGGCTGCAGAGATACTTGCAGGTGGAGAGGTCTGGCAAAATATGTGCAGTGACAGGAGTGACCGCCCACCCCAATGATTGTCTCACCTTGCACTTTCCACATTTTTATGAGATCTCAGGAAAGTTGAAGGTATCCGTTTAAAGTGGACCTTGCAATTTCTCAGTGGAAATACACAGTCTCTCTGAGTCCTTTGAACACAAGCTGGAAAGTCTGCTATGCCTTGGTCAGGCCTAGGAAGGGAGCCTGATTCCCAGATGCCTTTCCTGGGAGTGTCTGAGCCTTTTCCTAGCAGAAGGCATTAGGTATGTTGATCAGGTGCTGGAGAGGTTGCACTGCCTGGCACAAGTAGCTGAGGTACAATGGGACTGTCATGACCAGCCTGCATTAGCTAAAGGTAATGAGCTACAGCCAATGCCAATCCCAGTTGCCTGCTGTTCACTTGGGTTTGTCCTCAGTTAGCCATGTTGAACATCCATGAGTCCAATGGAAGCTTAAATACTGACCTGACTGATTCACCTCTTATCTTTCTTCTCACTACACAGCCATGAGAGTTGAGATAAAGCCAAGACAAGGTCTTGGTGTATGTGCTTGCTGGGTTATTGTGTATGAGAGCAGGAGCTGGACAGAGCAAATCTCTTTATGTGTCTTGACAGCTGACCTGGCTTCTTAGGTGGGATGAAGAGTGTGTATGGAGATCTAGACCTTTCCCAAATTCAGTATTCTTGGTTCAGAGGAGGCTTTATTCTGATTAACATGCATTTCTTTAACCAGATGTAGATTACAAAGATGAACTGTCTAATTTATAGTTTTTGAGCAGAGAGAAGAAACTAGAGATGATGAAATAGTCATAAGTTCCAAGTTATTTTTAGTTTGCTAGTGAATGAGCCACAAATGACTAAAACAAACAAATCCAGCCCGGATTAACAAACTGCACATATAGAATTGTACACCTACTGTTGGAATCTCAAGCCGTCTTCTCCCAGCTAAAGCTTCATGCCACCTTCTTCTTACCTGCAGACACCCAATTTATTATTTTTGGAAAATGAGTGTTGGTTGTGTGAAGAACAGTAGGGTTATAGACTTTGGGATATAAAATAGTGGGTGATTAAATGACACTTTTCTGAACTGACTGTTTTTATATGGGAGACTTTGAACTTGGATAGATTAAGTTGCATGACTCCAGGGCAAGCCTCAATCCCAACTAAAGGATTCAGTCTTTTACAAACAGTTTCTCTCTTTACGTCATTCTTATTGAGAATACACTGAATTTCCCTCCTTTGAGAACCATGCTGACCACTAGTGTACATTGCTCTTGCATGCTGTGGTCTTCCATCACCAGCAGAACTGGAAGAGCCCAGCATTTCTCCTTCAGACTTTGCCTTCCTAGGCTAAACACATGGCTGGTGTCTTCATCTCATCCAATGGGTCTTCATGCCTTTGGCCATTCCAGAAACTCTCCTCTGCCCAGGCCTCCCCAGGAGAGCTTTCCAATGCCATGCTTATGATTTTCCTGTCTCTGCATGAAATACCTGGCCCACTAGGTCCAGCTGCCCTTTCCAGCTGCAGCGCTGGAAGTCCAGGTTTTTATTCCCTGTACCTCTACATACAGTTGATGTATTCTATTACTCAGAGCAACCCACAGCTGAGGTTCTCATTCTCCTCTCCATAGACAATGCTTCTGAATCCCTTGCCATCAGCAGATTTCATTAGTGCATTCCAGTTATAGCCCACCAAGCCTCTCTGGCCTTCAATCAAGCTTTTCCTGCCCCTCAGGGAAACGTGATAAGCAAAAACTACCATGCCAGCAGCCATGCCTGGGGCTCTGCTAGCAGTGTAGGGACTGCAGTTCTGGTGCTTATTCTGGAAGCATTCAGAAACGGAGAAAGCTGAAGAGACTGTACTCTTTCTCAGTTACATATAATTTTGTTTTCTTTTCCTTTTTTTCTTATCTTTTAGTTTTACATCTCATGTTTTCCCAGCCTTCTCCTGTTCTTTGTTTTTTAAGGTGCAATAAGAAATGTGAATCCATACATGTAGATTTTGCCCGGAGAAGTTGTGCCCCATCCCTGGCAGTGTTCAATGTCAGGCTTGAGGCATCGAACAACCTGATGTAGTGGGAGGTCCCCCTGGCCAAGGCAGCAGGATTAGAAACTAGATGATCTTTAAAGTCCTTCTGAACCCAAACCATTCTATGATTCTATGATTCTATACTGTGAACATCCATGACTGCTGCACCAAAAGGGATCTTTGCATGGGAGATCTTCTCAGTGTTCAACAGTTCCTTTTGTAGTCTTAGTGGGATTAGCATTTGTGAGGCTTGAAGTTATCACACGTGACCTTAAGTACAAGTGGCTGAACATCCTATCCTGTGTGCTTTGTGGAAGTTCACGCAGACACTGAAGGGACATTTTAACCACCACTGGGACATTAAGAGATCAGTACTCTGATTCACTCACCTCTGTTTCGCCTAGCCAGCTAATAATCTCCTTGCTTGGTAAGAAATTTAGTCAATATTAAGTTTGATTGAAACCTAATGGTAAATGCTAAATTTATCTGGGATTTATAACCAAAAAGACAGGCATCTCCTTAAACTCTTTCTAAGCATTCATAAGGATTAATTAGTTTTAGTCTGAACATTGTAACTGAGCGTATCTGCTGCCTAAAACCTTTCAGGGGACAGAAAGAGAACTGGGTCCCCATTATTTGCACAACTTCCCTATTAACATGTACCCTTATCTACTACACTTCATCCACTAGGCATGAAATTCAGAAACCACTTCTCCGTTGCAAGGTGTGACACACTGGAGGCATTTTCTGGTCTGCCCAACCATCACCGTATCACTTTCCTGGGAAAGCAGGTTCTTCCTCTGGAGAGGTCCTGTTGCTCTGGGAAGTCCCATGCCACCTAAAGGCATCAAACATACTGCTCAATGTCCAAGTCACCTACATGACACATGGAGACAACATGATGTACAGGTAACTGAAAACATGGGAGATTAGGGCCCAAAGCAGGGAGGCAGTAGAATGACACTAGAAGTAGTAATTTACCCTCAATGCCACTGGTGTTGGCAGGTCTACCACAATTTCATAATTCTGAGGACAGATCTAGGCAGATGACAAGAGCAGCAATTTCCTCAGCCTGACAAGTGGCCCAGACACTTGTTTGAATGCCCTTTCACCAAGACACTGTTGTTTGGATGCCCTTTCCAAAAGCATCACAAGAACTTTCATGCCCACCAGTGAGAACAGACACTGCCATTCTGACTGAAAGCAAGCTTTTTGAGATAAACACAAGATTTAACATCACACCGAGGATGAGAGGCAGGTGGCAGATATCTCCTTAGCTCAGTAACACTGCTTCAGGCAGTCTGTTGGGTCTGGACTGGAAAGGTCCCCAATCTGAAAGCAGAACCATTGTGGTGACACTGGGATCACTCTTTTTTCTAGCCCTCATGAAGGTTGGAGCTGTTTTCTCCTTAGTCTTCTCCACACTAAATCTTTCTGTGTCACATTGAGGATTTGCGAGTCTTGAGGTCTCTTCAGTCCTTGGCAAAGTTGGACATCTCTTTCCCGATTCCACAAACCAGAGTGAACAGGATGGGAAGGGCTTTGAGGACCTGACACAAAATAATCTGAGTACATTAAACCAAATCAGCTAGCAAGGAATTTGTGTTTCACAGACAACAAGACAAAACAGCATGCAGAGACAGGAGACTGGACATCTTTCATTCTCCAGCACAGAGGCCTATCCCACCCACTGCTGCTGGGTGACAGCAATGACAGAATGTCCTTAACACGGCCAGGATCAGAAACTGTGTGTTTACACTGAGGGAGAAACATGTGATCGAGGAGTGTTGCTTGGCCAGAAATCCAGTGGCAGAGATTCCCTTCAAGACTTGGCATATCTGGTCAGGCAGGACATGTCCTGGCTTTAGAGTAGCTCTGTTACTTGGAACCTTGCTCCCAGCATTAGTAAGGTTGGAGATCATGAGAGTAGTGATGGGAACAGTTATATGAAGCTGCTTAAACTTACAAACTTCCAATAAGCTTCAGGCTGAGCTTTGGATCAATTCTTATTCCTTCCAGATTGCTTCACTCATCCCTCCTGGGTACTCTTGATCAAATCACAAAAATGCTGAGCAGATTCTTACACCGTACTTTCTAATAAACCGTTTAGGAAAGCAGAATTGACAGCATCTTACAGTTTTTTCTTCTTTCTTCTTTTTTAAACTAGCTCCACAGCTTCTGCCAAATTCAAGGATGCCAAATATGATCAGGCTGTGGATGGCACCATTCGTTTGTGTCAATCCTCTTCATACTAGATGAGCAGACAGGACAGATGGGCCTATCCTTAAAAAACTGCACACAAGAAATAAATGGGAGATTTCTGTAAATCAGTAAACTTCCAAGTGCAAGATTAACCCAAGGACTGCCAGATGCAGAGAGGAGCTGCTCTAAGTAGAGGAAGTTGAGAAATGTTCTTTCGTCTCCTTTTCCTGTAAATACATCATGGAAGAGGATACAGTGGAGAAAGTCTCCAGGACTATAATTCACTGTGTTTTGTCTCCACGGACCAGAGTATGGCAAATCAGCAACTCAGACAGTGTGTTCAGCCTCTCAAACACAGCCTACACCTTATCCTCATGTCTTGAGGTTAGTCTGGTCATCTGAACAATCTGGAGACTACCCTGATGCCCAGAACCCTCCTACAATTTCAGAGGCGAAAAGCAGAACTGTGAGTCTGTGCTTGGGAAAACCTGTCTCTCTAGTGACTAGAGAGAGAAGCTTAATCTGCTTAGCTTAATGAAGAGAAGGTGAAGACGTGACATGACTGTAATCTGTTAAATACTACCACTAGGAGAAGGCTTTTTTAACAGTGGAGGGCTTTTTAATCCAGTAGACAGGCAGAATGAGATCCAGTAGATGAAAGATGAAGGTGAGCAGATACAGTCTAGAAATAAACTGCCATTTTTTTTTTTTTGAACAGTGAAAGCAATTACCTATTAAAGAACCTATGGAGAGATGCACTAAGTCCCCCAACTCTTGAAGTCTTAAACAAGACCTAGTTATGTTTGAAATTATAGGTATCACTGGCTCTGAAATGAGAGAAACCTGACAACATTTCACACCACAGAGAAACCAGGATAGCTGGTTTATACGAGACCTGCTTAAAATAATCCAAGAATTTACCTTTGCTTCCTAAAGGCTTCTGCATGTCAGTTTAATAGCTGTCACCTTCTAGCCATAGTGTTGTGCATGATGCAGTTCCACACATTCTCCATGGGAGAATGTTAATCAGGCTCTTAATCACTTGCACATATTCGTCCTCTCCTGTTTCAATTTTCAAGGGCCCTAAAGTAACTGTGACTTCTGCTCCATGCCTATATGTGACCAGAATAACCTGTCTTGTCTTGCAGCCCATCCCCCTGGGCTCTTCTTGCATTATTTTCTCCCTGAATCTCTTGGGCATAGGTACTACCTGTCTCTCTCCTGGATGCTCTCAGAGGCTGCAAATGCATCTCAAGCCAGCCAGAACATCTGGTTCCCAGTTTGGAATGTGGTTTTGTGCCTGCTGGGGCACGTAGAGGATCTCTGTGCTGCTCAGGCTCGCACTGAGTTCCAGATGCCTCTCCATCCCCCACCTGGAAGCAGTTTTTCTGGCCAAGCTGCTACAGTCTGAATAACGCAAANTGTCCCGTGGGCTTTTTCCATTCTCATTGGCACACTGCCCAACCCTTTGAGACACTTTGGCAGCCCAGCCCTGAAGCCATTCCCTGGGGACACAATGTATTTGTGCACTAATGCAGGCGGATATGCATACACCAGTTCCTGCCTGCCTTTAGTCTTCACAGTGACCCCCCAAAAGCTCTCTAGCTCAAATTCTGTGAAACCCACAAGAATTTAGCATGGGGGCATTCAAAACAATGCTCAGCCACACCTGAAGTATCAACCTTTGGCCAGAACCACAGTTTCTTGGATCAACCTAGCATGTGTCAAATACATCCAATTATTTCAGCAGCACTGCCGAATGTAATTCTTTCCTCTCTCCTGTAGTCAGAGCAACCTCACCTCTGTTATCACTGCCATCTCTATAGAGTTGCATCTTTCCCCACCATGACTTGCCTCATCTCATCAGATATCACAGTCTCACCAGGTTTTGTTCCTCCCCTTTTTAGCATGGTTTGTAATGGGAATGAGACTTACAAGTTTGTTTAATTGGTAATACATGGGCCTGTGTATACTCTCCAGTAACTCATTTTTTAGTCACTGGCCACTTTCAGCCAAACTTGGCAAGGATAGGAGTGTTCTAAGATAAAATTCCTTATGTGTCTTGAAAACAGGGGAATGCACAGAAGAGAGAAACCTTATCAAAAAATGCCAGCATAGGAAAATCAATGGATTGAGCTAAATTCCTTATTAGACTCTGGAGTATCCACACAAGATAGAGAGGACACAAAGACAGGTTCAGAAATGCCCTGGTGTCCTGGAAATTGTTGTAGTTCACACAGTTAGGCACCAGAGAATTTGACGGCAAGGCACAGAGGAAAGCAGTCTTAATCAGCCTTGATCCACTTTTTCTTCAAGACCTTCCTCAAGACCCAGAGTCTTTTCCTCCTGGTAACCACAGAGTTAGGACCAGGTGACAGCACCAGAGACAATGTTTTCTGAGGCTGTTGATGGAGGATCCTCCCATTCTGAAGGTCCCTAACAAGCAATAAGAACACATTTTCCAGGCTCCCCTGGAGTTCCCTCTCTGCCTGCAAAGCAGCTGTGTCACTCTGTGTGACTGGCTGATGTGCTGAGGAACAGAGAAGGCAGAGACTTTACCAAAAGACAGACTGGGAGCTTTTCCTCCACAGGGAACCTGTAGGTGTTTGGGGGTTTTACTACAGGAGGAAAGCCTGTCTGCCAAGGGCAGAGGGAAATCCAGGGACTGGAATTCCTGCCTTTTTGTGCAAAAAGCCACACACAGGACAGCACTCTCAAGGCAGAGCTGGAGAGTGAGCAAGGGGCCCAGCAAGAGCTCGTACAGCCATTGGGATTTAGAAGTCACCCCAATGGGGTCACTGCTCTGGAAATAGATCAGGTGTGACTGTTCCATGCCCCCAGCCTGACTGGGATGCAGAGAGCACGGAGAGCTCTGAGACACACAGCTCCTACTGTGTGCAAACATGCTCTGCACAGCTCAGACAGCCACTGGGGTGCTGCTTCTTCATAATGAGCTGGTGTTACATGTGGCTGTGACATGGCTTCTGGCAACACACTGTCTCTGCTTCAGGCCCATCCTTGGACTCTCCCTTGGATTTATCCAGATGCCCAGTAATTCACTTGTCTTGGCTGCTCCTGAGATGGCGTGCTCTGTGCTGTCATGCTTTCCCCAGTGCTATCCCAAGGGTTCTCAGTCACACTTGGATTTACTCTGCAAAGCTGGGGTATGCCACACAGAAAGGCAGGGCCAAAGACTCAGCAGGTGACATCCTTTGAAGAGCAGAGGAAACTAAACAGGTGTAAGGGCAAGAAAACACAAGTGCTGCACATTGCTATATAAACCCCATTTCTCCTGTCTTCTCCCCTCAGTGTGTCAGCCTGTCCGCAGACTCCCTCAACAATATTCCCATTGTGTGCTTGAGCAGCCCCAGCCTGGATTCTGTGATACCCTCCTGTCCCTACCCTTCACATGAGCTCTCCCTGGGGACCATCAAATCTGCATGTGCTGCTGCTAACACCTATTCACAGCATGGTTAGGGCACTGCTGGGATATAAATACAGCAATGGGGACCATCAGCAGCTAACACTGCTGTGCAGGAGAGGTTGGTGTGTGAGCCTGCACTGATGTGCATTTTGCTGGCACAGGTAAACCCTCTCTGCCTGTGCAGAGAGCAGCTGAGCTCTGGGCCTGCTCTGTGAACCAGAAATCACCTAGATCCCTTTAGCTCTGCTGAAAACCTATATTCCCTCCTGTTGAAGACTGACATTGACTCCAGATATGGCCAGAGCCTTTGTTTCAACCTGCAGAGACTGTAGCTGCACTTGGGAGAGGCACTGGTGTACAACTCTGTACATGGAAAAAGACTTGGAGTCACTGCGGCAGCGAGAAAGCGTCACTGCTTGATCCCCAGGGCCTTTGAACTCCATTGCCAATCTCCACTTTGCGCCCTCCTGCTCAGAGAAAGAGCATCAAATGGTGTAGGCTACGTAGGCAGAGGAGGAGGAGGAAGGCTGGGAAGCAGAGTGCTGAGGCTCCCAGCACAGAGGGAGGAACAGGGACAGGGATGCTGGGGACATAAACAGCAATGACTTTGAAAGGCAAAGTGGCAGGGTACTGTGTATGATTTTCCAGTTCTCCCTACCTACCCAGGTGCCCTGTCCGTTCAGTGACACTTAAAGCAGTCTCCTGGAAAGACATTTTTGCACCGAGTGCTGTTGCCTTTCGTGTTTTCCAGGGCCGTGGTACCTGCAGTGGGAACAGGAGGGGAGAAGAACCACAACCAGGTCAGTGCTGGGCCCTGCTCAGTGCTGCAGGCACAAGGAGTAGGGAGAGGAGAGAGGGAGCTTTCTTGTGGCTCTCCTGATGAAACTCCAGCTGGCTTTATTTCCCATTACATTCTTTCTCTGAAATGCCAGGCTGCACACATGAATTTGCTACTGTAAGGTTACTCCTCCAGAAGAGGTTGCAACATAAATGCATTTATTTTAATGACAAGTGCTATGGAAGTATTTCTTCTGAAACCCCGGGAGATACAGGAGCTTGTCAAAGAGGCATCACACGAATGAGCGCTAGCCATCCCTAGCTGCCACTGGGTTTGAAACCTAAATGCTGGGCTATGACTGCTTTTTCAGATGGGGAGCTGAGTCTTCAGGGTGGGGTGTTCCACCTGGTCCCCAGCTATGGTTCTATAAGATACCTTAGCATAACCAGCTGCAAAAGAACCAGGTGCCACCAAAAAACAGGCATGAATGCACTTATAGGCTTTCATGCTTATTTGAAGATAATAGTTTGAATAAAGGTCCAGGACACACTGGAAAGTCACTTAATGCCAAAGAGTTTATGATCTATTGGACAATGAGGCTCATTAAAGGGAAGGGCTGGCAAGCTAGAAAGAGTGAAAAACTGCATTTTCTGAAGCTGAACTTCCTAAAAAGACCCATATCTGAAGGCAGCACATTTTCCTTTGACAGCCCTTACAGGCTGGGATGTAAAGTAGAGGATGGGGGTGAGTCATTATGACCTTTTTTTCCCCTTAGCGGATAAGGAAACTGAGGCACAGGCAGCCAATTAAATGGAGATAATCAGTACATTTCTGAGAGCTAGTGTGGAGGCACCCAAACTTCTCTTCAAGGCCATAAACATCTGTAGTTAATGACAAAATGTTAATTACTGGCAATCAGCTAATGAGGGTAAAAGCTGAACTAATTTTCTGCTGCCTGAAATGCTACTCTAGATCATGTTTTGCCCATCAGCTGAACTGCTATTTAAAAAGAGGATGAAAAGGAAAGGAAAAAAAAAAAGGCATTTTGGCACCTCATTCTGCCTCCTCTGCCAGACCAGATTAGTGCAGGGGGGAAGTTCTCTGGTGCAGACAAGCCCTCGTTCATTTTCCCATGTCAGGCAGGGAATCAGCCACGCTGAACACAGAGCTCAGAGGCCCTGCTAACCAGCCCTGCCTCCCACTGAGATCAGCTCAAATGACTGTAATGCAAGGGTGGAAATTCTGGTTCCTTATGCTCAGAAGAGATTGTGCAACTGTGTTCCACATGGAACAAGAGGGACAATTTGCTGCCCCTCTTTTTGCCCATCTAGGGACTCAGCCCCACTCAGCCATGGCATGCAGCAGGTCTAAATCACCCCCTTCTTGCATTTTGAAAAGGCAGCTGGAGATGACCCTCCTGGAGCAATAAGCCAGCACATATTGCTTCTGTGCATGAGTAACCAGCAGCCGTTCTGGAGGAGGCTGTGTGCTACCGCTGGGCAGAATGATTCATCTCTATGTCACGGACATGGCAGCAATAGCCCAGTAACAAAAGGCAGAGCCATGGGATAATTTGTCATTATGGTGACTATCAGCCGTGGACCGATCAGCCTGGGTGCTCACATTTCCTAGGCCTGCGATAAAACATCTCCTGGCACCAAGGAGGGAAAGACTCCAAGTCGAAATCACTGAGGATATAGTTCTAGTGGGGACTCTGAATTAGCATATTGTACAGAATGGTTTTGGGGTTATGGAGATGAGCTAGGGGGTTGGAGACTAGCTGCAGTGTTGCCTGTGATACAGTAAAACCAGCTTTGACTGGCACTGTGCTTTACCCTGCCCTGGCACAGCGGTTTCAAGGTAGCTCCATGCTCAGGGGGCAGAAATGCCAGGCTGAATCTCACACAGAATGAGCAGCTACATGTCTCTTACTCTCCAACTCAGTTACCAGAGACACCTACTTCTGAAAAATTGCTAGCTCCAAAATTTACTTTTAAATGTAATCTTTCAGATCAGTCACAAGCCCTCACTTACAGCCCACATCCTTTTTTTGTGGCCTCTTTCCTCTATGGTCACATCAAGCCAAGTTTCTCATGCAGAGCATCCCAGCTGCTGTCCTGTGAGCCCTTTCCTACACCCTTGGGGAGCCAGGGCCAGCACCCAAGTGCCTGTGATAGCCCCCCACTGCACCTCTCCAATCCCACAGATACCTTCAGGCATTAATGCCAAGAGATGTGTTTTCTGCCCAGCTACCAGCTGAAGAAAACTTCTGATTAAGCTGATTCCCAGTCCTTTGCAGGCTCACCTCCCCACTGCCATGATGCTGACTGTCAATCAACTTCTACTTGCTGGTGCAATTAATTCCATCTCCCTTTGCAGCCCCAGTTCACTGCGTGCAGGGACAGCTATCACATTTCATGCTCTAAAGGGCTTAACACGCCGCTACACACACATACATCCACACACCAGGAGGGTGGCCAGCAGGGTGATTGGAAACAGACTGAAGGAACAGAAGGCCTCATAGATGAGGGCACCCTAAATCAGATTTAGGGGGGGAGAGGACAAAGCAAACATGAGCTGTTCCTGTGCAAAGTGGCACATGCTCACCGTGACGTGGGTCAGGGATGTGTCTGCCACACAGCCCTGTGGGTGAGGGTCACCTGAGCTCTACATTTTCACACCTGGGATGCAGCAACTGAACATCCTGGTAGTTCTTTCCCTAGTTAAAAGCTACCTATCTTGCAGAGGGACCAGGTGGAGAAGTAACTGGAGGAGAGCAAATATGTTTAGTGTTTACCCCCATGGAGAGCAACCCCTGCCTTGGCACTAAGGCTGGGCATTGGCTATTCACGCTGAGCCCAGCCAGGATGGATGCGTCCCACTAGGCAGCATTTCCACAGATGTGCCAGTCCTGAACCCAGGGAGATAAAGTGAGCCATGGGATGGCTTAAAGACGGAGATTATTTTGTTACAGAGCCTGGGACTGGGAGACAACACTGCCAAACACCAATCCACCAATCACCAATGAATCCAAACACCAATTCCTCTATATCTTCTCCAAGACTCTTCCACTGAGTTCCAAAGCTCCCCAAATTCAGCACATTTCCCAGCAATGCCACCACCCTCCGGGCTAATGCCATGGAAAAATACTTCAGGGCTACTGCTGCCAACAGGTTCCTAGTTGACTGTAGTGGGAAAATCCTACAGGTCACTTTAGCTTATGATATTTAGGCTACATTTTACGAATGTACTCTCTCTGGCTCATCTGGGCAAGAGCAAACAAACTGTGTGACGTGTGCAGGGGTTGCTGCTCCTCTGGCTTCTCCTGCATTAGCACAACATGGCTGATGTACCCAACACTGCAAGATCAAGTCAATAACTACCCCTGTTATTATCTTTATTAATCAATAATAATATTCTTATTTCCACTTGTGGGGCTTCCCAGTACATCCTTTCTTATTTATCTTCTGTCTTATTTACATCCCGAGCTCGCAACTAGATCTGTGGGAGCAGCTGTTGGCACTGACCCAGCTGCTGAAACCTGGCCGCACTCTCGCAGACAAGTTCCTTTCAGAGCAGGGATGATTCGACTGACTTCAATCAGCCTGCCCACAAGGAGGGAGCCTCATGGAGCCAGGGCCAAGCCGTCAGCTCCTGTAAGGCAGCTCTGTCTGAGCTGAAAGAGCTGTAAGTACCTAATGTCCCTCCAGGGAGACACCAAGACATCTGCAGCAGCTGCAAAAATATATAAAATGAGGCAAGGTTAATAGCGGCTATCTTGGGCATGTGTGCCTGTGCCTCCTTCTTTCATACTGTCTGAGGGCTGTATAATTGTTGATGCCTTTACCCTGATGTTTCCCTGGGGAGAAGGAACAGCACAGTGTCCCCAGCACCCAGGCAGGAGATGGAATGTGGGCAGAGACTCACTGGAGGACACACAGGAGTTCTCCAGAAGAGCAGAGATCTTTGCCACAGGCTTTCAAATGCCAGGTAAGAGGTTTTGCATTGGCACCATCCTTCCTTCCAGCCTGTATGCCCCTCTGTGGCTTTCCATTCAGCCCCTCTCTAGTGAAACCAGTTGGTCATATCCTGCCTGGCAACACCCCTTCAAAAACTACGGCAAATTCCTGAGCTAAGCCACATTTTAGCAGTGAGACGCAACCTCTCTATGAGAGAGTTTTTGCTCTTAGAGAGAATAAAACTCATTCTGCCTAATTGTTCCTGGCAGCGCACTCTGCCGTAAGGAAAGTGGGAGCACAGTGGAAGGGGAAGGTAGTGCTACTCCTTGCCAGTGAGGCTCAAAATCCATTTTTTGTGCTAAATGCGAGGCCGGGCTTGCTGCTTCAAGTCACTTGTGCTGTGGAAAGTAGTGCTGCTTTGAGCCCAAATCTGCCTTGCACACGTCCCCAGCTCTGAGCGCTGGGAGGTGGCTCATTTCACTTTATTTTTAATCCTATGAAAAGCCTAGAATACATCACGAGTGAGGATTTGTATTGTGGAAAGGCTTTTTCATAGACACTTTGGACTCTGTTTCATGCGCCCAGAGGGCTTTGCAATAGTTAATTTTGCCTCCCAGCTCCCAGGAGGGAAGGAGGGAGGGATGAAGGGAGGTGTTACTATTTGCGGTTTGCCAAGAGGACTGTGAGGTGGATGGCTGAGAAATAAAGTCTGTGGCCTGATGGTGCTTCTCGAAAGCATTAACACACTTTCTTCCTTCTCACCCACAGGCACATTGACGTTTCCTGCTTCTGCTTGGGTCTGGCTCTCTGGAGACCTGGCAGCCGTTCCCTAATGCAGCTCCTTTCACAGCAGCTTAAACAGGAGTCAGAGCCAGTGCCACAATTGGGAAAATGGGTCCTCTGCAAACCAGCAGTGTGGTATCAAACCCCACACAGAGAATGGGAAAGCTGGCCCTGTGCAGGGACAGAGAGGCTGGTTGTGGCACTTAATCCAAATTCAGTGTAGGGTAACAGGAGGGAAGAGGATATTAGTAACTATTTAAAGGGATATGAATCAATTATTTCACATTTTTGGAGGCTGAAGGCTTGATTTTTGTTAAATAGAGGACTTTGTGGACACAAAATTGAATAGGACTCAAGTAGCCTAGATTTGAGGCTAGGAATTGATCAAGACTTCCTGGCCATTCCCAGTGCAGGGATGCTCTGGGTCTGTCCCCAGCAAAAGCAGGTAGGGAAGAAAGTCCCTGCTTGCTTGTGCTGGATATGCTCAGGAGATACATAGGTTTCCTGTGACAACCAGACCTGGCCAGGTAAGCCCATGTTGTCTGTCCAGAGCCACCCTCCTCAGCTGGCTCCTCCACAGGGACAGTCTATATTTTAGTATACCTTTTTCCATTGGCAGAACAGGATCAGACTTCAAACCTTTCACCTGCTCCCACGAGGGAGAAAATAAGCAGTATTTCAATGCATACTTCAGATAACCACGCTCATGCCTTTTGACAGCTGAACCCTGCAGACACAAACAGCCATAAAGGGACAAACAGGGAAGGCATTTTCCCTTGAAAGAAGGTGCTGTAGTGAGGAATAGATATATATCTTTTTTCTTTCTTTGAACGTCAGAGATGAAATCCATTAAGCAGTGATGAGTAGACAGCACTGAAAACAAACACCAAATTAAGCACGCCCACTCTAAGGGAGAGATTTTGCCTGCCTTCTCCACCCACACTCCTGCCAGGGACAAAGGTGAAGACGAAGCAAGGGCACCCAGCAAGACCATTTCTGAAGGCTGGGCTGGGAGAGAGGAGTGGGGATATGCAGGTGATGGGGATGTGCTAAAGGAGAAAGAGCCCTGTCTGAGGATGGTCACAAGTGTGATGACTTTGCAGTACTGAGCTTGGAAGGGCTCTGGGAAGTGGAGGTGTAAGAGAGGTGCTGCTAAGTGTGGCCCTAAGGTGATAGTCACTGGGGGTAGGTTACTGGAGTGCCACAGCAAGATGGGCTGGGAAATAATACTGAAAGTAAAGGGATTGATGATCTGAGGTCTGATGTTACACTAGAGGGACCCGGCATAACCTGCAGTAAACCAGGTTGGTCCAAGAAGGCTTTCTCATTCCTGGCTGCTTTGCCCTCTTTATCCTCTGATGAAGAAATGGCATCAGCAGTCCTGAGACAGGCATGGACACACAGTTTGTCCAGGCACTCCAGGGTTTCATTAGCAACACAGCCTTTGAGGACACTATTTCTATCTCTGCTGAGAAGGAGAGGATCAGGAAAAAGATGCACCAAACCTGGCCTCATGTTCACCAGAGGGTGGTTTCAGTATGGCAGCTAAGTGGACATCAGAATGTGGCTCTGTCACCAGTCCTACTCTGCTGCTCTTCTCAAGGAGGACACAAGAAACTTTCTGTCCAGGTTAGAGCACCAGATCTGAGGGAGATAGAAGGAAAAAGGAAAGCTATGCCTGGAAACAAGTAGAAAAGTGAGAGGTGCGGGATCAGGTGGGGGCCATGAGATGGGAGGTTGGGACAGAGCAGGAGCCATGTCAGAGGTACAGCTAAGGCAGGTGGTGGGTGTAGACAGCACATCTATCCAGCCTTTTCCAGCTGAAATTTTCACTAATTCTACATTAATTTGATCTCAAAAGTGCAGCAGGTGAAGGACAGCAGTACCAACACTCCTGACAAGAGTGGGGAGCACAGGCACCTCCTGGGCATCAGTCATGTGCCAACTGCTGCCACCAGTTCAAGAGGCTGTGGCTTTGCTGTGCTCATTAGGACAGACTCTCTTCCTGGGCCAGCTCAGTCATTTAAAGGCCAATAAGACAGAAGCTGAGATCCCACTGAGATGGCTGCAGGCACGTCCACGTCTGAAGACAGTCAGGTGGGTGGGCTCACATCTCCACGCATGTAAGAACCTTCTCCCCTTCACACCCTTCTCCAGAACAAGAAGGCTAAAACCTATGAGCAGTGACATTGCAACTACTTCTCAGTCCCCTCACTCTGTGGTTTTCACAGCATCACAGAATTTAGGTTGGGAGGTCTCCAGATTTCTTTAGTCCAACCTTCTGCTCAAATCATGGCTAGCTTCAAGGATTCTCAGGACTTTATTTAGCCAAACCTTGAAGATGTCAGAGGACTGAGATCCTACCATGTGTCTGGGCCTTTGTCTCAGGTCTGCTCCCCTCTCACTGTGAAAGTTTGTTTCTGTCTATCTGATGAACACCTCCCTTGCCGCAACTTGTGCCATTGCCTGTTGTCCTTTGCTGTGCCACTCTGGCTCTGTGGTCTTTATAATCTGACATTAAGTAGCAGAAGACAGCAGATATCGCCTTTCATCTTCTTGTTCCCAGACTGAACAAGTCCAAACCCCTTCACCTCTCCTCACACATAATGTGCTTCTATCCCTTTACCATTTTAGCATCCCTCATTGGACTAGCCCACATTGTGCTGGGGTGGGTGTCTTTGGGCACTAAGAAAGAAATCTCTGAAATTTCAGCCTGCAACCTCCTCACACAGCCCTAGTATAGCCCTTCTTTATGGGTTGGCCAGAAGACAATTGCATCCCTGATCTGGAAACAACTTTGGTGTCACTTGGGAAAAACTGCAAAATGTGTAAGAAAAAAAAATTTACACACTCCATGCCTAAAAGTGCCACTGGCTGTCCTTATCCTTTTACAGAGGTAAAAGGGACTCCCTCCTGGGACACATATTCAGATGTCAGGCCAGGCAAGGAAATTGGTTTTTTTGAAAGGCTGAGCCCCAAATTTGCTTTATCTCACTGGGCTGAATATAGAATAATGCCCTTCAAATTGTTGCAGTGTATCATCAAATGCCTTATACTTAATTGTTGCTAGAAAGGAATTGCTGAGTTCTTGATATGTGGATGCAATTTCATGCATAGTTTATGCTAAGTCTATGCTGCCATCTTTCCCGTGCCCTGCCAGGTGTGCTATCCTGCCCCTTCACCAGTGTTGCATTGGTGACCAGGTGGTCAGATAGGGGAACTGATTCAACAGAAAGCCAATTAAAAATTTTTTAAAAAGTTGATTCTTGTTGGATGAAGTCCCTGGCTGCATGGAGACTGGTGCTGAAGCTTGGAAAGGATGGAAATGCAGAGCTGAGGTTGCTGCTCACTACAGCTGCAGGGACTTAGACTGGCCCAGCTTGCGCATGGACACACACCACCAAGAGACTGGACAGTCACCCTTACCCTGAGGAAATGTCTGTAGATAACACTTTACCTTCTGTCAGTGACATGGATCTCTTCAACTTCAATGACACTTTTTTTTGTTCCTTGGGAATGTCCCTGCTGCTCCTGGCTGAACTGCTGTGCATGGAGACACCTTGCTGGAAGGACACAGTTTCTGAACGGACCTTAGTCTGACTGTGCTCACTGTGGATGTTTTGCCTTCCATCATCGCATGTCTTGTTTCATGCAGCCTTTACCCAGAGCAACTCATTTGTGCCAGCAGAGTCCAGCCATCTCCCTCCTCATCCAGCCCCCAGCAAGGTGTCAGTCTTCATTAGCGGAGGAGTGTGGGGTTTAGCTGATATAATTTCCCAAGCAGTCTGGCTGAATACATAGTCCCTGTGGAGCAAAAGCACTCCAGGCCTTGGCTCAGTGTTGTGAGCTGGGGCCCCCATGCTGGCAGAGCCCTTGTGTTGGCAATCCCTGATCTCAGGTGTGGTAGGGGCTCCCTGAAATCTGAGCTTCTGAGGATTTTCTCTCAGGACAGATGCACAAATATACTAATCTCCATCCTAAGATCTGGCCCAGCTCCCTCTCTAGAGGGTATCTCTGACTTAGAAGTTTCAAGGAGATCTAACTCTATTATAAATATCCAGACACGTCAGTGTCGGAGGGAGATGCATCCCTCTTAATCCTTCCCAACAGTGTTAACTAGACAAATCAGGAAGAAATTAATTAAGCAAAAGAAAAAACAGAGTGAATACCTGGGAAAATGTCTTGACATTGAGTTGCCTTACGATAATCTCTTAGGGACTTGGGGGTGGCTGTGGTACTCCTGGCATATGGAAACAGGTACAGAAAAGCAAGCACTGGAACCAATATGCAGGTGCTGCAAGGCACAAACTAGGAAGGAAACAACAAGCTTTCAATATCTGTGGCACTGCTGGAAGACAGATAGATTCAGCCAGCTCAGATTTTAAAAAATCCCAATAATGTAAATTCCTTAAGTACAAGCCAAGCCTATGAATAAGATAAATCTCTTAGTCACTTTGCCAGTGATATCCTTCTAATCTCATCCTTTCTCAACGATGCTGCTCAGAGAGTGAAACACTTTGCATAAATGGGTTTGCTGCTCAGAGCAATCACTCATGCTTCCCACTCTGACCCCAGGATTAGAGAAGTCCCCTGGATTAAGGCTGTTACTATTTAGAGTCCAGGGTGAACCAGCTAAGCAAGGGCTCAAGGGAACTTTCAAGTGATTGCAAGAGAGAGAAAAAAGAGAAGGAGAGGCGAACAGAAGCCACCACTCTGTCAGGGAATTGCATGTCACACACTGGTGTTGAATTGTACTTAAAGTCCTTTACAAAGAGAAATGAGCCAATAATAAGGAATTATCAACATACACAGTAACAGTAACTCAAAGGCCAACCAAGCCAACTTTTTCTTTAAAAAGTAAAAATGATACTGAGCTGATGGTGCTGATTCCAGAGATGCTGAGCACTTTGTTCCCTAGCAGACATCTTTGTCTGCTGAGTAGGCTCAGTAGTTTGAAATTCAGAGCCAAGGTTTGCTGAACTGTCCCTCCCAAACCAGAGACTGGAAACGACCTGCTGGTTAAAGAGTGAGTTGAGAACCAGAGACAGATCCCCCATGCTCCTATGCCCAAGAAGCATGGTGGGGCCATTTGTACCCATATGAGAGCCTCAACACCAGCTCAGATTTCAGACAGGCTTCAAGCTACTTTATGGAGGTGGATAGATCATTTTGAACGCCAAAAATAAGAAAACCATGTCAGTTCATCCAAATTACACTTAAGATCACCATCAACCGTTTGCCTTTTGCTTACTGTTTCTTTGTAGCACAGGCTCATGTGAGAACTGTTCTCAGTACTACTTAGGTACCATATACTCTAGTAAAGTATGTAATCCCTTAAAATACAAGAGCTTTCCTTATAATCTATGCCTCTGTAAACCCAGACAAATATTTAATACATTCTTATCACACCAATGGGAAATAGTTTTATCATCTCTGACAGACACATGAATTTTCAGAAGTGCCTGTCACACGTTTACTACATCAGTCCCCAAGAATTGCTCCCTTTCACTATTTCTCTATGGATACTCCCTCAGCTTATGCTCTCCCCTCCCCACAGGAGAGTTTCTAGAAGCAATTCCAGTTGGATACTGGAAAAAGAAAAACAGAGACTTCTCAGAGCAGAGTTTCAGTGTTTTGCCAGGAGAAAGGTGTCTTCATGCAGTTTCTGCCTAAGTTTGCAGAACAGCTTTTCTGGGCTTTGGCTAATTACAATACAACACGTCTTGCACAACTTTTGAACTCTATTTCTGTAAAAGATATGTGAGGCTGCAGGCTGTCTGTCACATTATGCATGTCCCCTGTGCCAAGACTGTAGTTTTCTATTTGACTGTAAGTCATCCATTAGATGTAAGAAAATTATTATTGTTTTTTAGTGAGTCATTTTTCTCTCAGTAATTAGTAGTTGTCAGTTCAACTCAGCCCAGTACTGGTGTAACCCAGTGACTTCAAGGCTGTGTTTAAAATCTCTTTGCTCCCACACAGCAGCTCACCACAAACAGTATCACTTTTCCTGCCTCACCCACTGGAGATGTGTTGCACCATGATTGAAAAGCCCCAGCCAGGCCAGCAACGAGGAGGGCTTGTTGGCTGAGCGCAGAAGGGGCTGCCCAACAGGAGAAGAACTTGGCCAAGAAAAGGCAGCTCACTTCCTTGACCCCATTCCATTGCTATATGCTTCAAATCCTGGCTGCATCTGTCTTGCTATGAAAATGTCAGACTGTCTCTAACACTTATTTTTGCTCGCTGGTTCTGCGTGGCCTTACTTGGCAACTTCTCCCATCTGTTTACTACTCTTCAGTGTTGTGCATGCATTTCTGAATTGTGCTGTTTACTTATAATAACGTGAATAGTCAGCATTTGCAGAGCACCTAGCTTTGAAGTGGTTTCAGTGTTTTTCAGTTGAGCAAGGATCCTTTACAGCATTCCTAGAAGAAAGTGAAGATCTCCAGTCCTGCTTCATGGTGGCATGAAAGTGTCCTATGTACCACTACAGGTGAATCCAGGCCCAGACAGACTATATCTAGATGTGGCAGCTATATGTGCACTGGATGTCCTTGTTCCCGTATAATCAATGGAGGTCTAGTCAATGTTGACAGCAGAGCCCCAAAGAGTGAGTCAGCTGAGCAAATGTAGGTGTCTAGCTCTCCAGCTCCACTGACTGTATTGACTAGGGGCTCAATTACCTACCTCAAGATGTTTTCCACTAAGAAATCATTGTGTGGGCATGAGTCAAGCTCCTGATTTTTCACTGCCTAGACATCCAGTCCACATGCAGACACCTACATTGCGACACTCGCACTGCGGAGTCTGCAACTCAGAGCTGTGTTCCACCTCAGTGATGTGCCCAGAATCACAGCTTCTTTACAAAATTCAGAGGGGAAGCTGAGATCCTTGGTTGCTGCTCATCCTCTTTCATCTGCTTGAACTGGAAGAGGAACCCCCTCTAATCAAGCCAACACCACAGGAGAACTATTGTAAAAGTGTCCTCTTAGAGCCAGAGAGCAGTCCTCTACCTTGGCTGGAACCTGTTATCCAGTGACCAAGTTGCCACATTGATTCTAAAAATCTGGGATGTGCTAATGCTGATCTCCAGAGTAACTTTCATCTAAGAGAACTGTGTTTGCTGCTCAGTTCCGCACACCATTTAGTCTTTTTCTCTAGCAGGAAGGCAAACCCTGCCTCTGCAGAAAGCAGAGCTGTCCCTCTCTGAGCACTCATGGAGGCAGGCCATGTGGTTTTTCTTCATATCACAGTGTGGATAAGCTGTTTGCTTAGAGATCTTCTATCATGGACTAAATACTGCCCTGCTCAGCAAGTTTTCTTTACCATTTGTACTGTCCAGCAAGAGCTGACCACTGTTTCACAGTCACAGCCCTGACATCCTAGTGTAGGAAAGTGCTCAGGCCTAAATTAAGTTCTGAAACATCTTTGTATCTTGGACCTTTCCAGGTCAAGCCTGCCTTCGTGACCTGGTGAACTTCATAGCTGACCAGTCACATGGAAAGATCTTTTTCAGTGGGTGCACACAGAGCACTGATAAGAGGACTGAAAGAACACGCTGGCCTGATCTGTGAGCCATTGTGATTCAGCATAGTTGCAACACACTGCAAGTCACCACACTGCACTGGACATGCCATGCACATACAACTGGGAGGAACAGCCAAAGTGCAGATCTGTAACTACAAATGTGCCAGTAACAGCAAAGAGTAGTCATCTTCCAAAGGAACACTTTCCTCACAGGGACATCCCTGGCTGGGGGAGCTCTTGGCTGCTATGTTGTGTCTCCAACCCTGTAGTGAGCTCAGCAGAGTCCTCCAAGAAAGTGCCTCACGGCACCTGAAACTGCTGCATCTGCTCCACAGCCCAGACGTGCACCATGCCATCAATCTGCCCTCTGCAGGAAAATGTGACCCACAAATGACCACTTAATCTCCTTCTCAATCCAAGTTGGCTCAGCTCAGCCACTTGGCATCTGCCTTCTCCCACACTGCCACAAACACATGTCCAGCCAGTCCCTGCTTCACCGTGAGCACTGGGACCAGCACATACTGTGGCAGTGCATGAGGGCCGGCTGCTACCTGGAAATCATGCAGAACCTCCAAAGATGGAGGCATCATGGAGTGTGTTAGTGGAAACCCAGGTCCCTGACCCCCAGCGTTCTCCGACTATCTCATAAAAGTCCAGAAGCAGAGCAATGCACTGGAGATACCTACCTCCAATGCTGCTGTGCACATTTCAGGAGGGAAGAAAAACAGCTCATGGCAATGTAGACACAGTGATTTAAAAGGAAACAGATTAAAGACAGTCACATGAGTGCAGCTGTGTCCCAGCAGTTGTTCCATATGCATTTACAGGTAGATAGGTATCTGGCAAAAATCGGTCTCTCTCCCTTGACAGGATATAAATCACAGGAAGGGCTATTATTCATTCTGCAGCCCACCCATTATATGTGAAGCTGTGTCAGAGGGTACCAAACTGTGTTGACCAGAAGGACTCATGGGTTTTACCTCACCCTGGAAACAAATACCACAGGGCAGTCTAAGAAAGAGGACTCAGTGGGTGAATATTTGTTCCAAACACGGTTAAGGCAGGCGAAATGGGAGTGGTCTGTATGGTTTTCTCAATCTCCATGCATTTGTACAGCCTCTCTTTGACTCATCAGTATCTCCAGCATACAAATAGCTAAGGGTCTTAGGAACATTTACCTAGGGGTAAAGACCTTGGCCTGTACTGCTGGTTAGTGAGCATCTGAAAATGCAAAGCAGCTGTCAGTGGAAGTGAGTTTTGAACTCCAAGTTGTTTCATTTCCAGCTGAGTAAATTTTCTCCTATTTTACAGGATACAGAGAGAATATACTCTCTTGTGCCTAAGCACCACTCCTTGTCTCTGCAATACAACAGAACAAATAGCCTAATCAGGCCAAAACGCAGAGCATGCTGAAAAACTGGGAACATTCAGGATGGAGTTAAGAGAAGGTGAAAATCTCCCCTGTAGCCTAGGAGGGCTGCTATTGCTGCTCCAATCACATTGCTTAGGGGCAGAGGATTACCTGGTGAGAAAGGACAGTTACATTCCCCTGTTGGAGAGACATCACCTGGAGAGGAATAAGCTATAGATCCTATGGAAGGAGACACACAAGTGGGAAAAAGCAGAGCTGGGAAGCAAAGAAGCAAGGAGCTGATGAATGCCATTGGGACTTTTTGGTGGCAGTGGAATTGCCTGCAGGAATGAATGAGTGAGGCTCTATCAGGTACAACATGGCCTTGTGCTGATCAGAGAAGCAGAGCATGTGTTTTCCAGCTTCATCTGTCCCAAGATTATCCCCCTGCATCTTCTGTTTCATCACAGAAACCCAATCTTAGTAGCCTTCTCACATCTGTTACAGGGGAAAATAACTGGATCCAACCCAAACAGAAAACAGAGCCACACTATGGAAGCAAACCTCCTGCCAGCTTCAGAGGAGATTGTGACATTTGCCCCATATGTTTCTGATCCTCCTAAACACACACAGAGCTGCTCAGTTACACACATACACACATTTGTATGTCTTGCGTTTGCAAATAGTTTCTGATGGGGGGCCTCTCGGCCTGCACTGTGGAGATCCATAAGCCTGTAGCAATCCCTGCATCCCCTTTGGCTTACTACAGCAATAAGAACTTCTGAGGAGTCCCAGCAGCTTAGTTCGCTTTCCTACTGACAGATGCACTTTGGATGCCTCTGATCAAAATTCCTCCTCTTGTTAAGTTGCACAGAATTATTTCTGATATTCTCCCTGACATTCAATATCACTTAATTGGTCTACAATCATGACACATAGGGTTCTGCAGGCTTGGGAAGAGGCGTTGCCCTCAACTACCAACTACCAAAGATGCTGGTTCAGGTTTTCAAGCCACCCCAGGTAGTGCCACATCAACCTCCTCCATGCCTGTGCTGCCTGAAGGGCAAGTACCATTTGGCTCTGTGTGACTGCCCTGTTGGGAAGTGCCCTTGAAAGAGGCTGACTGAAATAACAGATCCTGGACTGGGGTCAGTGGAGAAGCCTCTAAAACTTTTACTAGGCAGTTTTGTTGTCTTTCTAAATGTACAGTCTTCTGAAATACTCCAGTACTGCATTTAAACTTGCTAGCTCAGCTTCTGCTGGCAGATTGATCTTTTTCTTGCCTTTTTGTAAACAGAATTAGAGAACAAAGACAATAGGAAAACCAGAAGTTCTCAGTGCAGAGGAGACAAACAATGTGCAAGCTCCCCTTGAATTGAACCCGGGAGTAAGGTGGCTTCTTTGATGTATAGTAGAGCGGACCTCTTATGACGATTCCCCTCTATGGCATAACAAACTCAATGTGGGGGTTATGCCCCCCTTGGCCACACATTTTCATGCAACTCATAAGAGCTTAAGAATTCTGCAGCCTTCATTTACCAAAGGTGGCTGAGTTTGGCAGAGAAGTTTAAATGTCACTGAGTGTATCTTGAGGACTTATAAACAGAACTGACATGGATAAATACTGATGCTTAGGGAAGCAAGTAAGAAAAAGAGAAAAGAGTACTTTTCATTTGTATTAAAACACATCTTGGGGCAGGTTTTGAACAGCTTTCCAGGCAATTTAATTGAAGGCAGAAAGCAAAAATGGCCTGTAGAAGGGAGAATGACTGTAAGCTTCCAGAAAGTAGCAACTGCAACAGAATGCTTCTGTTTGTTATAAAGAGACTAATTATTGTTTTTGTAGTAATTAGACATTGTATAATAAATTTGTTATATTGGATAATTTTGAAGATTCCTAATTTTTCAAAATCTGCTTTTGTAAAGTTGAAAACCTTAGTTACAGATCTTTTTTTGCTTATCCTTCTGTTCAATTTAAACAGAAACAGTTCTTGCTCAATCAAGCTTTTCAACAACCAGTATTTCTATAAGACTCAGATTTGAGTCTTGGCGGTTTAGTGATTATTGGATCAAGAAGTGTCCTGGCTATGACAAAGAGAAATATCTGAGCCTTTGCTATTATTAGCAATGTTTGTTCTCATTCTTTAAGCTATAGAGGGACAGCTATTTTCCCTTGGTATTTATCTGACTACCATTACAAAAATCTCATCCCCTGTCCAAATCCATCCTGGGAAGTTAAGAGCAGACATTTAATCCTATTTTTTGCACAGCTCTTTCTAAAATCATGGTAAAAGCTAAGGGGAGATCTTACTGCTGTCTTCATCCACCTCATGGAAAGGTACAGCAAGAAAGCCAGACTCTTCTCCCAAGTGCATGGTTACAAGACAAGAGGAAACAGATATAATTTGAAATACAAGAAATTATGATTATAAATCAAAAATAAACCCCTCATATTTTCACCATAATGGAGGACAAATATTAAACCAGGTCCAGAGAGGTGAGTGGAATAACCATCCTTGGAGCTATCCAGCTCTGGATATCTGGGTATCTGATCTGGTCAGATCTGCTTGAGTAGGTGTTGAATAAAATGACCTCCTGAGGTTCCTGGATCTGAAATTATTCTGAGGCTGTATGATTTTGTTTGACCTGAGCTATAACACTCAGAATTGCCACCATCACCTGACATTTGCATCACATGCCTGAGCACACCTTCAAAGAGATGAAACGCTTGTCTGGTATGATCGAGGAAAGGGTGAGGGTGAATGAAGACATCATATGAATAGGTGCAGGTTGGGAAGAGCAGGGACTCTCCTACAGATTTCACATGCCTGCATGAAGGGCAAGAAATAAATCATAAGGCATGGGGAAGAGAATAACGATGGCAGCTGGGCCAGGTCATGAGAGTTTAGCAAGCTGGACTTTATGTAGGAGTCCTCACTGAAGGCTATGGGGGCTGCATAAATGTTTTTCTTAGAAATGATGTAGCCATCCTGCCTATGAAAAAATTTTCCAAATGTGGGTTAAATGTAGGTGATAGCGCTTCTGCTCCCATATGTCAGAGGAGGTTATGAATTGTTTTTTTCCTAACTAGCTGAATCCCATGAGTATTTTTCCAGGCTGAAAGTTTCTTGCTTTTAATCTGATGTGGAATAAACCTGTCTTCAAACACAGAACTTTTTCCATGAGGGAAACCTTCTCTGCCAGCTAGCCCAAGGGTTTTTGAAGCTGGTTTCTAAGGATGCGCACAGTACACAGTTCTTTCTGTGACAGAAAAGACAAAAGTTGATATGCAAAGACAGTTCCAGTTCTCTGTTTCCCCAGATTTTCTCCTTGGGCACTGCAACAGTTTCCCATTGTTGGAGATCAGAAAATCAGGATAGGATATTTCTTCTCCAGTCCTTGCACAGCTATTAACCTTTAAGCAGGAATTTCATTCAGGAAACTTATTTCACTGCTATTATAGAGAGGTTCAGACTAGACTAGCCCAGTAACTCCCTCTGGCCCTAAATCTTGTACAAACGCATGTCTCTTCAATGTTAAGGAAATGTTGGGGTTTTATGTCCTAAAATGTGAACTCTTTAGGGCAAGAAAAGCTTTTGCTTCACTTCTTGGTGCAATGTTTGACATACTGGCATCCTGCAAAGGTTACCATAGTATTAAAGAATGGTCTAGAGGCCAGAAACACCCATAACTCTTCTTCTGCCTCTTGTGCAAACCCTCTCTTTAATTACTTAACTGCTATTTCTCTCCAATACAGTATTTTATTATTACCTACTTTTCTTGAATGCTCATCTGATCCATCTTAATGTTCTTTAAATATCACTGGGAACAGGATAATAATATTCGTGTACTTCTCCAGCACTTTGAAACCTGACAGGTCCCAGTGTGCTTAACAAGGAGAAAAGGAAAAGGGAAGTGCTTCATTCATCAGACAGTGCAAGGTCATGCAACGTATCAGACAGGCTGAGGAGACCTGACACAACTGAAGGCAGAGGGGTGTTTTGAGGGGCAGACTTAGTCCATCACTACATACTTGCAGAAAGTGCAAAACATCCATTGAGCCTTAGTTCACCACCTGCATGAAATTGCCAGGGTAGGTGCTGATGTGATGTGGGTGAAGTGTCAGCAGGATTCCTGTGTGCCAATGCTGTGTGTTATGTCTTCAACAGATCCTTCCACATTGCTTAGTTCTCCCAAAGACTGAGAATTGGAGTAAAAAAACTATACGGGACCTCTCTCAGTAAGGGCAGGGAACACTAATGGGATGCACACAAAGGTTCTTGGAAAATCACTTCTTCCATCAAGATACCAGTCAAAGAAGTGATCTTCTTGGTTTTTACTCAACTGAACAAGGGCAATACCTGTGCTAGGAAATTGGAGAAGAAGGGATCACAGAAATGAAGGCAAGAAATGAGGATCTGAGCAAGTATCTGTGCAATCTTAAAGAAATCAAATGCAGATCTGGGCACAACATGAATACACAGACAGGAAATGAGAGGAAAGAAACTCAAGCTGGGGATAGCATTAATGCCCAAATTACAGTGCTAGTACAAGAAGGTGGAGGAAATGTGAGCCACCCTATCCATAAAGTGATTGAAGAAGCAGAAGAGAACTGGTTGGTGGTGGCAACATTTCAAGCAGAATTGTCTGGAGGTCTAAATCTGTCAGGAAAGTCATATTCAGCCTTGATGAGAGTGGCTGTATTTGGGGCAGAGAGGAGACACCTGAACTGAAGTAATGAGGATCCACTCGCTCCCTCCTCCACATGGCCATAACCAGGCAGTGACAGGACCAGCCCCAGCCATAAGTCCCATCTATGGCAGTCAAGGGATCCTTAAAGAAAAGAACAGCTGCTCCTCCAGCCTTTTCCTCCCAACTCTCCTCAGGAGGCAAAGCAGAAGAGCTCAAGTCATTAATGACCTCGAAGACTGAACATAGTTAATATTTACTGCATCTGCAGGCCCTCCTGGAAGGGGCTGCTACTGGGGAAAAAGGGATGCAATTCAGTAAGGCCAAATACTGCTCCTCCACTAGGGCAGTAATGTCAGCTGCACAGAGCCAGAATGGAGAACTGTCCAAAAAGCAGTTCTGAAGGACATGGAGACCATACTGATCATGAGTTGAGCAACAATCAATAATCTTCTACTCTTCCATAAATGAATAAATAAATAAATAAATAAAGCATTACTCTGGAAGGGATGACTGCTATTAAACAGGATTCAGAACCTTTCTGCCCTGCTCAGCACTGACAAGGATTCAGCTGGAGAATTGTTTCCAGTGTATTTAAAGCAAAATATGGACCATTTGGTGACAGTCTAGAAGATAACACCAAGGATAATTAACAGTCTAGAACACAGGTCATAAGGACAAAGGCAGAATTGAAATTGTTTGGCTTAGAGAAGGACAGGTAGTGTTATGGCTTCAGGTGTCACTTGAACTTGCAAAGTCCTGAAAGGATGAATTTTCACTTTATTTACATGCAACTTACTTATTGGAAAAAAAGGAAAGGTAAAAACATTCTGTTGTCCTCCTAATGGGAAGGGCGAGAAGAAATGAGCTGCAGCAGGAAAGGTGGATTCTCCAACTATGCTCATCCTTAAGAACTGGTTAGATCAGTCTCTGTCAGGATTTTGGATAGGTGGACTAATTCTCTTGAGACCTGGGCATTGCCCTGTGCTTGGATCCATGGATTAAGAAACAGAAGCTAAACCTACATAGTACCAGAAGTTACAATGACAATCACAAGGAACAACTTCACAGAGGCTGCAGCCACAGGACTGTCTGCAGGCTGTGATGGCAAACATTTACAAATGCTTAATGCACTGTAAACCTTAAAGGTGCTTCTAACACTGATCTCTGAGCTAATGGCATGTGTTTTTGCATGGGAAAGGTGACTCCGTGGCCTTACCTTAAATGTATACACATTGTCAATCAAGCAATGTTTGATAAACTTCTGCTAAGAGTGACATGGCAAAGACACCACAATGACAGTAGCAGTCTTTGGTCTCCAAACTGGTGGAAAATCAAGGTTACTTTCTCTCCTGTTCTGAAAAATTGTTTTGTATGCAGACCTGCTGCTCTAAGTGTCTATGACTCCATGGTAAAAAGTAAGTCTGACAATCCAGTTCTTCAACCATAATGGAAGTTCCCCATGAAGTTCTACAGAGGAGGCAAAACTTTCTCAGGGTTCCTTTCAGGATTGAACTACCCCATCTTCCATGGCATTTACACAGTTTTCCCCAAGCACAGCCTGGTTTCTCCAACAAACACAAGGCACTAGATGTAGAAAACAATAAAACAGTACACAGACCATTTTTTGCTTATCGTTCTCCCATTCTGTACTATCACATCCCATCCCTAACTCCCCACCCAGGGAAGCAGGTTTAACTTGTGTGACTGTTTGGAGTGATGTCATCAGTGTTGAAGCTGCACACAGAAGAGGATTGGACATGATGGCCATAGGAAAACCTGTACAGAGCAGAACCAGATAGGATGGGTGGAGCCAAACTCTGACGTGTCAATTGACTTTAGCCAAGGAGAAGGAAGAGAAGCTGAGAGAAAACCACCACAGAGCATAAAGAAGAAATGACATGAGAGAAGAAAGTATGTGTGAGATTTCAGGGTATGGGCCTTGTCACTGGAACCAGTCTGCCCACCATAATTTTGCCTTACCTAATCACTTTTCACAGTGGGGCATGGGGACAGCCTATTTAATATCTACATACATTTCCAGTTTTCGCTCTTATTTTCTTCATCAGAAGAAAGTCATCACTCATCATTCTCCACTGCCAACAATGTAATCTGTTCTACTGCAACCAGGGATAAATCAGAAAAGCATAAAAGGTAGGTTGTGAAAAGATGGGGGAAGATAAGAAAGTCTTCAGCATCAAGCAATTCATTTTAGGTAAGCAATCCTGATTAACAAAGGAAAAGGAGAAAGATAAAAAGTTAAGCTATTCTGTAAGTCTGGTTTCCCATGGAAACCATATGATGATGGAGTTCTTTTTTTGTCTAATGGGATACACATTCATGCTAAAGCAGTTGTTCCATCTGAAGCTCTGTCTTCCATGGACTATACAGTGTCTAGCATAGACAATGCTATAATCAGTCCCATGACAAGACATTTCTACCTTTCCTCTTCTTCATCCAGCTAGTTTTCATGAAACTTACAGGAATTTAATGCTTTTCAGATCTCTACTCTCTGCCAAATCTGGCTGAAATTAGCCAATCGGTTTAGAGGACGGTAATGAGTATAAACTGCAACAGCTAATAAAAGAACAGGATGGCCACGGATAGGGACCAGTAACAATTGTGGTCTATCTTATTATCTTACTCCAGGCCTAGGAGTGGTGAAGACATGTGCAGCAGACACATAGGACACACAGTACCACAGATTTTTGGCACAACCACATATTTTGACTTCTGGGCTGGGCCAGCCTTGAATGGCAAAACACCAATGTGTGCAAAAGGCTGCCACAGAGGAGGCCCTTGCTGGGAATGAATTTTTGTTTGAAAGACAACCTGAATGCAATTCAGTTTTGAATGAACAGAGCCCTTCCAGGAGCAAGTGTTGCCTTTGTGGAAATAACAGTGACTCTACAGATGCAAACAATGGAGCTACATGCTTTTGCATTGCTTGTTCTGTCACTAACTGACATCAGCCACTGTTAATCATGGCCTGAAATGTATATTTAAGAAACAGTGACATAAACACAGACAAGTTCCTTCATGAAGCCTTTTATATGGGGAAAAGTGAAAGAAAAGACAAACTGCTGCTCAGGCTAGCTAGTGGCACTGAAAAAAATGGGTCAGGCATCAGAGTTTCAGCAGGCACAGAAGGTGAAAACCCTGTCTTCTGGAGCAATTAAAAGTCAATGGGATTAGTGGCTTTCACTATTATTTATAGAAACCCTGCTGTGTGCACAACATTATTGAAATACAGGGGTCAGATCCCTGCTACTGGATGCCTACACTTTTGCTGTTGAAGTTAATGGGAGCTTTGCCAATCAACTCTGTGGCAACAGCATCTAAATCTAAAATAGATGGCATCCTGGGCTCCATTCAGTTGATGGCTCAAGAAAAGCTGTTGCCAAAGCCAAGAATGTTCTGTCTGCACAGCACAGATTTGATCCTGGGACAGATGAAACAGGAGAATTAGCTATAGAGGTGTTAAGATTCAAAGATGGGAAGGCAGAGAGGTGGACTGAAAGTCACAGGAAGCATCTTCTCCTCCTTTCTGTCATAAATTACAATATACAGATTGAAATCTAAATGGCTGCATCCCAGCATCTCTTAGTCTTCAGTTTTAGCAGGACTGGCTATTTTCCAATGAATGATTCTCCTTCTAACAGCAAGTAAATGAACCCTGTGGGAACACACCTATAGAAGGACATGGATGGGAACCCTGCACTGTCATTATGTGATTCAACATGTTTGGAAACAGTGTCCTGATGGTCTAGCCAGTTCGCACAGACCCCACAAAATACCAGCATCTCCACTCCCAAGTTTTCCTGGATTTGGACATGCTTGTGATGCTGGTTGCACAGTTGTTTCTTCTTCCACTCATTCACTATCACATTTGTCTCCTGCATTCTGCCACAGCCTGCCTCTTTTCCTCTATCTCACTCCAGAAAACAGGTACCTGATTCTCCTCAATCTTACAATGTTGTAAATCAGAAATCAGGCATCCCAGAGATCTCCTCCACTCCTCTGTGCTGCTGAGAGACCAGTCTGTAAAGTGGCAATATTTCCTGGCTTAGCTCATGCCTTCTCTGCAAACCCTGCTAGGCAGGGGGCTAAAGATGCTGTTTGCTTGTTCCCGTAACAGGAATGGGGTTGAGATTCCCAGTAGTTATTTCAAGTAACACATGCTAATGACCAGCCATTCAACAGCACTGGCCATTCACTGATCCTACATGGGGCCCCCAGGAATGCGTATTAATCCAGACTGAGTAACTTAGGATCAGTTTAGCTCTAGAGAAGTCCTGAACATGGCAGGTTGCCTAGATGCTGAAGACATTGCATTACATGTTAATCCAGACTGAGTAACTTAGGATCAGTTTAGCTCTAGAGAAGTCCTGAACATGGCAGGTTGCCTAGATGCTGAAGACATTGCATTACATGTTAATCCAGACTGAGTAACTTAGGATCAGTTTAGCTCTAGAGAAGTCCTGAACATGGCAGGTTGCCTAGATGCTGAAGACATTGCATTACATGTGCATGAAATCCAGACATGCACCTCGAGAGGAGGATCTCACCAGTCATGCACAAGAGGCTGGTGAAATGTGAGGTTAGATCAACCCCAAGGCTTTGCTCCTCTTTAGTCTTACCCTGATCTCTAGATTGGCCTCAGATGTGAAGCGTGAATTTTACTTTCAGAAGTGTTATTATTGATTGTATTGACACTAAATATTCTTAATAACCATGTGGCTTTACAATCATTCATTAAACTTTAGTTCCTTGTCTTGCTAATGTCCTGCAGCAAGGAGATCCACAGCTTAATTATGTATCACATAGAAATGTGAAACTTACAATATCCATTGTAAATTGTCTTCCCTTCCAATTTCCTTGAAGGTCTTCATATTCTCATACTAAGGAGTTTGGTGTCCTAAAAGTCTAGAAGGAACTTTGGTGGGAAGGATAGCCTCTTTTCAAACATTTCTACTGAAGACTGATCTAAGTCCAAGCCTGCAAGCAAGAGAGTCCACATTCTGTTTTCTCTGATACTCATTAGCCAACCAAATCCATCTGCACTGACTTTTCAAACGTCCATCTTTACAGCATCTTTCCGCAGAACAGAGAAATAAAGAAAAGTAGACCGAAACTGATAGGTAGGAAAAGATGTACACACACTCTAACTGACAATCTAACAAGCAATCCTTGAGACATATGGATTTCCAAATTATCTCAGTTTTACTTAAGAATGCTTTTCTATTTATTTTCAGAATAGCTAGCACCAATTCTGAGATCCCAAACTCCACAGTACTGCTAACTCCTTGTGACATGGGCAAACAGATTATCTGCTGATGTGAAGGGACTTTTCACTCATGTCTTTTCCTGCTAATCTCCATTACTTGCTCTCAGCTTGGAACCATACCAAATACTGTGAAACATTTGTGAGAGCAGAGCTGATCTTCATTTCTTTCTCTTGCAGAACATTGTCAGAGATCCAGGAAAGTAGACAAAATTCTGCAAACACTGAGCATTAACCAAAACAGAAGAAAATACTCCAGCATTTTTCTTTCTCACTTTCTCCCCAGAGCTTTGCCATTCGATCCAGGGTCTCAGAATTTGCTGACAAAATGGTTCAGGATGTTCAGTCATTGAAACGTTTGAAAATGCCAAGCAAGTCCCTAAAAGGCAATGCTATTACCAAGTGCAGAGTTCAGTCCCTCAGCTTTCATGATGCTAAGTTCTCATTTTCAATGAAAGCAGCTGCCTTTTTCAACTGCCAGACCTGAGCCTTGCTCATCATGCCCTCAAAACAGGAGCCCAGATGCTGTGATCCCCTGGTCATCAGATCCACCCTTTCTTGTCTGCAACCCTGGCTTCTCTCGAGTAACACAATAATGAGCTTTCCTCCTCTCTATGGTCCTCAGCACATTTTTAAATGAAAGAATCAGCTTACCCATAAGAGCCACAAACAAACATGAGGAGCTTAAGATATAAGCAATTCAGTAGCCTGAAGTATCACGCATGTTGGGCAATCATTAATTTAAACTGAAAATCCCTACTGATTTTGTTTTGCATTAGATATTAAATAAAACCTACTTGCAAAGCCAGATTACTGGAAAACCTTTTTGGTTGTTGTTTTGGTTGGTTTTTTTTATATCAAAACAGGATTAAAACTTCTTTTGGAGACTCACTGTCATTTTATCTGGGTAAATAAGCTTAGAGTGTCTAACAGTCAATTTACAAAGAAGGCTTTTGTTCTTGGTACCGTGATGCAGTCCTGCAAATTTGTCCACAGCTGCAGCAGTTTCAGACGGTTTTGACAGGTAAATAAAATACTGTTTATATCTGTCATTGTTATTAATCTACAGAGTAAAGAACGAGCAATTATATTTTGTTTCAAAGAAGATAAATTTTCATGATGATCTTGGCAGGGGTAGTATAGAGTAATATGCATCTATGACTTTTATAGTTGTGAGGGTCCAAAACAGAGTCTTTGCTCAGCTGTTGAATTAGAAAACAAAGGGGAAATAAATGCTAAACCAGTAATAACCACCATAATAACAAAGAAAAGGAATTTGGGATTTAGCCCTGTTGGAGTTTTATTGTCATAAGGGCCAAATAAACCAAACTGCAGGTCTTGACATCAGCTGCACCGACTCAGAGCTCAGTTATTTTGAACCATACTTCCAGGAACCTGTGTCAGGATTTGGCTGTGCCTTAAAACTTCACAACTGGGGCCTCCATAATGATTTGTGTTCCCAGCTGCTGCAGGGCAAAGGGTTTCAGATACTCCTCAAGCCATGCTGGTGAAGAAAAAATTATTTGCAAAATAAGGTACTGCTCAAGGATGAGCGTAAGTGTCAGCCATAAGTGTCTTATTATATTGGTCAGAAACTGAAGGAAGCAAAAAAAAGAGAAATCCTGGTGAAACTATTAGATGCTGGTCACGTCTGCTCAGCTTCTCACTCAGGTAGGCTGGCAGATGGTCAGCAAATAGTCTCACTTTTACAATGCAACCTACACTGCTTTTCAGCGTGAAAATTAGCATCCAATTATTTTCAAGCATGAATGTTCTTGAAGGAAGTGAGCTACCTCTATTTTAATTCTGCTTAGGCTCTATTTGCTCTGACACGTAAGCCCATCTTGCAGGTGCTACGTCTCGTGTATACAGGCAGAATGGCAAGCCAGGGAAGAGTACTAGAAATGTGGAATAATGTAAATTCCCAGGGAGTGAATTGCATGCCTTCCAACTTTCAAAAGAGATGTGGAAAAGACAAGCAAGTGAGGAAGGCATACAGCATCTCCAGAACAGAAATATTCTCCCCATCCCCATCTAAAAGCCTATGGTCAAAACTGTCTCACAGCTATTCATCAGCTGCATAAACCATTAGAGAAGGCTACAGTCCACTGAGCACTGAGCTGTGATCTATGTGACCCTTGGTATGACACATCCAGCAGGGTTGTTGATACTGGGATGGGTCAGTGGCAAGCCGAGCTTCTCCCATAGTAGAACACAAGCCCATTCCCCACCTCCCAGCCCCCATCACCACCATCCTCGGACCAACATAAGGGAAAGCATGATCAACTGCATTAGAGATGTAACCAGCTTTGGGAAAGGCAGGACATGTTCCAGAGTGTGGCCATTCTTAGGGGAGAACTGGTTTTCCTTAGCAGAGCACACAGGTTCATAAAGCGGAAAGAAGACACTGGGCAAACCCCATTTTGCTCAAGATTTCAATGTATCCCCTTGCACGCCAGAATCTGTGCCCAAAATGGAAATAGCATCAGTCAAATCAAAACTCACAGCCCTTTCTCATGCAAGGGATCCCCTATTATGACAGGTAATGGGACCATCCCAAATAGTAAAGGTTATCAGCACATAAGGGCTTGATACCAGAAACAGGTCTGCAGCCTTCCTTGCCACCTGCAAGTTGTGTCATGTTAGGTACAAATGTTGCTGTGTACATCACTACAAGGAAGTTGCCAGCCTGGAAATACATAAGCTGCTTTTAATTGTCATTAAATATGGAGAATAATGCCTCAGGGTGGCATCTTATGTTCTAGCATAGTTGCATTTGTTTCATTCTCCTGGGTGGTGGAGGGAAATTTCACTGGCCTAAACTCAGTCTGTTCCAAGGAGCATCTCAAGGCTGCAGCTTCAGCAGCTACAACTGTAACCAGCCACTCTTTTCCTGCAGCTAGTGCAACTGGGAGCATGGGAGCAGTGGAGCACCTGCAGAGCTCCTACTAGCTGTCTCCTGGGAAGCACTGAAGTGAGGCTATCTCCTGCCACGTGTCTTTGTACAGACTCAAGTTGTTTTTTTAAAAACCAAATAGCACATTAAACTCGTCCTTGGCATCAATTCTGGAATCACTGCAACTGGGTGCACACAAAGCAACAGAAACCTCCCGTTGCTGAGCTGTGCTCTGCTCCACAAAGGTGTCAGCGCATCCCTCCCGTGCCACAGCTGTATGGCCCGGAGGCTGGGCATGGGTGCCCGGGGCAAGGCTGCCGGGCAGCAGAGAGGGATGGAGGAGGCCTCCATACCCCACACTTCCTGGGAAACACGACGAAGACACAAAATCCTGAATCCCCGGGCCTGGGCAGAGGGCAGAGGCTCCACGGTTTTGAGCTCCCGTTCCGGGCACCGGTGACATCCCTGCAAGCAGCAGGCCCCAGGTCCCGCAAGCTGGAGCATCGTTGCCATCGCGTCCCGCCCCCCAAAACCCCACAGCTCCCACCGCCCGCGGCCGCTCACCTGCTCGGGCCCCTGGAAGCAGATCCTGCAGAGCGGCGTGCGGATGCCGCTGTCGATGCTGCTGCCCAGCGAGTAGCGGTCCTCGGCCTTGCCCTTGCCGAAGTCATCCGAGGAGGTGCTGCTGGGCAGCGAGGCGGGCGGCTCCCCGGCGGGGCTGCCCCACTCCTCCGCGGCCGGGCTGCCCGCGCCGCCGCCCGCACGCCAGCCCAGCCCGCGCCCC
>VWZF01002605.1:976064-1043013 GCA_013396755.1 Sclerurus mexicanus | reverse complement strand
GAGGCCTTGGTTTCGCAACATCTGTCTCGGACGGAGGAGCCCGCAGCAGCAGTAGCAGAAAATGCCCGCGCCGGGTGGTATTAACATGTGCCTTTCCTTGGCAGGCGGGCACGGGGGGGAAAAGAAGAGGGCAGGAGCCGGGCGCCCCGCGGCCGGGGGGGCTCGGCGGCGGCCGCAGTGCTGGGGGGGGGCTGCGCTGGCCGCGGGGAAGGGACAAAAGCAGAGCCGGAGGGCGAGGGGGCGGAATCCCCGGCAGCCCGCTGCAACCCGGCGGGGATGGCAACCGAAGGGAAAATCCACACCAGCAAAAAACCCGACTCTGTGCTCCTGGGGGATCCTTCGCCCCCCTCCACAAGTTTGCTTAGAAATCAGCGGGAGGAGGAAATAAATCTCCCACGCCCGAGGGTCCAGGGGCGCAGGCAGCAGGCTCGGCAGAAAGCCCCCGATCAGCTCTCGCAACTCCTAAGCCTGTAAAAAAGAAGGGTCCACGTCTCCGGTGGGCGTGGGGAGGAGGGAGAATATGGTTCTCTCGACAATATTTGGCATCTCAAGTAATTTTCCTTTTTCTTCTATTTTGTAATATTTTTTTTTTCAATTAAAAAATAAAACCCGATCACACGAATCCCGGTGTGCACCCAGACAAAATAGCAGCTGGTCTGGCTATCAAAATGCAAAATTGGTAGCTGTTGTTATTATCAAAATTGCCTCTTTGACAAAAAAGACCTTCACATTGTTTGTGGGAAAACACCCTACGTTTCCAACACTGTACTCCCAGGTGGCTTCAGATTTTATCGTTGCCTTTAAAAGATTTCATTGTAAATATTAAAAGTCCTGAAAGAAATAATTAGCATTCAAAGAGCTTAATCCCAGATGTACTGAGACAATATATTTTTATATATATAATATATATATCATATATATTTTATATATATTTATATATTCTGACCTTCTCTATTCCAGCAGCTGTCTGGACCACACCAAAAAAAATCGGAGCGAAATTGGTGAGGGAAGGCAGCTGTATTATTCCCTAAGCTGTTACCATCCTGGACCAAAAAACCCCGTCGAAATCGAATCTATTCTTCGCATGTAATTGACCGGGGAAACGTGGATCTTACATGGTCACGTTTCCTTTCCTCCTTTCACAAAACAGGAACGTCATCAAACGCATTGGCAGCTTGTACAGACCATTGTGGATGGCGAGGCGGCCAGGGCTCTATCAGCGATTGCAGGGACCTCCTTTTGATGCACTGGACGAGGCTCCTTCTTTCTCTCCACCACCGTCCCCACCTTCATTTTCCTCCCCTTCTGTCCTCCTCCTCTGACTGTTGCTCTCTCTCACAGGCATTGACATTCAACCATTTCAAGTCTGTCGCACTCTCGCTGTCAGGAAAAAAAAAAAATCTCGGAGCAGATAATTCTCTTCTTCTTCCTAAAAGGCTCGGATGGAGCACAATGCGCCAGACACATGGGGCAACATGGCTTATTTTTCGTGCGGCTCCTACCGCTTTGGCAACATCGAGCTGGTGTGTGCGTGTGTGCCTTCCTCCCTCAGCAGCAGCCTCCTCTCCGCTCTCCCATCCGGTTTGCCGTGATGATGTTGCTGTTGCTATCTCCCTTGGATGCAATGGGGAAGGCAGATTGTTTGCAGTGCGAGCGGGGATTTGCAGAAAGGGAGGGGTGGAACGTGGCCGCGCTNGCCCGGACCGATCACGGACTGATCCCGGACGGCTCCTGGACCGACCCTGGACCGATCCCGGACCGCCCCCGGACGGATCCCGGACGGATCCCGGACGGCTCCCGGACCGACCCCGGACCGATGCCGGGCCGCTCCCGGCCCCGCAGCCCCCAGCCCCGCACCGGCCCCGCCGAGCGCGCCCTGCGGGACGAGGCCCCGCCGCCTCGGGGAGCTGGAAGGCAGCGAAGGCCCTGCGCCCCGCCGTGTTCCAGGCTGGTTTCCACCCCCCGCCGGCCGCTGCGGGGACCTGTGAAACACAGGGAACTTCCAGGGGCAGGTGGCAGCGGCCGCGCGTTCGGTGATGTGTCGGGCTTTACAGGTCCCCAGCAGGAAGCCGAAATCCCACCAACAAACTTTTCTCTAGCAGATTAATTAGTTGCAAAGGATTTCATGGCCTAATAGCTATGATATTATTTTTTCATTTTACTCCAGCAGCTTTGCTCACTGATTATTTTGTTTCAGTAGCATATATTGCAGTAGAAATATGGGTTCTTTGTAGCCCAGTGAAGGGTAAATATGACTGAATGCTATTGCTTAATTAGAGTTTTGCTGCAAGTAACGAATGGATGCCAAGTCCAATAGTTTTTACTTTCTCAGCCTATTTGAAAATTTTAAGTAGCAGCTGCTGGAGGCCATTAGCTGCCTGCAATCATCAGCAGAAGAGGCTTTCTCCACGTTGTCCTCCTATATGTGTCCATGCAGACCCATCCAGCCCCTAAATACAAGGGGAAACATAGGTCTTCACTGGGACTATTTGGCATCCCAGCTGGAACAGTTGACAAAGGTGCTGGGTTTGATGAGGACCAAAAGCATTAATGATACAGAGGGTCTGAAGGCTTCTAGCCCTATGCCATATGGCTAATGTCAGTGCAGTGTTTCAGCTCAGGGACCAGTGAAAACTCTTCAGATGAGATGCACCTCTTGCTGCCTGGGACTGACATCATGTCAACACCTTGAAACTTCAAGCTCCTTAATCTGGTTTCTCCACAGGGTTTCCTTAAACTTCTGCTTCAGGAGGCTACAGCATACACTGATGCCCAGTCTGGATTCTCTAGCTGGTCTTGTGCATGAGGTCTTCATTGGCAGTGACCCAGGCATTACCACTGACACATAATCTCATGTCTCTTAAAAGTTGTGCTGGGCCCTAGACAATGATTTGAAATTGTTTCCTGTAGAAAAAGATGTGACATGCATAAACCACTGTGGCATGATTAGCAGAGGAATCTATGTTGTTACCTAATTAAAAAGGGAGCAAAACTGATTATTCGCTACAGGAAAATGAAACCAGCACATGCAATTAATTTCCAGGAAATAAATTACACATTGGGATGCTCTAAAACATTCATCAATGCAGCCTGCCATTCCTCAGAAAAGCTGAGCAGATTTGCCAGTGTGGCTCTCTGCAACATATTTAAGGCTACTCAGAATTTCACACGTGTCTAATGGGGTCGTTAGAGAAATAATAATGGAAAGAGCATTTTAGAGACTTCCTGAGCATGAGACAGGCTGGTTAAAGGCTGAGTCTCTATGTCCATACTCCAGGATGGCTTACCATCACCCACCCCACCCCAATTTTTTATTGCTCCCATCCTCTTGTCTTGATGTCAGCAACATTTTCAGAACGGTTCCATCAATAACAGAATTAGAGAAAAACATACTGTTGTCATCCTTTATGTAAAGTATCTTTCATCCTTTCTTCCCGTCCATGCCTGGTTTTACATAAAGGATATGCTCACCATTAGAGGAGATCTTTGTGTTACACTCTGGGTTTTAATGTATGGGCTGTGTGCCCAGAGACTTGAATGGCTCATAAGTGTGACAAAATAAACAAATAATAAACTGGGAGTGCTCCATATGCTTCCCAGAGGTGAGTGGATACTATTATTCCTGTTTCGGTAAATGTGACAGCTGCCAATGTTTTCACACTTCGATGCTGCGTAGTATGTATCAAGGCACCTTGCCTCAAATGCTCACATTGGAAGGACCTGGCCCTAGATGCTTTTAGATCCCAGTGAGAGTCAGGGGCTGTCAGGAGGCAAATGCAGCCTTCCTAACTTTGTTCCACAAGAAGCAACGTGCAGCAAATGATGGGCAGCACCTGCTCCTTTTGTGGAAGGGCCTGTTTCTGGGAGTTTTGATGCTGTATCTCTTGAGCCCACTAAGAGACAAGAGGTTAACACAGGAAGGAAACATACAGGAGACATCAGCTCTGGCACACACTACCTCTGCCCTCCACAGGTACAGAAAGAGGAAGGAAAAAGCAAGGATCGATAAGCTAAGAGTGGAGAACTGGCTCCTCTTAGTTGGTTATATCCAATCTACTGACTAGGAAATCAGAAGGGGAGATGCCCAGGCACCTCAGCACAGACCTGAAGGCTGGTTTGTTATGGAAGGATTCAGGTGTCAGGCTGCAGGTCGGTCTCACAGCAGATACTCTAATGCTGTTTTTTTAAAGCAGAGTGTGGGCCCATTGGCCCTCAGCTACAGCCTCAACAAGGAGGAAAAAAGTATTGCTATTCATATGCCTGTGCTTCACCTCTCTGTACAAGTCATTGCTCAGTGCAGTGGGGGTGGAGGAAGGAAGAAAGAGGGTGGCTAGAGCTGCAGCAATACTTGATCTGCCTATGTGGCAGCCAGATATAAAATCATATTAGCAATTTTTCTTTTTAATGCTATTAGGTCAGGGATTTAAAAAAAAATGGCAGAGATAGTGAGAGGGCAAATGCAAGCAGGAAAGCACTGTGTGGACTGCAGCGTGAACACAGCATAGTGGTCATTGTGCATAAGTATGTGATAGACAGACAATATAAATGCTGATTTGGACAGCAAGGATCAGGGAGCCAGAAAGCTGCCAGAGAAACATTTCTTTGTTCTTTCCATATCTCAGGAAGTAAACAGTTACCTAAACCCATTTTCTTGCCCACCTACTTGGTCAATAGCTGCACTGCGCCTCCTGCTCCACTTACAGCTCCTTAATGGTGCAGAGGAGCTTTGATTGCTGTGGCGTGGGCCCTATCCCTCTGGCAAACCGTTACTTAAATCCAATACATTGAAAGTTCCTACTGCTCTCTCACTGATGGGGAGCTGCTCATCAGCTGAGTACCCTCTGATTGCTTGTCACAGCCAGACTTCCTAGTTCTTTTTCCCGGATGGAGATATTAAATAAATCTCAAGTGATGTAATTACCATAACTCAGTTGAGGAAGCTTGTGGGCAGATGCAGCCAGGGGCTGGAGGGAGCTCTGTCACATTTTCTTTCGTCTTTCTTTCTTTCTGGGCAGTTGCAAATGTGCTGATACAAAGGATGTTGCTGCTGGGAAGTCGGGCTGAGCAGGTGGAGGTTATGTATCCTCCAAGCATTCAAAAATAATCCATGAATTGATTGGAATGATCTTCTCAAAGGAGATCAGAAATGCTTTCTGAAGTGCTGTGCCTTGGTATATCTGCTGCCTTGGACTGGAGCAAAAATCATGGCATTCTGCACACAGGGAGTTCCTGTGCTATTGCTTTCTCTCCAAGAAGAGACTGAACATCCACTCACTCTCTTTCTGCAAGAATCATGGTCTGTCTCTGAGTTGATAGAGAGTAAATTTTTCTACTTCTATGGCGGCTTGCTCTCCACAAAGGGAAAAAAAGGATTTGTTCTTTTTTGAAAAATCAGGCATGTCCAGCAACAGGAGCCTAAGCAAAGCAGCACAGCTGCATATATTTTTTCTTGGGTTCAGGAAGAAATCCAGGTCTTTGTTTTATTGAGCCTTCTCTACAAGCAGGCTTGAGGCTAGTCAATGTGCAGGAGAATGTGAATAAGAGGATACTATTGCTGATGAGGACAGCCCCCACCTTTCTTCATTTAGGCTCTGAATTTAAAATTCAAACTTGCAATGCCACAGCACTTCTCTTCAGGACTAGACAACTGCAAACATGGAGCTTTCCTGGTAACAAGTCCTACACTACCTCCTACAAAAGGAATTCCTTGTCCCCTTGGATGACTAGTCAGAACTGTGACTGGAACAGAGCAGCTGCAATAGATGGTGTGTTTCAGGATATCTTCAGAAGGCATTTAGCCAAATGCTGAATGGTTTTAACTATCCAGGAATGTAGTAATTGTCATGAAATCCCAAACCTAAAAGGACTTGGAAATTAGACATTAAAAAAAAAAAGAGACAAAGTATATACTCACAGATCCCTTGGATATTTCTACTATTCTCCTAAGTCAAGTCAAATTTATTTCAAGTCTCTAATTGCATTCTCGGATATACTTTATTTTAGCAACATTCAACAGTCCTAGAACTAGCTATCACTTGTCTGACAGGGGATTTAGAGAAAAAAACAATGTTGTTAAGCAAGCCCAGTAGGGGCTGATCCTGAGAGATATGCAGTGCTTTCCAAATCCAGGTGAACAGAAAGGACGCATGTCATGAGGTATTTGCGTAGTTACAAGGATTCATGATCAGACACAGTAACACTGAGGACCATCCCTTAGGACAATCCCTTAGGACCATCACGTGTCACAACCCTCCCATACTCAACTTAAGAAAAAGGGAGGAATTTTTTATGGGAAGACTAAATGGCTGTTCTCAGGAGGATGCATTCCTGGCACAAAGGGGTCATGTGTGGTGACACCCTGCCAGGATGTTCAGGAGATGAATCCTGTGAACCCTGTGCTGAGCTGAGATCCCTCCTGAGCTACAACTCTGCTTCTGTATAAAAAACATCTTGGACATTTGAGACTGTTTCCCCAGGTTCTTACCAATTAATATCTTAGGATTTAACATCTTAGGCTGCCCAGATAACTTCCTCAACTACAGTAGCTTGTTTCTGGATCAGCAGGCAGATATACACATGCTGCATAAATACAATGCAGGCAGTGAAGCCACTTACAAGCCAGATAATATTCTTAGTTTCATCTGTAGTAGATGAGTTTCCATGCTGGCAGAGGCCAAGATCCAAACACGAGAAGCAGACCATTTTAGGTGTCTTCTAACTGACCTTCATTGCATACAGTAGGACTTGAGGAGAGAGGGGACACTGGAGATCAGAGAAAGACACACTGAAGTACATTGTAGGAGGACATCCTAGTGTCTCACTGTGCTGAAGAAGCAATGACCACATGCACCAGCTCCACATAATTTTCACAGTAGGAGCAGTCAGTAGGCTTCCAGATCTGCCTGGAAATGTTAGATACAAAACACTGGGCTGACCCAGAGCTTGTTAAGATACTGTGTTGTCTCCCTCTTACCCTGAATATCCTCTAATACACACCAGAAATACAGGAAAGCTCACAACTGTCATTAATAACTGCACAAACATTTCACTGGCAGGTATCACTCTCCTTGGTGACTTCTCCCCAGACCTTGGAACAAAGGACAAGTCCAGTGTTGGTTAATGAATGAACTGAAGGCTCCATCAGAAAGAGAAAAGTGTGTATTTAAAGGCCAGGCTGTTGATGATGGAGTGCTGCCAGGAGTGAAAACAGAGAGAAATGGAAGAGCTATGAGTGAGAAAAGTTAGTGGATTTAGACCCATGGGAGCAGGAGTTGATTTTTGACCGCTGCATTTCTAAGGAGCGTCTCCCAATAGTACATCAGAATTGAAACCTGGTTCTGAAAGGGAAGCCTTGGCCTTGCATGTGGCCCAGACACAGCATTTGAAAGGAGGCTTAAGCATCATGTTGACACATTCTCCCAAGCCCTCAGGAGCACATGAAGTGAGAGACTGTTATGTCCAAGTGATGGCCTAGATCTACCACTTCCTAATGCACTTTATGTTAATTAAAGTGAGATTTCAAAACCATACACATTTTCCTGCCAAGATAATTAATTGATTTAGAAGCTTATGCAGTTAAAGAGTTTTGTAATTACAGTTTAGTGTGGGGGAGCATTTTAGGCATGAATGCTGCCACGTGCCGAACACCTCCATGAAGGTGCTGAGTGCCTGGGTTTCCTTGTGGGCTGAACCCTCAATGCTGATGAGCTGGAAATCTCCTCTGGTCCTTGGGTTATGCAGTCTTACAGATCTCAAAAGGAAACCCTCAAAAGCACTGGTTTCTGAGCCAGTGTCTGAATGTAGGCAGCAATTCCCTGCTGTTAAAGGGGCTTTTCCTTTCCAACAGGTTTTGGCTCTCTCAGGTCAGATGCAGNTGGGTTTCCTTGTGGGCTGAACCCTCAATGCTGATGAGCTGGAAATCTCCTCTGGTCCTTGGGTTATGCAGTCTTACAGATCTCAAAAGGAAACCCTCAAAAGCACTGGTTTCTGAGCCAGTGTCTGAATGTAGGCAGCAATTCCCTGCTGTTAAAGGGGCTTTTCCTTTCCAACAGGTTTTGGCTCTCTCAGGTCAGATGCAGGTGACTGTGGTGATGGGCTGACTAATACCGGTCCTTTCCATCTTAAGATTAATGTGGTTTCTCTGGGTCTTCCTCCCAGACAAATGCTTGCACTGATTGAAGAAGAGGGGGGAAACACAAGCTGTTAATCCCAGGAAACACTTCTGTCCCTGCATCATCCCCAAACTCACATCCCTGCCTTTCTGCCCTGCCCCGTAAAGACATGAATAAATTCCTGGCCCTGAAAGCACTTAAGCTAGGTGGGAAGAGCTACAAGCCCTTTGATATATATGGGGAAACTGAGGCACGGCCAGTCTAATTCCCCCATTGAAGGGAGCAGCAAAGCACCATCTGGGGATCTATTTTAACCTCATAGCAAGACTCTCATCTGAGAGCAATTTGCACATCCTTGTGTGATGCGCAAATAAGAACACATGCAATATATATCTATTTTTCTTCCTTCTCTTTATGACTGAATAATCACGCAATCTTTGTTCCATGGAAGTTTGACTGCTGCTGTTTATTGCCCCCTGGAAACGGAATGACAACAGCCCACGGCTCCTCCACAGCAACTCGCAAAGGTCTCCTAAGCAGAGAATTATGCCTGTTGGAGGCAATAAACAGCAGGAACAGTAGAGTGACTAAGCACCAAAGATCCTGCATTTGTGGAGAAACTAGCAATGAGAAAGAGGCAAGGATGCCCTGGAGGATAGATAACGCCTTAGGAAAAAAGTTTCCAGCATGTTCTAAAAAGAAAGGTTTCCATGGATAAAACAAAGGTCAAATTTGAACCTCATTCCACCCTTGAACCTGCCTGTGGTCCCCGGTAAGGTTTTCATGCCAGGCATTGAGGCTTACTGGAAAAATAGAAAATCAAAGGAGCATTGGCCCAGAGTACCCTAAGACACATCCTCCTGCCCTCTCTGAAGTGGGTTGGGTGTGTGATACCAGGAGAACTTGCAGACAGAGATGGAACCTTTTCTATCTGAAGCTATCATGTGCTGGGACTCTGCTGCCGAGCTTACCCCTGTCTGGCTCTGGCACCCTTTGGTGAGCCCTCATTTAGGCATATAAGGAGCAAAACAATGAGGGATCTCAGCACAGGATACTGCCCACCCAGTCTCATTCCTCTGAGGCAGAGCTGGTCCTTCAGTAGGATTGGCACTAGGTGCTCCTAAAAAATCACTGTCCCAATGAAATCCTGATGTACACAGAAAAAAAAAAAATTAATCTCCTTTTGTTCTCTTCCCTGACCACCTCCTTCCTACATTTTTCTTTTTGATTCATTTTTATGTTCAGTGATATAAATTTTCCAGGTCAGTGCTAAGTCCCTTGGTTGTGTGATCTTTACATACCAGCAGACATATGCAGAGAGATGAGGAGACCAAGTGCAAACCAATCCATCCTACTGACACTTTTATTTATCTATTTTCTTTTCCCATCTGCCACTGCTCAACTCCCTGTGTGTGTGTGTGTGTGTGTGTGTGTGAAAGAGGGATCAGGAAAGGAGTTAAGGTACTGGTAGAGCCATGGAAGGACTCTATGCTTGCAACTGTGGCTGTCCCCTTTCTTTCCTGCTACCCTGCTCTATCCACTGCTCACGTTCTGCTTTGTGGAAAAAAACCCAAAAAACAAAAAACACATGAATGTATCAAATAAAAATAACACAGGGCTTTTTAGTGCTGATGCAAGATGCCAGGGTGACAGTCAGGAAGCCAGAGNCCCGTCCATGCCTGGTTTTACATAAAGGATATGCTCACCATTAGAGGAGATCTTTGTGTTACACTCTGGGTTTTAATGTATGGGCTGTGTGCCCAGAGACTTGAATGGCTCATAAGTGTGACAAAATAAACAAATAATAAACTGGGAGTGCTCCATATGCTTCCCAGAGGTGAGTGGATACTATTATTCCTGTTTCGGTAAATGTGACAGCTGCCAATGTTTTCACACTTCGATGCTGCGTAGTATGTATCAAGGCACCTTGCCTCAAATGCTCACATTGGAAGGACCTGGCCCTAGATGCTTTTAGATCCCAGTGAGAGTCAGGGGCTGTCAGGAGGCAAATGCAGCCTTCCTAACTTTGTTCCACAAGAAGCAACGTGCAGCAAATGATGGGCAGCACCTGCTCCTTTTGTGGAAGGGCCTGTTTCTGGGAGTTTTGATGCTGTATCTCTTGAGCCCACTAAGAGACAAGAGGTTAACACAGGAAGGAAACATACAGGAGACATCAGCTCTGGCACACACTACCTCTGCCCTCCACAGGTACAGAAAGAGGAAGGAAAAAGCAAGGATCGATAAGCTAAGAGTGGAGAACTGGCTCCTCTTAGTTGGTTATATCCAATCTACTGACTAGGAAATCAGAAGGGGAGATGCCCAGGCACCTCAGCACAGACCTGAAGGCTGGTTTGTTATGGAAGGATTCAGGTGTCAGGCTGCAGGTCGGTCTCACAGCAGATACTCTAATGCTGTTTTTTTAAAGCAGAGTGTGGGCCCATTGGCCCTCAGCTACAGCCTCAACAAGGAGGAAAAAAGTATTGCTATTCATATGCCTGTGCTTCACCTCTCTGTACAAGTCATTGCTCAGTGCAGTGGGGGTGGAGGAAGGAAGAAAGAGGGTGGCTAGAGCTGCAGCAATACTTGATCTGCCTATGTGGCAGCCAGATATAAAATCATATTAGCAATTTTTCTTTTTAATGCTATTAGGTCAGGGATTTAAAAAAAAATGGCAGAGATAGTGAGAGGGCAAATGCAAGCAGGAAAGCACTGTGTGGACTGCAGCGTGAACACAGCATAGTGGTCATTGTGCATAAGTATGTGATAGACAGACAATATAAATGCTGATTTGGACAGCAAGGATCAGGGAGCCAGAAAGCTGCCAGAGAAACATTTCTTTGTTCTTTCCATATCTCAGGAAGTAAACAGTTACCTAAACCCATTTTCTTGCCCACCTACTTGGTCAATAGCTGCACTGCGCCTCCTGCTCCACTTACAGCTCCTTAATGGTGCAGAGGAGCTTTGATTGCTGTGGCGTGGGCCCTATCCCTCTGGCAAACCGTTACTTAAATCCAATACATTGAAAGTTCCTACTGCTCTCTCACTGATGGGGAGCTGCTCATCAGCTGAGTACCCTCTGATTGCTTGTCACAGCCAGACTTCCTAGTTCTTTTTCCCGGATGGAGATATTAAATAAATCTCAAGTGATGTAATTACCATAACTCAGTTGAGGAAGCTTGTGGGCAGATGCAGCCAGGGGCTGGAGGGAGCTCTGTCACATTTTCTTTCGTCTTTCTTTCTTTCTGGGCAGTTGCAAATGTGCTGATACAAAGGATGTTGCTGCTGGGAAGTCGGGCTGAGCAGGTGGAGGTTATGTATCCTCCAAGCATTCAAAAATAATCCATGAATTGATTGGAATGATCTTCTCAAAGGAGATCAGAAATGCTTTCTGAAGTGCTGTGCCTTGGTATATCTGCTGCCTTGGACTGGAGCAAAAATCATGGCATTCTGCACACAGGGAGTTCCTGTGCTATTGCTTTCTCTCCAAGAAGAGACTGAACATCCACTCACTCTCTTTCTGCAAGAATCATGGTCTGTCTCTGAGTTGATAGAGAGTAAATTTTTCTACTTCTATGGCGGCTTGCTCTCCACAAAGGGAAAAAAAGGATTTGTTCTTTTTTGAAAAATCAGGCATGTCCAGCAACAGGAGCCTAAGCAAAGCAGCACAGCTGCATATATTTTTTCTTGGGTTCAGGAAGAAATCCAGGTCTTTGTTTTATTGAGCCTTCTCTACAAGCAGGCTTGAGGCTAGTCAATGTGCAGGAGAATGTGAATAAGAGGATACTATTGCTGATGAGGACAGCCCCCACCTTTCTTCATTTAGGCTCTGAATTTAAAATTCAAACTTGCAATGCCACAGCACTTCTCTTCAGGACTAGACAACTGCAAACATGGAGCTTTCCTGGTAACAAGTCCTACACTACCTCCTACAAAAGGAATTCCTTGTCCCCTTGGATGACTAGTCAGAACTGTGACTGGAACAGAGCAGCTGCAATAGATGGTGTGTTTCAGGATATCTTCAGAAGGCATTTAGCCAAATGCTGAATGGTTTTAACTATCCAGGAATGTAGTAATTGTCATGAAATCCCAAACCTAAAAGGACTTGGAAATTAGACATTAAAAAAAAAAAGAGACAAAGTATATACTCACAGATCCCTTGGATATTTCTACTATTCTCCTAAGTCAAGTCAAATTTATTTCAAGTCTCTAATTGCATTCTCGGATATACTTTATTTTAGCAACATTCAACAGTCCTAGAACTAGCTATCACTTGTCTGACAGGGGATTTAGAGAAAAAAACAATGTTGTTAAGCAAGCCCAGTAGGGGCTGATCCTGAGAGATATGCAGTGCTTTCCAAATCCAGGTGAACAGAAAGGACGCATGTCATGAGGTATTTGCGTAGTTACAAGGATTCATGATCAGACACAGTAACACTGAGGACCATCCCTTAGGACAATCCCTTAGGACCATCACGTGTCACAACCCTCCCATACTCAACTTAAGAAAAAGGGAGGAATTTTTTATGGGAAGACTAAATGGCTGTTCTCAGGAGGATGCATTCCTGGCACAAAGGGGTCATGTGTGGTGACACCCTGCCAGGATGTTCAGGAGATGAATCCTGTGAACCCTGTGCTGAGCTGAGATCCCTCCTGAGCTACAACTCTGCTTCTGTATAAAAAACATCTTGGACATTTGAGACTGTTTCCCCAGGTTCTTACCAATTAATATCTTAGGATTTAACATCTTAGGCTGCCCAGATAACTTCCTCAACTACAGTAGCTTGTTTCTGGATCAGCAGGCAGATATACACATGCTGCATAAATACAATGCAGGCAGTGAAGCCACTTACAAGCCAGATAATATTCTTAGTTTCATCTGTAGTAGATGAGTTTCCATGCTGGCAGAGGCCAAGATCCAAACACGAGAAGCAGACCATTTTAGGTGTCTTCTAACTGACCTTCATTGCATACAGTAGGACTTGAGGAGAGAGGGGACACTGGAGATCAGAGAAAGACACACTGAAGTACATTGTAGGAGGACATCCTAGTGTCTCACTGTGCTGAAGAAGCAATGACCACATGCACCAGCTCCACATAATTTTCACAGTAGGAGCAGTCAGTAGGCTTCCAGATCTGCCTGGAAATGTTAGATACAAAACACTGGGCTGACCCAGAGCTTGTTAAGATACTGTGTTGTCTCCCTCTTACCCTGAATATCCTCTAATACACACCAGAAATACAGGAAAGCTCACAACTGTCATTAATAACTGCACAAACATTTCACTGGCAGGTATCACTCTCCTTGGTGACTTCTCCCCAGACCTTGGAACAAAGGACAAGTCCAGTGTTGGTTAATGAATGAACTGAAGGCTCCATCAGAAAGAGAAAAGTGTGTATTTAAAGGCCAGGCTGTTGATGATGGAGTGCTGCCAGGAGTGAAAACAGAGAGAAATGGAAGAGCTATGAGTGAGAAAAGTTAGTGGATTTAGACCCATGGGAGCAGGAGTTGATTTTTGACCGCTGCATTTCTAAGGAGCGTCTCCCAATAGTACATCAGAATTGAAACCTGGTTCTGAAAGGGAAGCCTTGGCCTTGCATGTGGCCCAGACACAGCATTTGAAAGGAGGCTTAAGCATCATGTTGACACATTCTCCCAAGCCCTCAGGAGCACATGAAGTGAGAGACTGTTATGTCCAAGTGATGGCCTAGATCTACCACTTCCTAATGCACTTTATGTTAATTAAAGTGAGATTTCAAAACCATACACATTTTCCTGCCAAGATAATTAATTGATTTAGAAGCTTATGCAGTTAAAGAGTTTTGTAATTACAGTTTAGTGTGGGGGAGCATTTTAGGCATGAATGCTGCCACGTGCCGAACACCTCCATGAAGGTGCTGAGTGCCTGGGTTTCCTTGTGGGCTGAACCCTCAATGCTGATGAGCTGGAAATCTCCTCTGGTCCTTGGGTTATGCAGTCTTACAGATCTCAAAAGGAAACCCTCAAAAGCACTGGTTTCTGAGCCAGTGTCTGAATGTAGGCAGCAATTCCCTGCTGTTAAAGGGGCTTTTCCTTTCCAACAGGTTTTGGCTCTCTCAGGTCAGATGCAGGTGACTGTGGTGATGGGCTGTCTAATACCGGTCCTTTCCATCTTAAGATTAATGTGGTTTCTCTGGGTCTTCCTCCCAGACAAATGCTTGCACTGATTGAAGAAGAGGGGGGAAACACAAGCTGTTAATCCCAGGAAACACTTCTGTCCCTGCATCATCCCCAAACTCACATCCCTGCCTTTCTGCCCTGCCCCGTAAAGACATGAATAAATTCCTGGCCCTGAAAGCACTTAAGCTAGGTGGGAAGAGCTACAAGCCCTTTGATATATATGGGGAANTCTAATACCGGTCCTTTCCATCTTAAGATTAATGTGGTTTCTCTGGGTCTTCCTCCCAGACAAATGCTTGCACTGATTGAAGAAGAGGGGGGAAACACAAGCTGTTAATCCCAGGAAACACTTCTGTCCCTGCATCATCCCCAAACTCACATCCCTGCCTTTCTGCCCTGCCCCGTAAAGACATGAATAAATTCCTGGCCCTGAAAGCACTTAAGCTAGGTGGGAAGAGCTACAAGCCCTTTGATATATATGGGGAAACTGAGGCACGGCCAGTCTAATTCCCCCATTGAAGGGAGCAGCAAAGCACCATCTGGGGATCTATTTTAACCTCATAGCAAGACTCTCATCTGAGAGCAATTTGCACATCCTTGTGTGATGCGCAAATAAGAACACATGCAATATATATCTATTTTTCTTCCTTCTCTTTATGACTGAATAATCACGCAATCTTTGTTCCATGGAAGTTTGACTGCTGCTGTTTATTGCCCCCTGGAAACGGAATGACAACAGCCCACGGCTCCTCCACAGCAACTCGCAAAGGTCTCCTAAGCAGAGAATTATGCCTGTTGGAGGCAATAAACAGCAGGAACAGTAGAGTGACTAAGCACCAAAGATCCTGCATTTGTGGAGAAACTAGCAATGAGAAAGAGGCAAGGATGCCCTGGAGGATAGATAACGCCTTAGGAAAAAAGTTTCCAGCATGTTCTAAAAAGAAAGGTTTCCATGGATAAAACAAAGGTCAAATTTGAACCTCATTCCACCCTTGAACCTGCCTGTGGTCCCCGGTAAGGTTTTCATGCCAGGCATTGAGGCTTACTGGAAAAATAGAAAATCAAAGGAGCATTGGCCCAGAGTACCCTAAGACACATCCTCCTGCCCTCTCTGAAGTGGGTTGGGTGTGTGATACCAGGAGAACTTGCAGACAGAGATGGAACCTTTTCTATCTGAAGCTATCATGTGCTGGGACTCTGCTGCCGAGCTTACCCCTGTCTGGCTCTGGCACCCTTTGGTGAGCCCTCATTTAGGCATATAAGGAGCAAAACAATGAGGGATCTCAGCACAGGATACTGCCCACCCAGTCTCATTCCTCTGAGGCAGAGCTGGTCCTTCAGTAGGATTGGCACTAGGTGCTCCTAAAAAATCACTGTCCCAATGAAATCCTGATGTACACAGAAAAAAAAAAAATTAATCTCCTTTTGTTCTCTTCCCTGACCACCTCCTTCCTACATTTTTCTTTTTGATTCATTTTTATGTTCAGTGATATAAATTTTCCAGGTCAGTGCTAAGTCCCTTGGTTGTGTGATCTTTACATACCAGCAGACATATGCAGAGAGATGAGGAGACCAAGTGCAAACCAATCCATCCTACTGACACTTTTATTTATCTATTTTCTTTTCCCATCTGCCACTGCTCAACTCCCTGTGTGTGTGTGTGTGTGTGTGTGTGTGAAAGAGGGATCAGGAAAGGAGTTAAGGTACTGGTAGAGCCATGGAAGGACTCTATGCTTGCAACTGTGGCTGTCCCCTTTCTTTCCTGCTACCCTGCTCTATCCACTGCTCACGTTCTGCTTTGTGGAAAAAAACCCAAAAAACAAAAAACACATGAATGTATCAAATAAAAATAACACAGGGCTTTTTAGTGCTGATGCAAGATGCCAGGGTGACAGTCAGGAAGCCAGAGCCATCTGCCAAGCCCAGGCTCAACACCAGTGGCAAAGCTGCCCTGCTGCTGGGTGCATTGAGGGCTCCCAAGTGAAAAGCACCTGTGTCCACAGCCTGAGCCGTGCTCAGTGGCTGAAATCAAAGACAGATGCACATCATCTGTGGATCAGGCAGAGAGGGGGACTCAACACACTCTGACTATTAATATTTCATGATTGTGACATTCAGCAACCATACTGTGAGGAGAGACAGGAGTTTGTTCTTCTAGATTTGCTTTTAACCATACTTTCCCACGGAATGTACAAGCCAAGGTTAATCGTGGCACATGATGGAGTTCTTGCTCACTAGGCTTGGGCCAAGACACAGATTTTTTCATTTAGTCTCTATCAGCTGTAATAATTTGTACTCTACTCTGATCCAAGATGGTTCTGAATCATCCACTACAAGCAAGATCCAGTGGCTGTTAAGTCTTTCACATACTAAATCATTCAGATAATCTCCATCTAGAGTATTTAACTTTTTCAGCAATCCTGTTTTCTCTTCTAGGAACTAAGCCTCAAGAATTCATATACCACCAGGTATCTGCAGAGTGGCATGCATTCAAAATGCACTTCTTTTATAGCAGTGGTGTTATCACATAGTGAGCTTGTTCTTGGAATGAGCATTGCTTAGGAGTTGTCAATACTTTAATCTGATTTATACAAGCTGTGTTCTCCCTCTCTCTCTCCCTCTTCCCTCAAATAAGCACTAATAAGTTCTCAACCTGGACAAATCCCAGGTAGCTGGATCAGTACCTCGCAATATATCAGCTTTGTTGCTGAAATCAGGAATGAAGCAGGGACAACTGAAAATGTTTTTTCCAGTTGTTTTTAATTCTGCTTGCAAATAGCTTGGTGCCTGTCTGAAGTATGACTGCCCTATAGGAATACACTTCAATTCTTATACCACTGTGTGCCAATTAAGTAATTAATGAAAGTCTGGAAAATCTATAAAAAAAAGTTGGTTGAATCCACAGGGAATATTAATACTGCAAGGTGTCATGCCCATAAATAAAACCTGACAGCATCTGCAATTTCAGAGGGAACTACCTGTTCTGCTGTTAAAAGATCAAGTTCAGATGCTGATCAAATGATTTTCAAGACCTGGTCTTTAACTTGTCTGTGGACTAGAAAGCATTTGCAGGGCATATGGGGGTTAGTCTTTGTCCTTCCGGACTCAGTTGTCACTTTACAACCATATGATGCATTAGACATTGCTAGACATGAATGTCAATGCTTTTAGCCTCAAATTCTGTCAGCATGATATTGTGCTGTGATGCAATCTCAGTCAGCATCTTGATATGATTTGTGCATTGCTTCACAATTCGCTCCAGGAGGGCTTAGGGTACAATTCTGCAAACAGCTCTGCAAATGAGAAAAGTCATTCCTACCCCTGCTTACAGACCTTGACAGCCAGCAGTGCTCTCAGAGTATGGTGCAGCATCACCCATCCTGGCAAAATTACAAAGAAATGGTGGCCATTTCCAAACATCACTTGACCTCAGAGGCAATGCTTGATTTCTCTGTGTTACAGTGAATCCAGATGGATAACAGGGAAAGAATCAAGGGACTTGCTGAAAACCCAGCTGCTGCTTCTGAGCTTGGATTTTCCAGGTCAGTACATTTCAAAATTTTTTCCACTGATAGAGTGAAGCGAAAACCTCACTCTTCCACAATCCCTCTTAAATCAGGCTCCTCCTGTAAGACAATCTTAAAAGGAATTTGTTGCCTGTCAAAAGAGGAGAGCCACTCCCAACCCACACTTCTGCACTGTCTTTTGATTCAATTGTGCCCCATAGCAAAGAGCAGAGCTTCATCACTATCCCTCTAGATAGTGAGTGTCTAAGTACCAAAGGTGGGTTTTTTAGCATGGACACCTGTTTTCTAGAACCTGGATCAAGAATCTTAAACTCATTTCACATACATGAATGAACAGCTGTCCGAGAGCAACAGCTCTCAACCCTAATCCCAAATAAATGCAGGCCAAGAAGTTATTGGCAGAAAACTCCCAATCCATCAACGAACTTTGGAGGTATTTCTGTCCTCAGTAGTAGCAGCAAAATTTCAGGTAAGTACATTAAATCACAAACCCAGAAAGTACATATATTTGTATATACACAAATATGTGCATGTGTATAAACTCAGTGTATGTACTGTCTGTGTATGTGTGCACCCTCCTGTGACAGGAGATCCAATCAGACAACTCTTGCACTTTTCTCCTTTCCTAATACAAAAGCTATGGAGCAACCGCTGGAAAACATCAAATAGACGATCAGAATTAACTGTTGTTAAAACATATGATCAGCAAGGGATATGTATTGCTTCAACATATCACCTAGGATCAAAATGTGCACTTCATAGTGGACAGCCATGGGATAATCACATGATCTATCACTTAAAACATGGGCCAGTGGACAACCATGCTGAATGAGACAAGTTGTTCCTTTATTCTTGTATAATTAAGTTAAATCTCCTCATCTTTTATTGTTGTAATTCTTGTGCTTTGTAATCCTTTTTACTTGACATAAATATTCCAAACACCAGTAGTTTCTTGAGTCCCAGAAGCTGAGCTCAGACAAACTTTTGCAGCCTTCAAACCATGACATAAGCAAACTTTCTGTTGATCCTTCATGAACCCTTCTCAGGGTTAGGCAAGAACTGTCTTCTGGATACTACACAAAACATCAAAAGTGAGTTTACAATTGAATTTAGACATATTTAACTACATGACAAACACTAAACTCACTACTTGTTGTACAATGTATTACATCTATGTTTAGTTATAGCCTCACTGGGGAAAGAACAACTCTGTTCTACTCACCTGTGAAGAACCCTGTATACCTGTACCACCACAGGAATAAAAAATTATTAATTCCACTACCAGTCCCTTGAGTTATTCATGCCACTCCTTCTCCCTCAGCACACTATATTAAGCCTTTTAAAGCCAAAAGGGGCTTAAATCTCTCTAAATGCCAGAGGACCATTTTGCTAAAACACTATCCATCTTAACAGCATGTCAGGTTTCTGAATGAGAATGACTTCTTTGGTGGGAACAGGCCTATAACTTATACTGCTTCTCATTTCCTGAAGCGCTGGAATTGTGCTGCTCCCTAATGTTATTTTATTAAGATGCGATTTGTCATCATATTGCTGAAAACAAGATAAAATGCCGACTAATTAAATTCCTTATTTAACTTGATGAGCATCTGTGTTCTGTAGTCACATTCTTTTAAACAGAACCTTTATAGCTGCTTCTCAGGATCTGGCTATCACGATTTTCACTGTGACCAAAATGGGGAAATACCCTCCCTAAATAAAGCACATGCATTCCATTGCCTATGACCCTTGTTATTTATAATAAGAGACATGCAGGCATCTGCAGCAGCACCTTGTGAGTGTACTGCCCTGACACTTCAAGAGAACTCCCTGTTGTGGAATAATTGCTATCCCATGGAGCCCAGTGGAAGTCACTGAGACATGCTGGTAGCAAAATTCTGCAGCTGACAGCAAGTGTTTTCTAGATCAAGATGCTGTACAAAATATAACAAACAACTCACCTTGTGACTTCCCCCTTCTGTAGTAGATGAGACTCTCAACATAAAAGAAAATCTTCTCTGTTGAAGGAGCAAGCTTATCAAGCTTAAGCACACACTTCAAGTTGAGCGTGTGCTTCAGACTGCTGTTTGTCAAGGCCAGATTCTGGCTCACTTTCCAAGCACTGCATTCACAGTGGTTTCTAAGATGAGAGCAACCTTCCTGCATCATTGGTTGAGTGAAGACTGGGGTAGGAGAGAGTCCTACCCATTCCTAATTTAAGCAGTGGTCTTAGGTTGCTCCCATCTAAGAGGATGGCAAACAATTGTATCAGAACCCACCATCAGCTCAGGGCTTTGAGGAAAGTCTTGAGCATGCCACAAGTTTGGGTATGTCTCTTGGAAGCCCTGTCATCAGACATTGCATCACACAAAACCCCAGAGCTGCTTTGCCAACTCCCCTTGGTCTGGAGTATGCTTTGAGATCCTTCATGGAAAGATGCTTCTCCTGTGAAAGGGCAAAGTACCATTAATATTACATTGGTGTTAATTATTTAACATCAGTGACCTCTGATTCTACTGCTTAAAGTATTTCTCTGTATTTCTGGGTCTCTCATGCACCAGGAGAAGAAAGAGCAGAGAACTGTGGCCAGCTTTAGCAAACAGGACCTCAAAAGTTGACTTCATATCAATACTGAGGCCATAGGATTAGCTGTCCATTCTGAGTTTGAAAAGCAGGCCAGTAATTTAAGATCCAGACTAGAACTAGGAATGCACCTTTGGTTTATTTAACCTCATTTCCTAAAAAAATAAAGCTTATGCAGTTAAATTGTCTCTCTGTGCACACAAGCCTTTCCCTCTAACTTCAGCCCCCTCTGCCAGTTCAACCATGCTTCATGAAGATAAAGTTCTGTTCAGCATCTGGACAAAACCCCCCAACCAGTTGTGTAGAGCAGAGCAGTGTGCTCTGCCTTCATCTTAAGCGTAAGATATTGGAGAGTTCTCACTGCCAGTGCCCCCACCCCAGCTGCATCACAGCTCACATTGTGTTAAATGCTGACAACGCAGAACGTTTGGAAATGCTGTTTGCATCTCAATGTAGGATGTGCGTTTTTTTCTCTTTTAAATCTTTGTTCTGGGTGCCAGTGAACTGCCCCCCACACCTGGGCTGCATCACACAAAAGATCACAAGTAGGCTCAGCTTTGCAGCAGCGCTGTGAGTGAGGCAGTGGCTTGGCAGCAAAGCAGGGCCATGCGCTGTGCAGACCATTGCTCTGGACTGGAGCTGTGGAGAGGAATCCAGCCAAGAAGGACAGAAGGCAGAAAAGAGACCCTGCAATCTGTTGGAGGGGTTGTACTATAAACAAGAGCAGGAAGGTTTCAGCATGCCAGAGAAGAACAAGCTGTGTAGATAAAGGAGGCTGCTTCAAAAGAATGGAGGGTGACTAATTTTTCTTGCACTAGGTGGCCAAAAAGCAGGGAAAATGAAGTGGCCTTCACTGATTTGGCAGTCATAGGAGGGGAGCAACCTTCTCATGCGAGAAAAACTCACAGAAAAGCCTCTGCAGGTCCTCTTTCATCAGTTTCAAGGGTAGCAGGATTCAGCAAACTCTAAATTTTGTCACTGGTCCTACAAAGATGCTCAGGCAAAGGGCCTGGACTGTCAAAGAGACCAGCAGACCACAGTCTGCTTGATATGTCTTGATGGCAGAGAGAAAGTAGAGTGTGTAGAGTTGTGCATGTGTAGAGCTGTGTAAGAAAAAAACCCCAGGGAATGGTAGGAGATGCAGGGTCAGTATCTCCCCAAAACCAAGCATGCCCTCGTCCTTCAAGCACAGGGCTCTGGTTCCCCATTAGGCAGCTTAGACCCTGCTGAGGATTGCAAACCAGAGCAGAGGAAGCACAAGCCTGCAGCCTGTAGAGGACAGGTCTTGTAAAGAGTATTCAGGTCAGACCCTAGCAGCCCAAAACAAAGGTTTCTCCAACCAGAAGCTCTGTCAGTCCAGTGGCCTTTCTCTGACTCTCCTGCCCCAAGACCTTCTCTGAAGAGCTGACCAGCATGTTCCCAGTTCAGCCACTTCACTGGTTTTAGTTGGGAAGAAACTAATAAGGCTCATGAACATGGGATTAATTTATTTTAGAAGACGCAACTACAAGTTCTCCACAGCTGGTCAAAGACTGGTACATTTGGGCACTGATTATGGTGTCTCTGAGCTTAGCGTGGGCTACCAAAACCCTTCAAGAAGCTGGGGCATCTCAGGGCCATTAGCCTGGGCTGATCTCCAGTTCTCTCTATGCTACAGACAACAGCTCTGCATGCAATTCAGCCACAGCAGACTGCAGGCTGGCCACACATCCAGGAGGAAGGAAGCCAGCCCTGTTCATGTGGAGAACCACCAAGGTGTGTTGGCAAGGTGGTGAAATGGGGCAAATACATTCAATATGACAGCAGTAGGACCTCCAAAGAGCAGCTCAAAACCACTCATAGGACAATCCACAAGATTCCAGAATAGCTTTGGAGTCCTGGGTAGCTCCTATTTCAAATACTAGCTGCAGCTCATATAAGATGTACAACACAGGCAGTTCTGGCTCATTTGGAGCCAGCATACAGGACCAGCCAGCCCAGACCATGAAAGGATGTTTAGAGCATGATCCAAGTGATGGCAAGATCCTGGTAAGAACAGCACTGAGGATCCCATTTCCTTATGTATTTTTCACTGATGGGAGCATTTCTTAATAAGGGGGTGAACCATTTCCTCTTCAGCAGAGCTGGGGTGTGCTAACCCTCCTAGTCCTCCCAGTATTTTCATAGTGCATCTCTGCTCCCTGACCCAATATGTAGAGGGTGAGTCCAAGCCACTGCTGGAAGCATGTTCTGACTGAAGGGACACCTGGAGTGCTACCAGCAAACTGCTCGCAAACAGCCTCTCATTTTATAGGTCTGTTCTCTGCATGGCCGGGCAGTTCCTTGTGTCTTGCTGAAGTTGTGCCATATGGAGCAAATGCTTCAACGTCTGTCTGTGTCTGCCTGACCATGCAACCCAAGGGCTCTCTGCAAAAGATATTCTGCTCTCAACAATTTCACGAGTTGGGGACAGTCCCTGATAGGGGCTTTTCTCCACTTTTTCTAAGTTTAATTTTCCACACCCCCCCTACGTTTCCCAAAGCATCTTGAGCCACCAACAGAGACCTGGAACTGGATAGCTGCTGGCAGGGAAAAGGTGGCTGGAAACAGTTGCAGGGTTATGCTCTGCATGTTCTCTCTCACCCATATGTGATACTGGGATCTGCTTTAGCTTTGGGCAGTTAAAAATGTGACAAGAAGGAGAAAAAAGAGATCTCTCGTTCGTTCCTTTCTCTCTCTGCTGTGTAGCCAGCTGAAGTCTGCAGGGGAAGAAAGGGCAAAGGCAGAAGATCTGGACAGAGACCATGGGGCTAAGCATCCTTTCTAGCTAACCTGCTCTGCAGTGAGGGGACCTGGAACCTGCAAAAAGGTTTTACTCTTTTTCTTAAGCTGGGACAAAACCTTGGGCTCAGATCTCTCCTTAGACCGAGGCTTTCTTTAAAAGCAGTGTGTTTGCGAGTGCCTGTGTGGATGTGACGTGTTCACGTCTGTGTGTGTGCAATTCCCAGGTGAGTAACAGCACTCCCAGGGTTGTGGTGTGTGTCAAGTCACACCTCGTTCTTGCTGCCTGTCTTGTTTTTCTCGGGCTGACAAGCTCCTGACTAATGGCAGTCACTGCTGCTTAATCAGGAAGTAATTTAATGATAACCTTTTCTAATTAACCAGCAAAGAGAAGAATGAATAAACTGTGAAACAGCCAGCTGGCTTCAGTGTCTCCAGCCAAAGGGTCTGTGAGGTGGAAGAAAATGGTATCTGGGGATAGGGATGGCACTCTGGATCTGCCACTGGGAGGGCAGTAAAAGGGGAGGGGGTTCTGGTGCTCCCCAGGGCCTCTTCTCTGCTTTCTCCCCACTTACTGCTCTGGTCACACACATGGGGATCATGATTGTCCCGGAAGGGTGTCTTGATGTGTATAATCCAGACCCATGTATAATTAAAACTCAAGGAAGCTCTTTTAACTTTGACACAAATATGAGTGAAGGTACCTTATTATGAAGGTATTCACAGAATCATAAATGAACCCAGGTTGGAGGGGACCTTGAAAGACCATCTGGTCTAAGTTTTGCTGGGAAAGACAGCCTAGATGAGGTTATCTATCACCTTGTCCAATTGGATCTTGAAAACCTCCAGTATTGGGGACCCCACCATGTCCCTGGGGAGGTTGTTTCAGTGATTGATTGCTCTCAATGAAAAACTTTCTTTTTCACATCAAGATGAAACCTCTTCCAGTGCAATTTGTTGAACAGCGTGGGTTCCAGTATTGATCCTTGAGGGATCCCACTTGTGACAGGCTGCCAGCCCGAATAAAACCCACTGATCGCTGCCTTCTGCATGTGGCCTGTGAGCCAAGTTCCTACCCATCCGGTCCACATCTGGTCAGCTTGTTCAGGAGGAGGCTTTGGGAAACAGGGTTGAATGTTTTGAAGGTCCACATTAACAACCTTCACTGCTTCCCCATGTAGACAGAAAATGTTATTTTGCTGTAGAAGTTGATCAGGTTAGTCTGACATGATTTGCCTTTAGTAAATCTGTGCTGGCTTTTCCAGTCACCTGCTTCATTTGGTTTGTGGTAGTTTCTCAGAAGACTCACTCTACTACCTTCCCAGGGTCTGGAGTAAGACTAATGGGCCTGTAGTTTCCTGCATTCTCTTTTGGACTCTGCTTGTAGACAGCTCTGACGTCTGCTCTCTGTGTCTGCCTCCAGGCACATGCCCTCATATGCCCAGTCACTAGTGTTGTCCCCCAGGGATCAGTGTTCAGCCCAGTCCTGTTCAATATCTTTATTGATGATCTGAATGAGGAGATTGAGTCAACTAACAGCAAATTCATGGATGACACCAAGCTGGGTCAGTGTTGCTCTGCTGGAGGGCAGGAAGGCCCTGCAGAGGGATCTGGACAGGCTGAATTGACGGGTTGAGACCAACAGCATGATGTTCAACAAGACCAAGTTTTGGGTCCTACACTTTGGCCACAATAACCCCAGGCAGTGCTACAGGCTGGGCGAAGAGTGGCTGGGACATGGCCCAGTGGAAAAGGACCTGGGGATGCTGGTTGACAGCGGCTGAACATGAGCCAATGTGTGCCCAGGTGGCCAGGAAGGCCAGTGGCATCCTGGCCCACATCAGGAATAGTGTGGCCAGCAGAACTAGGCCAGTGATTGTCCCCCTGTGCCGGGCAGTGCTGAGGCCGCACCTCGAGTGCTGTGTCCAGCTCTGGGCCCCTCAGTTCAGGAGGGACACTGAGGTGCTGGAGAGTGTCCTGAGAGGGGCAGCGGGGCTGGGGAAGGGTCTGGAGCTTGAGTCCTGTGAGGAGCAGCTGATGGAGCTGCGGGTGTTCCGCCCGGAGAAAAGGAGGCTCAGGGAGGCTCACTTATCACTCCAGGAGTGCCCAAAAGGAGCGTGTAGCCAGGTGGGTTCAGCATCTTCTCCCAGGCAACCAGTGACAGCACAAGGGGCTAGTCTTAAGCAGTGCCAGGGGAGGTTTAGATTGGACATTAGGGACTTCTTCACAGAAAGGGTGATTAGATGTTGGAATGGACTGCCCAGGGAGGTGGTGGAGTCCCCACCCTTGGAGGTGTTTAAGCAAAGCCTGGATGTGNCGCGGTGGGTCCCTGGTGGCGGGTCCCTGGCGGCGGGCGGGTGGGCCCGGGAGCCTGCCTGGCGCACGGGAGCGCAGGGCGTGAGCGCTCCGCTCCGGGCAGGGGGGAATGTGCCTGTGTGGGGAGCACACGGAGCCAGGCCGGGCCCTGGGAGGCGCCGTGGGAGCCGGCCCGCGCTTCCACAGGAAGGTCCGTGTGGACCTTTCTCAAGGCCGGAGCTGGCCCTGGCCTGTGNAGAGTGTCCTGAGAGGGGCAGCGGGGCTGGGGAAGGGTCTGGAGCTTGAGTCCTGTGAGGAGCAGCTGATGGAGCTGCGGGTGTTCCGCCCGGAGAAAAGGAGGCTCAGGGAGGCTCACTTATCACTCCAGGAGTGCCCAAAAGGAGCGTGTAGCCAGGTGGGTTCAGCATCTTCTCCCAGGCAACCAGTGACAGCACAAGGGGCTAGTCTTAAGCAGTGCCAGGGGAGGTTTAGATTGGACATTAGGGACTTCTTCACAGAAAGGGTGATTAGATGTTGGAATGGACTGCCCAGGGAGGTGGTGGAGTCCCCACCCTTGGAGGTGTTTAAGCAAAGCCTGGATGTGGCACTTGGTGCCATGGTCTAGTTGACACGGTGGTGTTTGGTCACAGGTTGGACTTAGCGACCTCGGGTGTCTTTTCCAACCTCATTGATTCTGTGATTGTGTGATCTCCACCACTACTCAGAACTGTCAGAGCGGCCTTGCACCAATGTCAGCTACTGCTCCAAGCACCCCGGGCCGCGTCCCTCCTCACCCTTTCTCACACATCACCCCTAGGGTTTACTCCCCGCTCAGTCTCCATTTGAGAGCCACGCACGTTCCTGTCCCACACCCACACGCCGGGGCGGCCTGCGAGGGTGCCCGGCCCCGGCCAAGCCCTCAGCCCGGGGCCGGCAGCAGTGCCCACACCCCGAGCGTGGCCCTGGCCCGAACCGGGGCAAGGGGGAGGCGGGGGCGGCCCCGGGACGCCCGACTGCTGCGGCGGGACCCCACAGCGCCCCCGAGATGGCGCCGCGGCCGGAAGACTACATTTCCCAGCGCCCCCCGCGCCAAGTTATCCCCGGCACACCGCGCGCTGCGGGCNCCGGAGCTGGCTCTGCCCTCTGGGGTTCAGTATGTGTGTGCTGCGCTGTGTGAGGGACCCGGAGAACCGAAGGCGAACAGGGAAGATGGGCATCCTTCCGTCTTGTTGATAGGTACCCGAAATTGGACACGGTTCCACAAAGGCCGTGAGAGGTGTTTTGGTTTGCCTGTGTTTGCCTGCGCAGGGCTGGCCGAGCAGTGCAGGGTGTCCCTGTGCTTTGCTGTTTTATCCGTTCTGCTGGGGCTTGGAGAGGAGAGCGCTCAGAACTGTAGTGGAATAGGGGGTTTCTCCTTTTTCTGTATGTTTTATCTATGTGCGACTGGCATGCAAAGCCCCATCAGTGGTTGTCACCATCTACTTGCTGGTAATGGCTCAGCATTGGTCGGCAGCTTTGCTGTACTGAAGATATTTGTGTGGGATCAGCTACAGTAATAATCACTAATAATAAGAGTTACCAATGCAGTAATCATTTGGGAGAACTGAGTTGAAGCATTTTGTCTCTATGTGTTGGTATTCTTTTTTTTCTTTTTTTTCCCAGTAGCCTGGTATCCATTCCTGTGAAGAAGCAGGTGCTTCTGTGATTAATTCCCGATGTAGTGTTGGTCCAGATTTATTATTTGGATTGTTGAAGATGTCATCAGGCCTTACAGAGGAACAGAAGAGAAGGATTGAAGAGAACCGGCAGATAGCTTTGGCTAGGAGGGCAGAGAGGCTGGCAGCCCAGAGAGCTGGGCAGGTGGGGATCCCTGCACCTCAGGTGAAAGAACAGCATCTGGGCAACTGGGGGAACTCGAAGGAAGAAAACAACCATGCCAGGCTCACTACCCAGCACCAACAGAATCCAAACAGTGCTGTGGAGCAGAAGAGCTATCTGCAGAAAGATTATAACCATTACACTGCAAACCAACAGATGGCTGGTTCACAAAGGGAGCAGCAAAAGAATTGTTCAGAGGACTCGAAACAAGCAAGTGGCCTTAAGCAGTTCCCTACAATGATCCAAAATTCTCTGAGCTATTCCCATAAACATTACTTGGATGCTGGTGGTCAGGAACATGGGCAACAAGCTTTAATTAATTTTGGAACCTTTCAGCAGCCCAAATTCACTGCAGCTTTCAAAAACCCCACAGAACCATCTCATCCTAGATTAATTGATAATGGGCACCCTGATGATAGTAAAAATGTACAAAGTCAGAACAAATCTGCTATAAAATATGTTTTACCACCAAGCAGTTCTACCATAAGGGATTCAGAAATGCTGATAAACACAAACAGATTGACAGAAGGAAAAGGAGGAGGTTTTGTCTCTCAGGCCAGTGGTAGGATGCAGAAGTTGGCCAGCTCTGCTGGTCTGGGCTCTACCTTTGAAGAGGCCTCTGGCAAGAAAACAAATAATGTTATGAAAGGAAAATGCGTGAAATATGGGGAAGACCGGTTCCAGGTTGAAATAGGGTATAATGCTGAACTTGTTGCTGTGTTTAAGAAGATACCAAGCAAAGCCTATGGTAAGAATTGATTGTTTGCTGTTATCTCTGTTTTACATTGGAATGAAGTTTTGGCATCTGCCAGATGGTTGCTCTACGTGCCTACCAATGCATCTATTGCTGGGGTGGAATATGTGGTATTAATGGGGGATAAAAAAGTAAAGACAGGTGAAATTGATTAGAAATTCCAGGCATAAATGGTTTGAACTTGGATTTAGAAAAGAAATGAGAAGCCTTGCTTTATGAACAGTGCTCTGAGAAATTTAGTGGTAGCAGCTGGTCAGAGTCTTTTGGGAGTGAAGGAACAGAAGTTATTCATAAATTGGTGTGGAAAAATGGGTCACTTCTGCTGTAGTTCAGAGTTGATGAGCTGATTTTGTTAACTGGGTTACTGAGAGCAGTGGAATCTCCACCTTTTGGCTTGCTTCTGATCTTTTCCGCTGCCTTTATTTGTTAGATTCTACTTTTGTTTTGCCCCCCGTGTTGCCAATCCCTGTGACTGGCTGCTGCATTCTTCTTGTTTTGGTATTGATATAACCTACAGCTTTTTTTTGTTGTCATGTAGCTGTAAACTTACGTATAACTGTTTTTCAGATGTGTGGCAAAAAGTGCATGAGTAGATTGAGTTCTCTTACCTCACGTGAACATTGTACACCGCCACTTTTTTCTACCCCAAATGTTTCATATTCTGCCCTATTTTAGATCCTGCTATGAAAAGATGGAATTTCAGCTTGGGAGATTACAGAAGTCTCAGTAAGTAAATGGGTTGTTGAATGGTAAGAATTGAAATCTTGACACACACGCACACATCCTATCCCCTGCCTTCCATAGTTATTATTTATCTTTCTTATTGTCTTGACTAGTAAAAGTAGTGCTACTCAAAGGTAATGGCCATCTTTTAGGCATCTAGCTCATAGCATTTCTCTGACACTTTGTAGTTGATTATAAATAATTTAATTTTTCACATAATCTAAGTACCAAGCACAGGTTAAACTTCTGCCATTGATGAATTCTTCAGCAACTAACAAGATCATAGGAAAATTACCTGCTGTGCTGGTTCTTCATTTGAATTTGTATTGAGAACTGAGTATGTTCCAGTGGCTAATGCCTAATTTCTGCATCCATTCATGTGTTTTCTTTTTAAATAGCTCTTTTTGAAACACTTTTCCTGTTAATTTTGTGTGTCATAAAAGGATAAAGGGTAATTCTCCAGAGCTTTGAGTGAGACTGAAAATGGATTTGCCTTTTTTTTTTGGCATAACAAGGATGGCTTTATCTTTTTTTCCCTCTCCTGTCATTTTGTTCTGGAAAGATTGAGAGATGATAGAGGCAAACACTTCAGGTAAGCTTTTCAAAAGCACACTGTACTGAAGTGAGTGATAAATCACTATTGATTTCAGTGGGAACAGAATTAGGCCTGTGTTGAGCACTTTGAAAAACCACAGTTGAGTGCTGGTATTTTAGCTTCCCATGTGGGTTGCCACACATTTATAATTTAAATGCTGCTGGTTTGCTTGAAGTGTATCAAGTACAGATGGGAGCAGAATCTCTGCACCAAGGAGCTTGCAAATGAAGAGGATGGTTTTTAGAAATCAGGCATTTTTCTTTAAAGTTATCAAATATATGAGTACTCTGTGAAAAGATCCTGTTTACAAGTGAAGACAATATGTGATCAACACTGGGCAATGAAATCGTGGAAAAATAGCCTGAGAAAAGGAAACTGAATATAAAGGGCCTTGAAGTCCTGAAAGTATAAAACAATTATTTTCAAAGTTCCCACTGTTAATTTAGTTCTTCTGAATAATATGGTCTTGTATCATCTTTCTTTCTTTGTACTGTAAATTAAACATGCAGTCGAGCCTAAAAACAAATGTTGAAATAAAAGTAAATTGTGCTTTTTTTTTTTTCCTAATTTCTTTCAGTATTATGTGTAGAGGTGGAATCTAACTACACGGAGTTAGAACAGTAGTGTTTAAAATGTTTTGCTTGGTACATTTGGAGGAGAAAGTCTTTCTTATTCCTTGCTTATTCCCCTGCTTTAAAAATTACTTTTTATTTGGATTAGAAATCTCAAATGCTTGGATTTATTTTGGAGGTCACTTATTTTAAAATAAGGTTGGATGAAATCCAAATAGTATATTTATTAACTACTTAGGAAGAAATTGTCTGAATTTCTTTCTCCCTTTTCAGATCTTGACCACTGAATTTAAGTTTTGTACTTTTTTGTTGCATATCAGTTAGCTGGACTACTTGAAAAGAAGCAGAGTGGATCATGATGTGCAGGTCAATGCTCAAAGGACTGGATTCACCTGGATTTACTCTGAACAGCTACCAGATAGGGGAAGTTGCCTCTCCAAAATACATGGGGGCAGAATGTGCTTAGTTATCCCCTGCTCTTGAGTCTGATGGACTCTGGAGATGTTCATGAATCTTTGTGTTACTGTAGTACCTGTGAGTTGGAATCTTGGGGACAAACTTCACTACTTTGGTGCTGTAAAAAATACAAGAAAAAAATATTCCTGTTCCTCAGCTATCAGAGTTCAGTTATAATAATAGAGACAACATGTGCGTACAGATTGGCAGAGAAACACAGGGATAAATGACACATTTATTAGTGTGAATAGCTGTGTTGTGTTCTCCACCTAACAGCTGTGAAATGCTGTGTCCCTTCTCTCTCCATGCCCTGGTGTTGTGACAGAGGTGATTGATAGTGATGGGTAAGACACGAGTGCCGATGGCTGAGGGGAAGTTCAAGTCTAAGACACAGTAGAAGAAAGGGTGATGAACTTGTAACAAAAGAGATTTAGGAATCCTACAGCATTGTGAATATACAGCATTTTTTCTAGATAAGATTGACTATCAGACATTGACATAAGGGAGGAAGCAGATATTTTTAGATCTTTCTCTTTTGCTGTTTACGGCAGCACCTTCACATCTTTTCGGGCATGTGCTGTTGATCACCATGCCCCTGTCCTTGCCATTTTGAAAGCAAAAACACTGTATGGCTGTGTGCAATTTACTGCTAAATGTGGTTCTGCAGATTGCTTGCCCTGGCCTGGTAAGCCACGTTAGGATTGCTGACAGAGAGGGAGCCTAATGCAGTGACAATGCTGGACAGGGCCTTGTTCACCTACTGTCATGTTTCCTTTGTCACTGCTGTATTCTGTGTGGAAAATCCCACCAACCTGCTCTTCCAGGCCATCACTTGTCTATATTCTTTGCCCCTGTGAGTGAAAGAAGGGAATAATAATTCCTTCTAAATTTGAAGGTGCATGGTTTGTTTTTTATCCTTTTGTCCCTTTTCTTCCCAAAGCATCCTGTGCATCTGTAGTTTATCAGTGTTCTTTGTTATTAGTTCTCTTCTGTATCTCATGTTTTTATCCCTAGTGGAAGCAGCAAATCAACTTTCATCAATAGTTCTGGCACCACTGGAAGGAGAAAATGCAGTTGTCTTGGCAGCAGGCTCTCATTTAATTGGCAGTGGGGTTGATGTGAAATCCCTCTTGAAGATGTGTAAGAACTGGAAGAAACCCTCGGCCCTTGTCAAAGGGAAGTGTGTACTGATCTCTCGTTTGCGATTTGAGGTTGATATTGGGTATTCTGCAGAAGTGATTGGAGTGTTCAAACAGATGGATTCCAGAAATTATGGTGAGTCTCTTGTTCTTTCTGCTTTTTTCTAATGTCCTTGTTGGGGCTGCTCTTGCTTCAGAGAAGAGAGGTTATGAGAGTACATCCCTTTGAAAGAGCATAAGAGATTGTGCTTTGGTAAACATTTTAAGAGCTCTTGTAGTTCTGGTTTAGTGCTGTACCTGTGTCCAGCACTTTATTACATGGCAGAACATGTCTTCTGGGCCTGTTAGCCAAGGTGGTATCTCAGAACCCAGCACGATTACATTTACTGTTGAGGTGGGATGTGCTGATAATTTGCCGGCAGTAGGCAGACTATGTGAAGTTCTCATCTTTATTATCATATGCAGTTGGACATTCTTTTATTTCTTTACTGTGGTGTGTAATGGCTGTAGCCGCCTGGGTAGATTTATTTTACAAGCAGTTCTACCAGTTTTTGAGGCAAGTGTAACTGTAGAGCACTTTTTTTGTTGGCATTCAGGTTTCAATGGTAGATACAATTTTTTGCCACTTGTAATTTGGGAAATGAGGCACAACCTGCACAGTGACACAGCAGGTCAGTGACAGCATGGAGAACAAATTCTGGTTGGTGTGTTCTTTGGGTAGAGCCCCACCTGGCTCATTGTGTCTTCAGCTGACTCTGAACTCACTCTGCTTTCCCTGGATGTTGAAGGCAGGTGCTCCCCAGGGATAAACCTGCCAGATAGGTCTGGCAATGATATTACATTTTGGATATTGATGAATTGGTGAATTTCCTCTGCATCCTCTTGAGCACATTGACTGCAGGGTACAGAGGTACAACTGAAAGTGATTGTTTTACTGACTGAAGTCAGAGTTTGTTGGTTAATAAATGAGAGGGAACCTTCATGCACATTCTCCGTCCCTTCTTGCAGTGAAGAGGAAGTGATTGCCAAAATCCTTGGGCCAGGTGGGTTCATTACAGTGGTTCATTAGGAGAGCTGATCTTGGCTTGCTCTGGTCATACCAGTTCTAAATGTGTGCTCATAATTTTCAATCTTCTCCAGACTGTTTGCTTAACATGAAAGCAAACAGAGAAGAATTGATTTTGAACAAGGTAACAATTTTTAAAGCAGTTGTGAAATGTGTATCACAGGATAGGGATGGATAGATATGTTCTTATGGACAGAGAATTCAGTCTTTTTAAAAAAGGCTTATGACAGTGTTTGTTGTAACTGTTGCAGATGTGAACACCAGAAAGTGGAATTTCCTGCTGGAGGATTATCCCAAACTAAGTAAGTAGCTGCGTTTTCCTGGTGAATTCTAACTTTACTTTTTCTTTATTTTCACTCTGGAAGACAAGTTGTTCATGAATTGTGAGGCCAATGTCTTCCTGTTTTGTCAAACATTTACACTATTTGCCCAGACTCAAAAACTTTATTATTCATGACAGTGCTTTAGGGACCCATTGGGAATGTAGCTTTAGCTTTTGTCAGATTTTGCATTGAATTTATGTACCATTTCTTAGAGCACGGCTATATTTACTATCACAAAGTTATGTTTATTGTTTGTAATGTAAAGCACCTCTATGTGAACTAAAGAGTTGCAGGAGAATAGATTCCTTTGTTCCCACTTGTCACATTTGAGGAGATTGACAAATCCCTGGGGCTGCGAAACCTACCTGTCATTACAGAAATTTTGCCAAAATAACTTACTTTGGCTGTGTTTCCCTTACCCTCAGTGCCAGCCCACCTTGCACTCTTTTGCATGTATATCAATTCATAAACTGTCACAGCCATCCCTTGCTTAGAAAACAAATACGTATCAAGCAGTTTTGCTTCCAATTCCTTAAGCAGCATGCATGGTGTTGTGCTATTTCATTTCACACCCAGCAAGTTTTGGTTTTCAGGTCAGAGCACTAGGTTTTCAAGTTGAATGATGACTTCTGTAACAACCAGTTCATCCACAACTAGTCTTGGTGCTATCTAGCTGATTTTGTTCAGCCTCATATTTTACTGTTCGTAATAATGGCTTTGCAGGTAGCATACAAATACAAAGTTTTTAATTGATGTATGCAGCAGGTTAGAATTCAGGTTGCTACCATAGATGAGCTCATTCTGAGGCAAACAAGAAGAACCAGTTGTTTCTCTTGCAGAACTGTGCAGATCTGCTTGAAGCAGAGTCATTCTTGAAGCTGAATTTCATATTCTACTAAAATGTTTGGGTGCTTAGAAGAAAGCTTAGCAAGAAAAAGGAATCCTTTTAAGAGAGCATCGTTGCTTTTCTCTGCAGCACATATTGTTGCTACAGAGTTTATTTCTTGGCAGAAGTTGATCAGTAGATGCAGAATCACAGAATGGATGAGGTTGGAAGGGACTGCTGTGGGTCACCTGGTCCAACCTTCCTCAGGCAGGGTCATCCCAGAGCACATGGCACTGGATTGTGTCCAGATGGCTCTTGGATATCTCCATTGTGAGAGACTCCACAGCCTCTCTGGACAGCCTATACCAGTGCTCGGTCACTTGCACAGTAAAGAAGTTCTTCCTCATATTTAAGTAGAACTTCCTGTGCATTGGTTTCTGCCCCTGGCCTTTTGTGTTTATGCATCTGTGTAATCCTGCTGAAATTGTGACTTGCTGAACTGAAGTGCAGAACTGTGGTTTGTTGTGTTTTGGTGTTTGGTTTTTTTAATGGATGCAACTTTGCAGAATAATCCAGTCTCAGCAGGATGCTTCCGGCACATCTGCCTCTTAGTTTTCTGTGTTAGTTAAGTTTATAGAGTGCTTTGAGATGAATAGCATTACACAAATCCTAATTGTTATAATTACTATTTTTCATCCCAGTCGACCTGCTCTTTTTGCCTTGGTACTCATGTGAGGGTACAGGGCTGTGGAACTTGGTTTGGTAAGTTGGAGTAGGCTTCAGGAAGACAATAAGAAAGGTGCTCTATTGCACATCCTTAGGAGTGTGACTGGGTGTTTCAGAGATGAAAGGTTGTTGCTCGGAGTAGTTTTTCTCCAGCATGGTCTCCTGCTTCCATGGGATTCCAAAGCATTTTTAATAATTGAGCATGTGCATGCTTCTATGATGCATGTCTTAATAACATTAGTAATGGTTGTAGGGCTGAAAGCCATGTGGTGGGGCTGTGTAGGAATGCCAGGTCTTGAAAACAAGTGAGCGTGTCTTGGTGGAGACTATTATGAAACTGCAGGGTTGGGATGTTGATAGGTCCTGATTTCAGTGAGAGCTGATGATCCTTCACAATTTGCTAAAAAGGCCTTTTGTACATGCAAAGAGCCTGATCCTGTAGCACGTGCTAGGCAGTCTGAGCAAGCATATCACCTCCCAGTCTGTCACAGTCTCAGTCATGCTGGCTGGCAGTTGTATACATTACATGAAGTATTAAGAATCCCACAGAACTGAGGAAAGAAAAAAAAAATTCCGTGAATCTTGCAGGGTGTAATTTGTGAGGGCATTTGAGGCTTCTAGCACGTGCCTTTTAGAGAAGTAGCATTTGCTTTGTTGCCTGTTCATTTGCCTACGTTAAAAAAAAAAAAAGGAGAGAATTTAAAAAGGGTGGTTGCCATTTCCAGCAGAGAGATCTGTTAGCGGGGAACTGTTTGTAGAGGTTAATGTCTCTTTGCCTAGTTGCTCAGTCATCTTTATATAAAGGTCACTTCACTAAAAAATGTCTGTTGGATGAATCATGCTGGTGGCAGATATATCTTAATCACTCTCCCAACTCATGTACAGAACAATAGCAACAGAATTATCAGTGAGCAAATTGTAGCAATTATGCTAACATGCAGCTCGGTCTGTGAGTGTAATAACAAGCTTGTGCTGTACTTCGGGTGGAGAGAGTTCCTGCTATTGAAGAAGTATAAATTAAACTAGAGAGTTTAAAAAGTTTGGTCGTTGCCCAACCACAAATGGAAATCTTTTCATATGTATATTTCTTGGAATTGCTTTTCCCCTTTATATGGCAGGGGTCCATCCTGCTGTTTTCCCCTTGGAGATAACTGAAACAAAAATACCTAACTGAATTCTGAATTTACTGCTGGTATAGTGAGTTGTTATTTCAGTTGATTTTCCAGAAAGTTTTTTTATGTGTTCTGGACTTCATATACAAACCAACCACTAAATAAAAAAGGAAGTTGCTTCCTACAATGGAGATCTGTGTACATGGATTTGTGTTCCTAGTGTAGAGATGTCTTTTGTTTCATAGTCACTGGTCAAAAATTACTAAATATGTTTTCTTGGTCACAGTTCACTGCATGTTTTAAACTGATATTTATTTTCATGGAAATTGCCTGTTGGATTAAAAAGAAGTATTTTTCTTTGAGGGAGGATGGGATAGAGAGGCTGCTAGAGGGGACTAAAATAGAGTTGTCCAGGAGAATTGCCTAGATGCTTTGCATGGGTGAAGGCCCCAAGGTTTTGACATAATGAAGGCTGCGGATCCCTTTGAGTTCAACTGGGAAGGTAAAATTCAGAGGTTTTGTGGGTGAAACACAGTGGTATTGAGGAACTCAAGTGACTGTCTGTGGACTGGTTGTGGCCTGCAAGCTGCTTCTGTCCAGGAGAACAGCAGTGGACACCAGATGAGCAGGGAGGTGCTGTTGGTACTGAAGGATGATTGTCAGCGTGCTGCTGATGGTGGTACAAAAGAGTTTCTCTCACTCTTAAAGTGACTCCTGTTTTCTTACCCAAATGTTGTAAACAAGGGGGAGGAAGTGGAGACAGAACCCAACCTGTGTGAATTTGGGGAACAGGGGGAGAAGAGAGTTTTCAAAGATGAAGATGAAGATATTCTTTAGGTAACTGTCTTGGGTTACACCTGATGATTTGGGCATGGTGGAAACTCAGAGATGTTTAATGCAGAATCCCAAGATCAAAATAAGGCTCCTGCCTTGTAGGCTTCAGGAGCTCTTTTGTTCAAATCCGTACTTTCATTTCTGACTAAAGTGTGCCCTAAGCTGCCCTCAGTGTGAATAATCTAGCTCCAGCTGTATTAGTAGCAATCATCTCTGAATGATGGCATCAGAGTTTCATTTTTTTATAACCAAGTCTAAATACGAGGGGAGGAGATGTGATTCATCATGTGGTTCTAAAATAGACTTCAGGGAAGAGGCCAGGCTAACACCTGTGCATGATGCAGTGATTTCTGTGAGCTGTTTCAGGACAGGAAATAATATTGTTGATGAGGTTGAGGGTTCTGCCCTGACATGCATAATGTAAGCTGTGTGTATGTTGCCCCTTCAGATAATAAACTGCTCTGTTCTGTGCAGTGGAAGTGTTACAGAGCCTCGTGTCAGTAGAAGTGGAGCCACTGCCCGAGGCAGTAATACAGACCTTTGCTGCTCAGCTGCGGAGATCTCCATCACAGGCAGACATTCCTGATGCTGACCTTTCAGCAGTGGACTCCAAAATTGTGACAAGCCTCATGCCCTTTCAGCGGGAAGGTGTGAAGTATGTCCTTTTTGCATGCTGTTAAGAACTAGTCCTTGCTTAGAATTGTCTAGTTTATATTGGTGCCCAGGTTGCATGGAGGACTCTGCATTTCTTCAGTCTTGGTCTGTTAAACCCTGGCATTCTGGGCTTTTGGTTGTTTGGTATGGTATGATTTGTTTTGTTGGGACTTTTTTTTTTAATGGATTTTTTGAGTGACACATCTGTTTTGTTTCTAGATAGAATTCATCATGAGTCAGGAGGAAAGTAGTATTTTGCTAGTCTGAAAAAATTGTCCAAATGATACATCTCTGATCTCCCTCTTGTGATTCAGTATGTACATAATTGTCATACGATTTTTTTTTTATTTTGTAAGGTAATCTTTTTTTTTTGCCCCCCAAGTGCATCACTACTGTTGTTTCGTTTTTTTTTAACATTAACTGCACAGGGAGAGGGACCAGGAAAGGGGACCCAGGCCCTTACAGATTTAAAATGACTAATTGTAAAGATAAACTCTAATACTCTGTCTCCATCACATGTGATTATTAGTTGTTGACTTCAATAAGCAGTCCAGGAAAGTCTGTTCCTAGTGGTCTTAAATTGCCATTGTTATAACAGTGATTACTTTGCTCAGCCAGGATGAACTCTGGGACAGACTGTGAGTAATACCATGGAAAGAATGTGCTTTAAATAATTGTATGGTCTTGAAACTACTTCTCCTATGAAATCAAAGTCTCTAAGGACTGAGCTAAACCACTCTGTTCAGGAGTTTCCAAGCTTATGAGAGTTGCTTACTTGTCCTAAGACTAAGGGAGAAAATACAGGTTTACTGAAGCACCCAGATCACTTCCCGGTGATCCACATTAGAAGGCTTGGTGATGACTTGTGCTTGTCTTGGTTGCCACATAGTAACCCATTTCTTGACTCTTTTTTCCCTTTCTATTTTCCCCAGTTTTGGAATTTTGAGAAATGGACGTTTGCTCCTTGCGGATGACATGGGCTTGGGCAAGACCATCCAGGCAATCTGCATTGCTGCTTATTACCAAAAGGAATGGCCCTTGCTGGTGGTGACTCCTTCCTCTGTGAGGTTTACATGGGCAGAGGTACTATGAGCTTGAGCACAGGCAGGTGGCCAATAAAGAGCCTGTGTGGTGGTTATACTGTATTGTATATAATTTTTAAAAATATTAAGGCAAAGAAACTAAAAATTATACCAATTTAGAAACTCGAGGAGGGGGAGTTGCTTAGCATTGACTATGTGGTACATGCCTATTTTTTTTATTAGCTGATTTTCCTTTTGGGGTCCAGCTCATCTGTTGGAAGGAGGGAGAACTAGAGAAAGTATCTCCTCTGACCCTCTGTTAACTTTGGTCCTGCAAGTCAGCTGGCTCCAACGGGGCATTTTACTCATCAGTGTCAAAGATAATAGTTACATTCAAGCAATTGTCTTGTAATTCAAGCCCATTGTAGCAGTATTTGCCAGTTCCTTGGCTGAAACAGAGGCCCAGATGCTGGGATTCTCTGCTCTGTTCAAAAGGCCCCATTGTCACCATCATTAAGTGTGTGTCATATTACATCTCTTGGCCTGTCCACTGTATGCTGCTTATTCCTCTGAGCCCTTTATTAATGTTGATCGAAGCTCAAGAAAGTTTGTATGGTTGCGAATGTGTCTTGAAATAAATCACTACTGTGGCCTGTACACTGAGGCTGTTGGGCTGCCACAGGCTAGTGAGATACTCACTCTGGAAGGAAAAGATGAGCCAGAAGTTTTAGGACAGCAAATTCATGCCAGAGCAGAAGGGGGTGGGAGTTTAGCTTTTCCTGGAATATTGCATTGATGAGAAGAGCATTGATTGGGATTTGCTGGTTTTGTGGTGTAGCCAGGTTGTTAGAGCATCTTGGTGTGTGTTTTCACATCCAGTAGTGCAACAAAATGTTGGGCGAAAAGAAGAGAAAACTGAAGAAGAGAGTGATGCTCATCAGACTTGAAATTTCAAGGCCCATAGATGTCGGGGACAACACCTAACCTCAATTCATTGCTTCTGAGGGATATTTACGAGGAACAGTTTGAGGCTAGGTTTCCTGAAGTACGGGGCACCTGCAACTAAACCTCTACTTTCTGCTTGAAGAGATTTAAGCAATATGTGGCATTTTTATTTGTTTGTTTGTTTATTTTTGAGTGCTTGATTTTTCCTTCCTTCCCTACTCCTGACTTCCCAGAAGGCAGTGGTGGGAGCTGTTTTGTTAGGTCACTTTCTTTAGATCTGTTGCTTTTTGAGTATGTGAAGGATGCGTGTGTAAGAAAAATGTGTCACAGAAGGTGAAGAAAGTGAGGTTTATTATAATCTAATCCACTGTGTTCATTCTTGCCCAGTTGTGTTTCACTGTAATGATAGAAGTTTTTGTGGTGTCTCTGGAACCAAATTAGCAGAAATTTTCTTCGTCTTACTGTTTTATTTTGGCTTTCTGGGTTCAGGCTACTGATTGACTTTATACTCGGGGTGCCATAGGAAGCTAGTGTGAAGATGCAAGGTACTCTTGGATGGGCAGTGCTGCAGCTATGTGCATTTGGAGTTTTTTGGTTAGGCTCTAACCTGCATGTTAGTTCATTTTGGTTGTGGTGCTTACAGTAAATGGTGAAGGATAGCTAGTTGTTACTTTCTCACATACTGAGAATTGTGAGCAGCTCAGATTTAACTCCTCTGGCTGCTACAGGGGGGTTGCTGAACAGTGGAGAGGAATGATGGTTGGTGTATTTCCACAGGCAAAGGGCCTAGAGACAGAGATGCCATTTCTCATCACCACTTGGTTACATTTCTGTAGGTACCCTATCCTGATGGCCAGAGCCCCAGAGAGTTTTCTGCAGAGCAACGTCAGCAGAACTCAAATGTTGCAGAGAGCTTGGTGTCATTGGGGACAAAATTACAAGGGAAATGGTGGGTGGTCTGTGGCTAACAGATGGGCTTGGGGGAGGATATCTTGCTCTGGTGTGTGGAGCATTTCAAGAGGTTGATTGAATGACTATTACCACATGTATTTCAGCTGCTGTCATAGAGCAGCTGGTGTGTTGTCAACTTGATCTTTTAATTTTGTATTTTTGTTTGGCAATTTATTTTTTTTGTAGACTTTTAAAGAAGAGGTAGTGAAAGAGTTTTGTTGATCTAGATGAGTTGTACTTTATCCTCACTGGAGTAAACATTGCTGTAGTGATCTATGTTTACTGCTCAGAAGTCTGTGGTTTACAGCCTGAGGTTTCCTGTTGAGTGGGAAAACTAAATTTCCCTGTAAGTAGTGGTCACAGCATTCTCTGGCTCTGAGCATATCAGGTAACATTGTCAGGAGGTTATCCACATTTCTACTAGAGATCAGGGGCTTTTTTTTGTTTTATTGGAGTTTTTTTTGTTAGTTTGTTTTCTTTTGTTTGTCTTGGGTATTTTTATTTTTTCATTAAGAAGAAAGACTAGAACATGTTTGAGCTTTTCTAGCTGTGGAAGGTAGATTTTGCCTTATAGCTTGACTTCTCTCCTTGATCTTCCCCTTGCTAGGGCGGTTGCCTTGGGAAGGCTGCTAACCCCTACTGTGCTGCCAGGTGATGTCTAGTGGTGGATGGGGTGGCCCCATATTCTAAGTGTTCATGAGGATATTCTGTGAAGTGCTTTGGGATCTTGACAAAAAAGATAAGCACCAGAATGCAATAGATTTCTTTCTTCTTCCTCCAGGCATTTCACAGGTGGCTTCCATCCTTGAGTCCAGATAGCACTAATGTCATAGTGACCGGCAAAGACAACCTAACAGGAAGCTTAATCAACATCATCAGTTTTGATCTCCTCAGCAAGATGGACAAGCAACTTAAGAGCACATTCCAAGTAGTTATTGTTGTAAGTGGTACACTTAAATTTCCAAGTTAATTGTGTGCTGAAAATGGGGTAACTTTTGCACAGCAGAGAAGTGTGAAGCCTTATTTAAGACTGAAACTATCTTGTAATTGTGGCTTTGATCATAGCTGTCTTTATGAGTACAAACATGAGGTTTCTTCAGAACTTTTTGAAATAACTAGTAGAGCTTAATTCCTTTCTGATTCCTGAGGCTGTTTTTGCTTTTACTGGTTATGGTGCCTCTCTGATTTCATTGTGGTTGGTCATGTCCTCTGCTGGAGAGAAAGGTGTTTAATGTGGTGTGTCAATACAGTAGTCTTGGAATTGTATCTTCTTAAGGGGATTGGAGTTTAGGGTGGTGTTAGTGTTTATCCACCAAACCAGATAATTTCTCAACATCAAGTATGTGGGTAAAGCATCAAAAAAATCTCCCTTTGCTTGTGTTCCACTGACAATCTGCATTAAGCCTTCTTTGATCACTTGTATAATTTCTTTTGTAAACTCCTTCAAAATCCATTTTTTATCCCTTTACAGAGCCACAGTAAAAGGCACTTTTCTGGATTTCAGTTACTAAAAATTCAAAACATCTAGTTTTTCAAATCCAGCTTGGATCAATAGAGAGCAAAAGTGTATATGTAGCTTACTTTGAGTGTTTGATGTTCTCAGTCTAGTTTCCAGCATACATATGCACCTGTTCAAAGATCATGATGATTGGAATATAGTAATCCTTTTGTTTCTCAGCATTAGATGGGAATGTGATGTAGTGGATTGACCCTGTCAGGACGCTGCTCTCTAAAGCCACTCTCTCCCTGCACCCTGATGGTCCTCCATGAGCTGCAGGGGCACAGCGGCTCCACCATGGGCTGCAAGGGAACCTCAGCTCCAGCACCTGAAGCACCTGCTCTCTCTTCTTCTCCACTGCCCTTGGTGTCTGCGGAGTTGTTCACATGTTCTCACTCTGCTCTTCCCTGGCTGTAATTTACATCTACCCAACTTTTTTCCCTTCTTAAATATGTTATCACAAGGGCATTACTATCACTCCTGATTGGCACAGCCTTGGCCAGCAGCAAGTCCATCCTGGAGCCAGCTGGCGTTGGCTCTGCAGGACATGGGGGGAGGAAACTTCTGGTAACTTCTAGCAGAAGCCACCTCTGTAGCCCCCCACTACCAAGACCTGGCCACAGAAACCCAATACATGTGGTAATAGGTGGAGTTCTTTGGAGAACAAACGACTCATGGGGGAATTGATTTTTTCACTTTTATATTTTTTTCCCCTACACATTCTGACAAGAAATTCTGTCAGGGTGGAAGTCCAGGTTTTTGGTTTTTGTAGGCTGGGGCTGGAATTAGGCTCTATTGCCGTGGAACTTTTTACCAGCCCCGAACTGGCAAATATTCTTTGTGTTTATGTGTTCAAATTTGGATTCTGTGTATGTTTTTACAGATGAGAATAGTCCTATTGAGTGCTGAGCTTTCCTGCTTTTTCTTCCAATTTTCTTTTGAGGGCTGGGAACATTAATACAGCTTATTTGTTAGTCAGGAGGGAGAAGCCTGTGCCTGAGAGGCTATGCAGTTGTACATGGTTGCTTCCTTCTACACATGTGGAAAGATAATGTACCTTTGGAGGGCAAGGATTATTTTTTGTGTCTTAAGTTCTGCCTTGCTACAGCAGTAGAAATGAAGTCTGTTTGAGGATGATGTCTCAAGTAGGAAACTATTACCCACCTGGTGAGCCCTATCAGCAGAACAGTTGGATCCTAATTGGATTTCTTTTTTTTTTCTTATCATTTTCATTAACCCCATATTAAGGGAACCAGCATTGTATAGGACTCCTATATTTGCTGCATTTAAAGGATATGTAGGATCAAATGAGTATTGGTGGAAATAATGTTCCTTTGTCCTTCCCTCTTCAATGCTCTCTGCTCACTTTTTTTTTGTGGTCATTTATGAGTCATGGCTGCAAGGTTTGATTTCTGTTCCACTTGCTTGCAGATGCAGTTTTGAATGTAGGAAGCCTGCTACTCTTCATCCTGTCCTTTTGTTTAGAATTTGATGTGACTATCCGAATGCCTGAAATGTCCTCTGACATGAGAGGCTTGTAACACTAGAGAGCTGAGAATACTTGGAATTTGTTCTGTAGCCTGCAGCTGGACTATGGATCAGAGCTGACTTCACTGTTGTGCCTGTTTTGTTTCAGGATGAGTCTCATTTCCTAAAGAACATAAAGACTGCAAGATGCCGAGCTGCCATGCCTCTACTCAAGGTGCGTGTGGTGATGCCAAACCTCTAAGGATCGAACTGCTAAGGTTGGGCTCCTGAGGCAGTGTTGCTCTGTTTATCAGGTTTAGGAGCCAGCAGCTGAATTCTAGCATTGTTTAAGGGCAAATCCAGGTAATAGTGTAGTTCCAAAAGCAGAATTTGTCTCTGTTTTTACCACTTGTTTCCATACAAATATTAGATGGCAAGACCTAATAACTTCAGAAGTTCCCTTGGTCTAACTGTGGTACTGCCACTGATGAGTCTTATGGTGACGGGAGAAAGGGAATATCAAAACTTACTGAATATATATTCAGGGAGAGTAGAAAGAATATAGTGGTGTCAACCTAGCTTGTTTAATGAAAATAATCATTATTAGTTACTTCTTGGCACACAAATTACTGCTGTATATCAGAATGATATTGCCTAGGTCCCTTCCCTGGCTTTGTTTTAGTGCTCGTTTTTTTAGTGCAAGCTTCCAGTACATTTGTGTGGCTGGGGCTTACGTTCATTCCTGCTGCTTACATGTACAAGACTACTGGGAAATGGCAAAATGTGAGGTTGGTAAGACAAGTGGCCCACAGGAGGGAAGCAATAGTCAATTATGTGATAACAGGAGAAATGCAAATTCTATTGTTTACTTGTTCTGGGATCAAAAATGAAACTCTTCTTGGTAGTCTCCAACAGATACAGATTAAAGTTGAGTAGTTTCTAGACACTGCAGAGTCCGTACATAAGAAGAAGGTACATGCAGTTCCTCTTCAGGAATTAATCAGCAAGTATGTATAAAGAGAAGATTCAATCTGTGATGGCTTTATAGCAACCAACTTTCATATGCAAGATTCTTAATGGCAAAATGAAGGTGGTTGTCCTTGAATAACTTTCTTGTTCTCCTTAAAGGCCTAACTCTTGTTTTCTCTTAGTTTTCAAATCGCTTTGGGCTTTTAATGTTTGAAAACTAAGTAGGAGGTCCAATTTTATGAGCAGTTTGAAATACAATAATTAGGGTATATATCTGAAAATGGTGAAAAATAACAAATTTACCTCATTGCAAAATGGTCAAAAAGCAGCCTCATCCTTTCCTACTCGAAGCTTTGTAAGGATCAACTTGTCAGAATTATTTGTAGGCTACAAGACACAAGAGTGAAAGATGGTAGCTCTTAGGCAGAGGTTAATTGCCTGTATGCACTTATTGAGAATTTACAGTTTTATGCTGTCACATCACTGGTCCTAAAGAATTGAGAACTGATGCTTCTGAAACTGAATTCCAGTCTTCTGAAAGCAGGCTGCTACCCTGACAGAGATGTAGAAAAGTTTTGCTTGAGACAGTGCAAGGTGTGACCAGGAGAACTTTCATAATGACTGGACGTATGCAGTCGCCATGCTCACTGCCTCACAGCCTGCTCAGGTTGTCATTAGTTTAGAGTAAGTATAGAGACATGTTGTGCCGGATTTCTTGTTACTGGACAGAACTTTGAGGTGAACTTATAATTGCATGAACAGTAAGATAGGGTGAAATAGCAGCAGCAAGATGTTTAGGCCAGATTTCTTATTCCTTCATGTTCCCAGTGGATGTGCAAACTTGTGGGTGTGCGGACTTGTACATGGGCGAGAATGCTTCATCCGCCTGCGTGGAAGCAGGTGGCAGAGTCTGTACACAGTCTGTGTGCATCCCTGCAAATTTATGGAGCAGGGTGGCTTGAAAGCTGTAGTAGATAAAAGTCCTTTGATGTTTGATCATGTGACAAAAATCCTGCTTTCAAGGTCAGCCAGCTTTTACCCTGTCTGGTCTGTGCCAGCAGCTGCATGAGATCTGTCCACAGCTGCAGCACCTCTCATGGTACTCAAGAGGGCTAGAAATTGCTGTGTTCACAGTGGTTTTTCTGTCTTGTTTCCATGCACATCAAAGTGAGAATAGCTTTATGTTGCTGGGCTTTGGTTGAGTCACCAAAAGGCCTGGTTAGACCTGTCTTGTCTTTGCCCCTAATTCAAAGCTGTGGCAATTGATAATAGGACGTACTTCTCATCTTGCTGTTTTCTGTAGTCTCTTAGTTTTTGACTAAATTCTCCTGGGTGTACTGAAACTGACACTGGTCGCTCCCTTCACCTCTGCCCTGCATCTGCTTCCAATGGTGTTACACCTTTTGTGAGTATTTTATTTTTTCTTCCAAGATTAGACTGGCCCAGAAACATGAACGTAGGAGAGGGAGTATACATGCTACCAATATCTTAAAACAGCAAAGCCTCAGTGATGTAGATGGAGAAGAAACAGAAAACAGAAGATTTTCATTGATCTGTAGTGGGATCTCTTGGGGACCACAGTGACAAGGATTCTACCTCTTTTGACCAGCCAGAGTGCTGCATGGTCTTTATTCTTCTGTAATTGCATGGAGTACTGCAAGGCATTGGAAACTGGGAAGGTCCCAATGGACAATGGATAGCATAACAGTAATTAGTGAAGAACTGGGTTGGAAACTGAGAAATAAAAGGTAATATCTAGTAAAAAATTCCAGCGGCATTTAATGTTCTTATTCCCTTTGTGCTCTCTATGGGCATTGTTCTCCAACATTTGGGTAATATTACTGATGCAACTGTTGCCATTGAGGTGCTGTTCTGGCTAATAGTATAGGGCATATCCTGATGTTTGTAGAGTTAAAGGTCCTTGTTTTTGTTTTGGGAGTCCAAATACACTGTGTGGCTGAATCTAATACCCTTTATGCTTGTTTCAATAGAGCAGCTTAAAAATAATGGAGGGAAACAGGTCGATGCTGAAGGTAGAAGGTGAGGAGGGAGCACAGATTTCCCTTTCCAGAGGGAAATAAACAGCAGTTGTCTTTAGGACTTACAAATCCGTATGAATTAGATAAATAAGCCTTTCTTTGTCACCTGCTGAGAGAAGGAACTACATCTTGAAACTGAAACTGTGGGCCCTCAGGGCTGCATCTTCAGATCTGCTCTGACCTTAGAATTTCCCTTCCTTCCTGGTATAAGAAGGTAGTGTAATTTGGTTTAGTCATAGCTTATCACTGCTGTTTGACACGCATGGTCTGTCTAGATTTCACTTAAGAATAGGGAAAGATATTTATATTTTTTGGAATAACTACTGTAGGATCATCTTATGAAATCCACAGCAATTTCTACCTTGCCCAAGTACAGAAACAGACTCCTCGAAACAGCTGCTACTCTTTTCCTTTATCAAATCTTCTACTTCATCAGGTGATTATCTCTACTATATTATGGCCCCCCTCAGATTTTTCATTCCAGAGGATAAGCTATTCTTATGCTAAGCAGTTTAAAATGACACAGTAAGCAAAAACTGGGGACACAAGTAATTGTACAGCCAGAACCAGCCACACTTATTTTAAAAAGTATGTCAGTCTGTTAGCATATGGCAGAACTCATGCTGTGAAATCATTTAACACAGAGACAGTCATTGTATGTTAATGAGGCTCTTTGCATGTTCAATTATTTGTTTGTCACATAACCGCTCCCCCTTACCTATTCCCTTTCAATTTGGCTGATTGCTGGGTTTTGACCTCAAAAGTATGTGCCATCATTTTATAAACTATTCTTTGACTTTTAAAAGTGACTTTTATAAAAGTTCTCACAGCTGTGGAATTCATTCTTGCTGGTGTATCGTCTAATACTACAAAACCATGTTTGCCTTATGTTACTTAGTAAATGAGATCTGCAGACCAGGTCTCCACTAGCTCCATGAACTCCATGCAACTGAGCAGTTAGTGTTAGTTCTTCTATGTGGAAATATGTATCAATTGATTACAGATCTGATTTTGCTAGAAAGTCCTTTCTGGTCTCTGAAATTTTACTTTCTGTGGATTTGTTCCATATTATTCTGATATACCTCTGAAGGAAGAGACTAAGCACAGACTCTTGGCAGGACAGACGGTTCAGCAGGAAACAAGAATTAAGCAGTGATCAGCAGAGACTTCTCTGCAGGAGCAAATCTTTATTGGCACCTATTCAAAATGAGTTGCCCCTAGAAAAAAAAATGGGAATCAAAGCCGTTTCTTTCATCCAGAATTTAAGTCAGCCTTTAACGCTTGGAAATTTGTCTTCCTAGGATTTTTTTTCTTCTGTTCTTTCTTGAGCTCCATCTGTCATGGGTTTTAAAACCGAAAGGGACCTTTGGGACAATGAGTTAGAGCACTTGTGTTGCACACAGTTTTCTGGAATTAATTTCTCAGGTTCTTCACAACTCTTGTAGAGGTAGTGTCTCTTGTGGGTTTTGTTCATTTTTTGGTTTTGCTGGGGTTTTTTATCTTTCAGTTTGTTTAAAATGGCTAATTAGAAGACATGTCACAGCCCTTAATAAGTGCCTGCCATGGTTGGATCCCTGTCTGTTCAGAAATAAATTACACACAGCAAAGCAGCAGCTGGACAAGTTTAGTATTCAAGTAACCTGTAACTTCATCATTCTCTCTTTGACACCTATTTAGGGATTGGGCAACGAGCCTGACTAATTGTTTTTACTAGTGGGGAATTACTTCATCTCATGTAGCTCCCAGGGAAAACGCTCTAAAGAGGAGGAGCCTTGAGAATGGCATAAAACCTTTCTACACAGTTGAGTTTGTTGCATTTATTATGTCCCTGGTCTGTTTTGAGTGTGCTTTCATTGCTTTAGCTTGATCCAGAATTATTTTAAATGAGATGTTGATAATTACATTGCCTCTGTTTTTTCTTTCTGGTGGTGGCCTTCTGTTGGTCTGGGAGAAACAATTGATATGGAGGTTTCTTGTACTTGTGGGACTGGCTTATCTTGAGTTTCAGGAGATATCTCAGGGTGGTATCAGTTTACTCTTCAAAGGCTTCTGCAAGGCATTAGATATTGTCTAGGTTCTGCTCCATTGTCCTCCAGTGTTACCTTAATTTTAAAAACTGACCTTATTTCTGCTTGATCACTTTGATTCCTCATGACATCTGATTTCTCTGATCTCTGTGACTCCTTCCTCCTGAGAGTAGCATAGGCACTTCTGTCTTGGGCAAACTTAACTCTCACTTTCCAACATGTCCAAAGGTTTGACTTCCCCTCTTACCTAGTTCAATAAATACCCTGCTTTTTTAATGCTCATGGGAATTGTCTGATCCTGGTGGTGATGACATTTCCTTCTGATCTGTTTAATAGGCATGTCTGGAAAAGACAAGTCCCACATTGATCACAACCTGTATATAAAAAGCTGATAGAGTTTTGAAATTAATTTCCGGTAGCTGATCTGTGAACTCCTTTTCCACAAGATTTGGTTGGCGAGTAGATGAAACAGCTGAATAGATCTAGGTGACTTGTTGATCTCACTGAAATGATAAAAGAATTTCATTTTCTTTTTCATTTAAATGTGAATGAGCTGTTTGTACAGATGTCACTCAAGAATCTCTTTGTTATTTTAATGAACCTGCATTAAACCATGCAGGAAATTGCAAGGCATGTGTAATTTAACTATTATATGTGAATTTACAGCAGAAGTTCACAGCTCTCATCTAATAATAGAGTTAGGTAAAAGTGGAGGTATGAAGGTAGAAGTGCATCTTGGAGACTTTCATGTCTATAGTGTAATTTTTCCTTCACTTTTTAGGAGCAGCTACTTTAGGTACAGGTTTCTCACCCTCTCCCTGTCTGCCCTACAACACGTTTTACAATCTCCTTACGTGTTTTGTGTTTATTAAATCATGTTCTAGCATCCAGCCAGCTGTGCCTAAACTCACCATGGCTGTCAGATCATCTTCTGGTCCTGCTTCAGACGGCTTCATCTTTTTCTGCTTGTAGTAGAATTTAAAAAAGTGAACAAAGAAGTAAGAAAAAAATCCTGCTTTGTATCTCTTCTGCTGTTGCAAGAAAGTCTGCTTATGGCTTGCTGTGGCAGGTTTATTATGAGAGGATTTTTGGAGGTGGGATGTACCTGAAAGGGTGTATCATTTTCCTTTGGCATCTGATGCCAACTGAAATGCTGAACCAGGCATAAGATATTAATCTGGTGTCTGGTGGGTAAATGCCAATTCAGAAAGGACTGCAATAAAAATGGATATCCCCTTGCCTTACAGCATCTGGATGTTTAATAAGAAACTGTATGGTTTGTCCTGCTGCCTAGAAGTTTTAAGCACTGTCCTTGAGTGTCTTCAGGCAGTGATGGCTGAAAGTATCTGTGGAAGGTGAAGTCTGTGGGTCTGGGATTTTCTTTTGGGGCTGGGGTGATTACTTAGGTTCTGCTTATATTGTAAGCTATATGTTAATGATGCTCTGTTTTGCTTTCTCAGGCTGCCAAGAGAGTGATCTTGCTTTCGGGAACCCCTGCCATGTCACGGCCCGCAGAGCTCTACACACAGATCGCAGCTGTCCAGCCAACCTTTTTCCCACTATTCCACTCCTTTGGGCTACGCTACTGTGATGCCAAAAAGGTACTTCAGTGGGGAAAGTGGCAGACTGGGACTCTGCAAACAGCATCGTATTTTTCTCAAAATGTGGAGGCTTTTTCTTTTCTTCCTTTTCCTTTCTGTCTAATGTTACATCTTTTTTTGTGGAAGTCTCACTGCGGAGTAACATTTTGAAAGATCTGAAGCTGAGAAGACCTAGGCCCTGCAGTGGTGTGCCTGAGGCACGGAGGCAGTAATGCTTCTTGACAAAATCTGACATGAAAGCCATGGAAAATAAAAGCTTATAAAAAAGAAACAAATATGGCCATAACGGGTGAAAGGAGGGTATTCTGATAAGATAACCCAGAGTGTTTTAAATCATCAGAGTTACTATGGGGCCTTTAAGCAGCTGCAGGTTTGGGCTAATTGTTAAAAAATTACAAAACAAAAAAACTAGTTTCTAGTCTGCTTTAGTCACTGTTTGATAAAGGCCTGTGTTGCTTGGGATTTTTGATTTTATACCTCCAGGTAAGTAAAACATGAAGACTTATGGTCCACTCTCTTCTAATTCAGGAAACGGATGTGATGCTCAGCATATCTTGAAAATAACTCCTCTTCCAGCTGCTCAGCAGTAGTTCCCAGAGTCATTGAGTCTGACCACTGCAAGATCTTGGCTTTGCAGGAAGCCAGCATTTGCAGCCATGATGGCAGGTGTCTGCCTTGCTGCCAGTGTATGGGCAACTCAGCTGTGCTTGGATTTGCCATCTCTAGGGCTGCTGTGTGTATTGGAACACACACTGCTAGAAGAAGAGCTTTTGCTGCACCTTGTTGTACACGGAGGCTCTAGGATCTTCTGTGCTGGTTGCATAGATACAAAGGGGGAACGAAAGCTCCCCTGAGTCCTGATTTGGAACAAAAGCCCTCTAATCTGTCTGGCCCCCCAGTTCCTCCACGACAAGCATGTAGCGGTTAGCACATGGCACAGAATGGCTTGGCAGTGTGAGCATGGACCTGTAGCACAAGCTTGCACACTGCCTTGTTCTCAACTAATCTATTTCACTTCTTGTGCCCCATTTTCTGTAAGACTGAGAAACAATTTTCATCAGAGTAGTTGGAAACACTAAATGACCATTTCATGCTCAAAAATATTTACTGAAGGACTGAACATCATCAGTGTATGCCATGAAAATAGTTACAGCTGTTTGTGGGGCTTTTGGGTTTGTTTTCTTTTCTGTTTGGGGTAGCTAACGTATTCCGAGAAGATTCTTACTGCAGTCTCATATAAAATTCTTGAGTCCCCTTTTTCCTATGTCTGAATGCCTATTTTTGCTTTCATAGCCAGTGTAGTGTCCTATGTATGTCTGAATGTACAAGCCAGAGGAGCAATTAATTGGCTTTGATACTCCTGTGCTGATGCCATTGATTAGAGTGAGGCCATTAGCATGCAGAATCATGGATACGGAGCTGGAGTAATTTCTCCATCCGCAGCAGGAATCATATGGAAGAAGAGGGCCACATATTCTGCTGAGCTTCATTATCTCTATTGAAAGATTCCTTTCTGAGTAGCATTCAAAATGCTTCATAGAGGAAAATGAAGAGATACAGTTCGATCTTACTGGTTTTCTGCAGTAAAAAGGAAGGTTGAATTGCAGCATGTGAGTCTAAACTAGGTTTGGAGTTTCATAAACACTTTAAGGGTAAAGTTCTGCATGACTAGCTGTTGCCTCAATTATGAGGCACATGGACTTCAGGTAGGATACTGGATATAAGAAATAAAGCTTTACATGATCTAGGTTGTAACACTGTACTCTGTATAAAATGACTTTTCAACCTGCAGTGAAACTCAGCATGAAGGTCACAGTCTGTATCAGCTTCCCTTCAAAACCTCAGCAGGGTTTCTAGTACAATTTTGTTTCTCTGACCTGTCTCTGCTAGACAGTTGAATGTTGCTGGTCTTCTCTTTGCTCACCTGGGACATTTTGCCGCAGTTAATGTCAGTAAATGATAGAGTGGACCTTGAAAGAATTTTGTTATTTGGAGAAGTAGGGCTACTGGAAATGAAGAGATGTGGACAGTATTAGAGGAAAAAATGAGACTGCTGAATATTGGATTGCTATGGCTCCACTCAGTAATGAATAAATTTAAAAGGTATTTTGATGATTGTAGTTGTTCTGTCATGACTGCAGAGTGTTCCTTATGTTCCTTTTTTTGCTGCTCTAACCTGAGTCTGTGTTAGGAGTTGCATCCTCTCTGAAGAACTGTTGTGGTATTTCTGCTGTCGTTACTTAAATAGGTCCCTCTTTGTGTCCTAAAAATGGCAGCATTATGAGTGGAGATGGAATTGCACAGAACCAGAGAGGTTTTGCAAGGCTTTTGAAGATCTGTCAGGATAAAAGGTGCTGTGTGAAAATGTTGTTGGATTAAAAATAAATCTGATTACATTATAAGATTAAAGAAAAATTGGCAAACCTGAAGCATTTAACTTAAAACTAAAGCCTGACTAGTTTGTCTTTTAAGATAATAGATTTTATGACAGAAAATTGCAAATATCTGGCAGATCTGATTAGAAAAGATATAAAAGTTTGCAGTTTTGTAATTCAATCTCTCAACATCTGTATTCTTAAAAATACAAGTGAAATGTCACCTGTTATTTATAAAATATCTCAAGTCTGTTTCCCAAAATACATGCTGTGAATTAATTTTTTAAACTGGGTAATGTTGGCAAATATTAAATAATTTCTCTCTGAGCACATGCTCTGAATTTCTAAGAGTTTGGCAGCTTCTGCTAACACTGTAATAAGTTTACTGACTCATGTAAGATGCTGTAACACTTTGGTAAGAAAATCACAGTTGGAAGCATGTGTTCTGGAATGTTATGGATCAAAGCCAGATGTGTATTTTGGCAAAATAAATGTCCCTCTTTTTTTCTCTTTGCCACAATAGGATATACTAAACTAAATTTTAATAATTTCAAAAATAGTTACCTTTTTATTACTAGCTAGGTGCAACACAGAGCTAGAAGGCTTTCTTGTTTGCAAATCGTTCCAGCACCATAAAAGAAATACATAATCTGAATGTACTGTAGGGACTCTGCTTGTGTGTGCTTTTTAATATCACAGTGGATGGTATATTGGCTCTGTGTGTGCCTTGTTCTTTCTGTTATGATGATGTTGCTCTTCTGAAATGAACTGGGCCAAATAGACACAAAGCATATGTATTGTTTGCTTGTTACAGGAGTGGAAAGTGGAAAAACATGGGCTGCGTAAGTAGAATGAGGCAGCCTGAGGAGTATCCAGGCCCCATTGCAGGTCATGCTGAGTAGCCTCATCAGAGTAGCAACCAGTGCACTGAGCAGTGTGGGCAGCAGGCTTAGAAGGCTGGGCACAGCCCAGGTGGGTCCTTCTTGGTTCTGTACAGCTGCTCTGCTGGGCCCATGGAGCCTGAAGAAAGGCAGAAAGGGAGCACAAAGACTGTGGCTCAGCAATGTCAGCTTTCCTGCAGAGTGCCTAAAGTTAATAAACCCAGCTAGACTTGAGCCGGCTCTTCACAGACCTGAGGGATGTATCTGTGTTCATCTCCTGGTTTCAGGGAAGCAGAGCAGTCATACCTGTGTTGGCTTTTTAAGGGATTGACTAAGATCCAGGTGGGCTTACTACCTCTGGCTGTACTCCACTGTGGTGTTGTCAGAGCCAAAGTTCTAATTCTACAAGATTTAAACTGGCTTTGTGTCTGGGGTTTGAATTGTTTCCTGCTCTAATGAACCAACCGTAGCTAATCAGATGGTACCATAATTACGTAGGAATAGAATAAGTCAAATGAGTTCTAATGATGGCCATAAGTTCCAGAATCTGAAGTCAGTTAATGGTTCACATCAGTACAACATGGCAAAAGAACTGCAGACTGTCCTGTTTTATCTCAACCTGAAGAATGTTCACTTCCAGATATCAGAGAGGTCTTACTTGCCTATAGGCTGTTTGATTCATCCTCTTCCTGTCCCACAGCATGTTCTCATCCCTGATTCACGAAAGCACCACCTCTTAATATAGTCAGAAACACGACTAACCCCATGGTTAGCATGGTTTGTTTTTTGTCTCGTGCATTCTATGAAAGGATGGAGGGTACAGTGAATACTTTAGAGCTTTTTCCTATTTTACTTCCGTTTCTGTGTTGCAGCAGGTTTCTCTTGGGGAAGGCAAAAAAAAGATATATAGATTTTCAAGGTTAAATCTATTATAGCAATTAATGTGACACAATAAGAGTGGAGCAGATCAAAGGGGTTGGTGCTGAGGCTCTTCACATCTCCATTATATGCATTTCAGGAGGAAATATGCATCCATATGCAGTGGTTTACTTTGGATTGTTATTCCAAGACCAGAGGTGTTTTTGGACACTGCCAATATGACTTGGAATTAGAGCTGTGAAGAAGATTTGTCCTCCCTTCCCACCTTGGTGTTTTGGTTTTTTTTTTTTAATTGCTTTAGTTGTATTTCCTGTACTTATTTGTGAAATTTCAGCAAAAAGGTTTTTCTTTTACCTTTGCTTCAGCATTAAAACCTTATCGGTCTCTTCTCCAAAAGAAAGTTGTTTAAAGATTCTTCTTTTGGGGAATGTACCGATTTTGATGCCACTGTGTGTCAGCTTAGTTGTTCTTTCTTGGAGAACAAATGATAGGCTGTCGAATTAGTAGTAGGAGAAGTGATGAGCTGAGATTAATTGAACAGATGTATATTGCCTGCACACAGGATCTTGGAGGATAGGGCAGGTTCAGAGGGGAGGAGTAAATAAAGGGCTTGTTTAGAGGAGCTTTGAAACGATGATACTTTGAAGTGATAGTGTTTGTAGTGATGTATTGTGGGCCACAGTTTATTTATGGTTTACTTGAGCCTGAGACAGATGTGGTAATGGCAGAAACAGAGTATGTCAGGAAGCAGATGAAGAGTCAGGTCACAGCAGAAAACAGACAATTTTGACCTAGCATGTCAGATAAGTGTAACAACTCTGTGAAAGCATCTGGGTTAAGGATGTTTGTCCTCATGCTGTTAGAGAAGATTTTTGTGTGTCTCTCTGCCTAAAGCTGAGGTAAATGTGCGTGCACAGAACTGCAGTGAGTTCTCTTGGCCTGAAACTATAACACCTGCTCAAAGCTGCAGGTGGACATCAGTGCCTTGCTTTGTGAAGTTGAATACCAGGGCATAGTGCTGGAATAGGGATGTCCCTGCACCTCTCTGAGCACTTGTAGGTAGGACAAAGGGAAGTTTGTAAGTAACCTTTTCACCTTGGGTGGATTACTTTGCATGTTTCTATCTTATGGACATTTTTGTTCAATGTCTCTTCCTACTGACCATTAAGTTCTTCCCTTGTCCAATTTCCCTGGAAATTTATTCTGCTTTTGAATTGCCTGCAGACCAGTCTCTTGTAAGTTTGACACTGATAACTGCTTTGATCTTTCCCAGATGCCATGGGGTTGGGACTACTCTGGATCATCCAACTTAACTGAATTGAAAATTTTGCTGGAAGAGTCCATCATGATCCGACGTCTGAAATCAGATGTGCTTTCCCAGCTTCCAGCAAAGCAACGCAAAATGGTTGTGGTGGCTCCTGAAGGCATTAGTGCAAAGACCAAAGCTGTCTTGGAAGCTGAAGCAAAGAGGATGGCCAAAGGATATAAAAGTGTAAGTCAGAAACTATTTTCATAATGAGCCATTGCTATTTCAGGTACCTTTATTTAGAAACATCAGTGAGAAAAGAGTACCTTGAGTTCCAAAGAAGGTCAGAGCCACACCTTATGTGAAGGCACAGTTTGAAATGAATGTGCAGCACAATCAAAACTGCTCAGCTTGTTTTGCTTTTGATGTAAATGGTTTGCTTTGTCCCTTTATGTGAAATACCATTTTCTCTTTTTTTTCTCTCATTAATAATTTCTAATTGTCTTTCATACCTCCTGCCTCTGTATTTACTCTTCTGTCTAGCCCTCTAATCTCATTTAGCCTGTGAAAACACAGTCTTGTTTAAGCTGTGTTGTGAACAGAGCAGTAGCCAAAAATGTGAAGCGTGTATTTTTGCTTCTCTTGTTTGTTTTCCTTGTATGGTTGGCAAATGCATGTTCTAGGCTTCTAGGTTGCTAATACAGTTCTGTAAGAACTTAGTAGTTTTTCCATGCCATTTTAGTAGAGAAATGCTTTCTCCACTAAAACTGCATTTGTGATACACTTGTCATCCAACCTGTAGGAGTTGAGTAGGAGGTAGAAAGGGAGGTGTCAGGAATGTGTATCTGCCATACCCAGAGGGATGTAGGAGACTTCTCCCTCCAGGCCTCTATTGTTGTGCATTTTAGGCTGATTTTTCTTTTCCTAGCAAAGTGTTTTATTGGCAGAAGCAGACATCCCAGATCTGTAAGCAAGCAGGAGAAAAGGCATTTTTGAGACTTGAATTTGTTTGTTTTTCTCTTTACAGAAACAACAGGAGAAGGAAGCTCTTCTTGTCTTCTTCAGCAGAACGGCAGAAGCTAAAATCCGCTCAGTTGTGTAAGCTGCATGTCCTGCTCCATTCCTGCCTTGTAATATGTGTTTGTCTGCTGAGAACAGGAAGCAGTGCCTTAGAGAGAACAGTGCAGGGACACGAGGCATAGCCTAAAGTCAGCCTAGAAAAAATTGATTTTAATTACAATGCACTAAACATTTTCTCCTCCTGTAGTTGCTAGGCTGAATAAGTCTTCTGATTTCATTCCAGATATAGATCTAAACTGTCATTTGAACAACCTAAAATTACTTAGTGTTTAGGACTTGGATCAAGTTCCCTGGTCTGGACCCTATTTCAGTTTAAGGAGGGAGGGAGCAACGGAACTAAAAGTATCCACAGAATTTGAGAAAACAAATGCTGCAGTCCTGCTGCAGCAGGAACCCTGCACCACATAGCTTATGAAATGGACTGAGCTTTACTTGGAGTGTGCTCTAAGAATCTCACAGCCCCTACTGAAGTTCTTGGCTCTTTCACAGGGCTCACATGGGACTTCAGTAGCAAAAGTTTTGTACCACAGATGTGCTTTTAACTCTCCCTTTCCTAGGAATAATTTCCTTCAGTGACTTTCTGTGCCCTTTCATCCTTAGCCTTTCTTCTGAGACTGCAAAGAAGTTGTTAGGTCATATAGCATAACTTTCTAATAAGCAGTGTGATAATAATACGAAAACAGTTTACTTTTCACAGCTCTCTGAATGTAAGGACCAGCTGATGTGCTCTATGTGATTTCAGTCTCAGACTTTGCTGCAAAGTTTGCCTGTTTGGCACAGAACTGCACTTCAGAGTCCCAGTGCTCATTTCTGTAGAAAAGTTTCTTCCTTTTATGTTAGTGAACAGTTGGAAAACTTTCTTCTTATTATTTCAATTGCAAGTGTGAACTGAATATAAAACCATAAAGTGCTGTTTACTTGACCCTCTAGTAGGAACTAGTCCATTTTTTTCTAGGGTTTAGGAGCATTTAAAATATCACTTATGATAAACTGCTAAGATACAGTACCATCTAGGTAATGGTACTGTCCTGTGATCATCAGCACTTCCCATATTTTACCCTTGTTGACAGGTCTTCCATTGCTTCCATTGAAATAACTGCCATTTGTTAAATTGAATATGGGAATGAGATATAAAATAATTGTGATGTGTTGGTTGGCACTTGTTTACTACACTGAATGTTTGCTTTGATGTTTGTTTTAAAATCCAGCAGTCCCACTTTTCCCACAGATTTCTTTGTTAAATGATACTGTCATGTGATTGGGATCAGAACATCAAAGCACTGATACATCTTAATACAGTGCTGGAAGTCCTGCTTGGTGTTTTCTGACAGTTGCTGCTGACCCAAGTTGTGTTGTTATTTAGCAAAGATCTTGGTATTCCTGATCTTTGTAACAATTTTGCTATTCCAAAGGAAAGTTTGCATTTGTGTCATCTGTATAGGCTTACAGGTGTTTCTCAGGCTCCAGGTGACCTGATTGTATCACAAGTTACTACACAGAAATGGGTTCTGTAGCTCTGCTCGTAGTCCAGGGGAAAAGCCAGTTGTTTTCATTTAATTAACACTGTTTAACTGCATTTAAAAGGAGACTTGTTGCCTTTCATTGGCCATTAGCCTGTATGAATATGCATAACTCCTAGAAATAGCTGATGTACTTAAATGGTTAAGCCTGGAGTAAATTGTCAGTGTGAGCCCTTGTGAGAAAAGGTACTTTTAGGATATTCTGATCTATGTGTTGAGATTTTTTTCTTCTAAAATAAAAATATTCCTAAGTAAACACGAAAGTATAATTACATACAGATGATGTTACTGTATTTTGATTGTGTAAAAGTTAGAAATACAGGTGGGTGAGTGAGATTGTCACTAAGTATAGATGACCTTCAGTTGATTGGGCTGGGATGTCATGTTTCAAGTAGGATATAATAAATTGATTCTCTTTGATACCCAAGTATAAACATAGGCAGTTGTCCAGCTGTGGTGAAGCAAAAAATCAGTGAATTTTCCTGCAATGTGTTTTTTAATTTATAGGAGACTTGACTTGCTACTTTCACTTTACTGTAGCTTTTTTTATGCTAGACTGTTTCCTAGCATCCCTATAGATGAGCAGTATCTTCAAAATTTGTTGTAAGCAAAGTCTGTAGTCTCATAATAATTTTATAGAGTTTTTGTATTGTTCCTCTTTCATGTAGAGAATACATCCTGGAGTTACTGGAAAGTGGGAATAATAAATTCCTGGTGTTTGCTCATCACAAGATAATGCTGGATTCAGTAGTTGCAGAGCTGGAGAAGAAAGTAAGTGACTGACTGATTTGTCTTAACTTTATCACTGTTCCAGCCTCAGAGCTGTTTAAGAGCTCCCTGGAGTTATGGCTGGTCAGATAGTTTATGAAAGTTAGTGGCAGAGATAATTTCTACTTGCTGTGCTTTTGAATGTGCCCTTCACCAAAGGAGCTGAGCTGTCAGGGTGAATGCCTCACAGGATGCACTTTGTATTAAAGTTCTTTAATATTAATCTTCTTCCCTGGACCTTGTGAATGCCTGGAGGAGTATTACCCTGTGTTGCAGTTTCTGCTTTGTCCTCCAGCTTTCCTCCTAGGGAGAATGCAACAACCCAAACCCACTATGGATGCCTGCCTTTACCTCTGTGACTTCTGTAATACTTTTATGTTTTTGAACTGGAACACTGTAGGGAGACTCAGCAGACCTGCAAATTGTCTCTCTGACTCCAAAATTATTTGGCTAATTTTTCATTTGAGATTTCCATGGATGCTCCTAAAGAGTTCTGGGTCATGCTGGAGCAGTGTGAAGAATGGTTTAAGATAGTATTCCAGACTGTAAACCACAGTGGCAGTGGTGACTTTGCTCTGTGACAGCATTGGATGCTGAAGAGTTACAGCCCTGCATCCCACAGGTTTACTCTACTTCTCCCGAACCTGCCACAGAGCAACTGGGGGGCACACCTCCTCCCCCTGCAAATGGGGGAATACTTGGGGAGGCTGGGGAGGTTGTACCAGCTGTAACATCAGTACAGAGACGGTGTTTAGCTTTGTATTAAGCTCGCTGTGTTTCTATTGTATATGAGCTTGTTGCTGTCCTTCCTGTTGTGTTGGACTGGTGGGAGAGCAGTGGGCATGGGAGCAAGTTACACATTTTGTATACTGAGCTACAGTGTTTCTGCCTGAAAGATGAGGAAAAGTCTTAAAAATGTAACTGTTGCCTTTTTACTTTTCTGGTTCTGCCATGGGGAAGGGAAATGGAATCCACTAAAATAGGGAAAGAATATACGGGAAAGGGGACAGAAGGTGCCTAAGCCGTATCTTGTGCCTTCTCACAGCATGTTGAGTACATTCGCATTGATGGCTCCACACCTTCAGCCGAGCGGCAGTCTCTGTGCCAGAAGTTCCAGTTCTCAGAGAAGCAGGTTGTGGCTGTCCTTTCACTCACTGCTGCAAACATGGGCCTGACATTGTCTGCTGCAGACCTGGTGGTGTTTGCAGAACTCTTCTGGAACCCAGGGGTAAGTGTCCTGGAGCAGACAGGGGTCGGGTGCTCCCTGGAGAGCAGAAGTGTTGCTGATTAAGAGGAGATATAATGGGCAGGGGCCTTTCTCTAGGGTTTTTCTTGTGCTTTCTCTGATTTCTCCTCTCTCTGCAACCCTAGATGCCTGGGCTTGAACAGTGAATCTGGTTACACAGCTTGCTGACATGAGGAAGGTAGCATGAAAGAGAAACATGCTCCTGTTTCTTAATTTGGCAGAACTCAACAGCTTGCCCAACCAAGACCTGAAAGGGTCCATCATCATTGCTGACCCCCTATTTCTGAGAGATGTTCAGTGCCTTTTGGGAACCTGGTGTACCAGATTACTTCTTGGCTTAGTCTGTGTTTGGGAATACAGGTGTTAACAGGATCCAGATGAGAAACAGTTGCTAAGCACAAGAAATGAGATCTTTCTGTTCTCTGGTGCTGACACTATTTCTTGGATGTTGCAGTTCTCACTTTTTATTTGTCACATCTTTAAGATTTTGATCCAAGCAGAAGATCGGGCACATCGAATTGGACAGACCAGCTCTGTTAATATTCACTACCTGGTGGCTAGAGGCACAGCAGATGACTACTTATGGTAAGAAGTGAGAAAGGCACTTTGGTTGTCCTGCCACCTGTTTTCCACCGTTTGTCACATATGTGATGTGAGGTGCTTAATGTTAGTGCTGATTTCCACAGCCTGTGAGGGGAGGAGCAAAAAGTGCCAGTCAGGGCTGCTGTGAGGTGTTGACGTGGCCTGGCTGCTGTGGACATGACTAAGTGACTGACAAGCAGGAGGAATAAAAGTAGTTACCTAACAAAGAAAAGGCTCTTAAGAGAAATTCTGGGGGAGTTGATGCATCTAAAACCTTCACAGCCTCTGTATAAAGAGAAGGAATTGTCTTAGATAACAGCCCCAAACTTTCCTGTACCAGGGTACTGTAAAGTGCTGAGTACTTTCAAGCAAAGTCAGTGGACAATGGTTCAGTGTATTGCAGACCAGGACTGAGGAGCAATCTGGCTGCGGAGTGCTTGGACAGGGAGCAGTGGAGGAGGACTGTACTGTTGCTGTCTTGCTCTTCAGTGAGCCCTTCAGATGGGTTAAAAAAGTGCTACTGACCCACCCTCATACCAGTTGTGCTATGAGCCTTTTTGGCTGCAGTGAGGGTCATCAGTGGACATTAGTCCTTAGGGCTGAGGAGTTTGACATCTGGGGGTGGGGAGGATCTGAGAAATCTTTGGTGCTGCAAGGGAACTGACCTGCAAATGATGAAAAGAAATTACCACCAGCTGGTTCATTTAAAGTCCAAAATTACATCTTTATTACCTTGTTTAAAGGAACGGATGAACTCCGTGAACTTGTGCAGTTCCCAGAATATCATGATGGCAAGTAATTATAACCCTACAATGCAGGGATCTGGAAACTGATGCATTGCCCAGATTTCATGGAAAGTTAATGACAGTAATTCTGCCTTTATTTGTGAAATGCTGTCTGTACAGTCATTAATGCTAAATGGGAAGGAAATATGGCCTTTGAAAGGGCAGTGGCATCCTTTTTAAAGATGAGAAAAAGATCAAGACGATAAGGCTATTTGGTTAATGCATTAATTGTGCCATGACTTTTGTGTCCTTCAAAGTGTCCAGTGTGCAGCTGTAGTTGGGACCTCTTGGCCTCTTGGTCCAGTGATGGATTCTTCTTCCTGTTGACAAGGAGTTATCCTTGAAATGATGATGTGTCTGTTGTTGGGGATTACCATTGCTTGCCTTGGAGACTGAACACACAGGCTATTGGGAGTTCCTTTAGCTGCATCTTCTTGTTCTGGCTTCGTACCATTGGTGTTGCTTCCGTCAACTAGTTTCCCTATTGGATATGAGGTTTTTCCAAATATTTATAGCCCAAAATCCTCTTCTTGTGACTTATTTTAATTGATTGATACTTGTTTAAACTGGATTGACTGATACCCTAAGACAGCATAGAGTCATCATAAACAGGAGCAGGACAGGTTAACGAACCAACAGGCTTTGGTAGAAAAGACATCTTTATACCTGGTTATATCTTTTTTTTCATCTACACATAGTAAATGATAGTGTCCTTGATGATGCTTTTTTCCTTTCAGTAATATTCATTTATCTCTCCTAGGCCAATAATTCAAGAGAAAATCAAAGTGCTGGGCGAAGCTGGTCTTTCAGAAACTAATTTCTCCGAAACAGCTGAGTCCACTAATTACTGTCCTAAGGTAATTGACATGAAAGAATATTGGTGGTTCCTGGGAGAGGCAGAACAGGCTTTGGCTTGTGTACATCTAGATTGGCAGGCTGACCTTACACCTCTTCTGCCTTGAATGCCACAGACCAGATTCTCCAACTCCTCCCAGGATCCATGCCTTAACTTGAACTCTCCACAGAGAGGTTTCAGACCTGCTGCTTGCAAGGAGATATGTTAGCCTCCATGTCATGTATATGTCTTGGAGTATATATGTATGTATAAGATATATATGTGTGTATGTATCACATATGGTATGATCTATACACATTATGTGCACTTTGTCAGGGGGAGTGTCCTCTGATTGTTGCATACTAGGTTTTATATGACAACGTCCATGCAGATTCTGTCTGTTCTGTTTTCTCAGCCTGATCCAAAGCAGAAGACCATCTATGACCTTTTCCAGAGGACCTTCTCTGAGAGCAGAGATGATGCTGATGATGCTCTGCTTTTGGAGGCAGCTGATGCTGGCTGTGAGTTGGACTCTGGCAGTGTCTTCCAAGATAGAGAAGAAGAGGTGTGTTCAGTGAGTCCCAAGAAAAAGCGGCGTATTGAGGAGTTTTTTAAAGTGTAATTGGTGACAGCAAAAGAGATGGCAGCCAAGAGATTTTATTTTCTTAGAAAAAAACAAAAGCAATCAGGTATTATTTTTTGAGTTTTCAAAAATAAAAGACTTCAAGTTTTCAGTATCTCTTGCGTGTTTCATCTCAAACGATGAGAAGGCACTCTGACAGCATGACAGATGTCCAGATGTGCAGTGCACACCTGGCAGGCTGCAGTCCTGGTGTACTGATGACTGAGTGGCCTTGGGCAAGTAGCATGCTGCTGTGTTTCAGCATGTCAGCTTCTGCAGTTGCTTGGTTTAAAAAGGAGATAATGGTTGTCTGTCCACAGAAGGCAGAACTGTTGTGAAAGCCAACTCCTCAGCATCTGCAGAGTGCTTTTAACAGCCAGTCTTCCATCTCTAAGAGTTCTAGTCTGTATTTGTAGGAGTTGGTTCACTGGCAAATTCAGCTCCTACTAGGGTCACTCATAAACTGGCTTTCTGGTACTCAGTCTGGCCGTGAGGAAAAAAGATCCAGACAGATCTTCATGTTCTGTGGAGGTGGGAAAGAGGAGGGAAAAGAGCAGTCAGTACCTTGAGACCAAGGAGTGTAAATGTGTGCCAGGAGGCGTGTATTGCCTGTTAGGACATCTGTCTGAGCACATTTATCTGTGCCCTTGTGCTGAATCTTAGGACCTGATCCATGTCATGTGCTTCAGTGGAGGGTGAAGCTTGTGCTGACTTGCAGGGATTAAGCCTGGCTTCTCAGGGAGGCTGTGCATGTGTTTTCTTCAGGAGTCAAGACTAATTTCTACAGGGGAATGAGGAGAGGGGGACATGTGAAGAGTTTTGCTCCTCTTTTGTAAGAAACTGATTCTGGACTGAACTGTTTAAATAAAAAGTTATTTTAAATTGTGGTTCCCAAGCTTTTGGTACTTTTTCTATTTTAGCATTTCATTGCCCATTTGGACCTTAAGCTTGAGAAATATATGATGCAGTGGAAATACCAGCATTTAAAAATATTTACAATGGCTAAAAGACAGATATTTTTGTGCTTTCTAAAACACATCAACTTTCAAATGGGAAACTCCCATGATACTTTGCTTACAGGTGACTCAACAATTACTTCCATAAGACGTTTAGGCTGCTACCTTGGGACCTATTTGCTCCCATTACAGCTCTGTGCAGGTTACACTGAGAATGCCAAAAGCACTGTTGCTTCATGCAGCGATTAAAATGCCTGGTTTTGATCTGTGATAGTCTCTATTATGCTCTCGGCCCTGTGAAGTGGGTTACCTGATCTCCCAGCTTCAATGTCACCTGAGCAAACCTGGTCTTTGGTTCCTTTCAGGAGTTTGTGACACAGCTGCTGTCGCTTGGGCATGGCCTGATTCCACTTTACAGAGGTGATGTCTCTGCAAAAACTCTAGAGGCCTATTTTGATGTGGGCTTCATGTAAAGGCAAATGGCTCTGTTTATCACAACTGGTCTTCTCAGGCATCTCTGCATGTTTGTTTTTTTTTGGTTTTGCGATTTGTTTTATGTGTTATTGCCAGCGCAGTGTAGCATGATCCCCAAATTAATGTCTTTCATGCTTCTGGTCTTAGTGCTAGAATGTACATGGAAATGGGCTAGTGTTGAGCCAATGTGACCAGGGAGTACAGGAGAAGATATAATTTCACAAATACTCCAGCTGTGTTTTACAGCTGTAGTCTGTAGAGAATGGTGGAGGAAACGCAAACTGAAGGCTTACACTTAGCTCCTGGAGGCCAGGGACTAACAAGCTGTGCAGGCAGCATGCTTGGCTCTGCAGAGACCAGACACTGACAAAAAGATCTTTTTCTCTTCCACAGTGGAAAAGAAAAAATGTTTGTGCTGCAAGATCAACCCGGTAATAATAGATATTTTTTTCCTGCACTGAAGGGTTTGATTGTTCCATTTTCACCAAGTGTCGTCATGGAAATGCCCCACAGGCTGTGTATGCAATTGTGCTGGGTGGACAATTGCTTTTCATTCATGACTGCAGAAGGTGCTTTGAGGTGTGAGCAGGAGTGAGGGTTATTTGTCTGGGCTACTGGAGGAAATGCTTTATCTCTGAGTTTGAGACTGAGAGCTAAACATCACTGCTCTTTCTTCAACAACTGGCCAGGAGATAAAGAAAGACACACTTCTTTAGATGTCTGTCATCTTGAACACAGAGTATTTAATCTGTCTCTAGGACAAGTGATCTTTCTACTTGCGAAGTGGGTTGTTCTGAGTCAGTTGTGTGCTGACTGAAAAAAAAATATGGAAGGCATTATTTGTATACCTATATTGTTGTCTCCTATAGGAGCAGTTCTCTTTCTCTTTATAAAGCTTACAGCTATTTCAAAACAGTATTTTTCTGAAATGTGCTGAAAGTACCCTTGGAGAATTCTGCTTCTCATGAACTCTTATTTATTTTGTCCATATGTTGATAAATCCCAGCCCTGTTAGAGGAATGCTAGGTGTACTCTTCCTTTGTTAGGACCCATAAAATCTCAGCTGGTTTGCTGCAGAGACACGGGGTTTTTTTAAGTACACTTGAGATTCACTTTACTAAATGAAAAAAGAGAGAAGAACCTTGCAGGAAAAGTGTTTGCAGTGATTATTTCAAGGGATTGGAGAGACTGTGCAGGCCTTATCCCAACTGCACCATTAGTCCATCATTAATATGGGTTGAGGAGGTGGCTGGGCAGCTCAGAGAGGATCTCCAAGGCTTGCTGAAGAGAACTTGTACAAGGTGGTGTGCAAACTGATAGTAAAACCCAGGCAGGCTTGGGAACATGCAGCACTCTTGGGGACTCTTGTACCTCCCCACTGCAGGTGATACAGCTGTAACATTTTGGCATTATGTAAAGGCCAGTAGCAGAAAGGGAAAGACCCATCTTACTGGATCTTGGAGCATCTTACTGTGGCTGGATGCCTTGCTTGTACATCTGCATCAGTCCTCCCACCCATGTGGAGAAAGGTGTGTTCTCAAGAAGGATCCCAAACCAGAAACAACAGGTAAAAATACCTGAACAATAAGCTGGAGCAGTTCAAACTAAGCCTTCTGCAGGCCCAGGCTGTCCAGCTTCATGTGCTGAAGAGCTTAAAGCAGTGGATACTCAAGGTAAGGCCGTGCTAGCCTGTATTCATCCATCGTCTTCTCAGTCACTTGGAAACATGTTTACTCTGGCAGTGCTGGGAATGGCTGTGTCCCTGGGGCGCTAGGTTTGGTTGCTGCCAGAGCTGCCTGTAACACCAGATGAACATGACCATGCACTGCACTGTCAGCAAATTTTAACCCTGTAAATACAGACTGGAGAATAGGAGCAGATTCTCTGTCCTGGATGTGTTGGTTGACACTTTTTGACTTTTAACCACATCATCCCTAAGTAGCTAAAGGAACTTTTTATTTTCTTTTTATTTTTTTCAATCTTTTAATCTTCTAATAGGTTGGTATCAAAGCTGTATCCTGTGAGTCATCACTCTGATGAGGATCTGAAAAGGGCAAATATATTCCTAGGATATATCAGATGAGATTTTGACTCAACAGAGGGAGATATAAATACCACTGCCTAAAGCCCTGCTGAGCCCTCAGCTGGAGCACGGCTCCGGCCCACCAGCTCCCAGGAGAAGAGCTTGCAGGGAGGATCAGGGAATGGGAAGCCTGGCACGATGGAATTAAAACACTGAGTATTCAAATCCTCGAAGCAAGAGCCAAGAGGGGATGCAGCATCTGTCCGTGAGCACCTCTGAAAGTGCAGCCCTCAGCCAGGGGAAGACTAACACAGCAGCAGGGCACACTTAATTCATTAATTCCCTACTAACTAACTAGACTGTAAGTGAAGAGGAGGGCTGTCATGGGTCGAGGCAGCCAGGGTGGGTATGGAGCTGTCATAGGAAGGGAGAAAAAGCACCTGCAAGAATTAGGTGGGGGTGGTTTCCCCAGGGGGACCAGGAAGCTCCGGCGTTCTCCTGGCGGGAGGGGAGGAGCTGTACCTGGCTCTCATATTAAAAAGCTCTCGGCCTAACTGGATTGCATTTCTTAACGGAGGTTAATGGATGGCTAATCCCCCTATGAGCACTGCAGCTCGCTGGCACTGGTACATTTTGCTCTCCCTGTGTTTCGGTGCTGGAGGTGCCTCAGGTGCCCCAAACATCTGTGGGCGCTGGGAGCCGCTTGTGCAGCAACACACCCGATTCCTCAGGGCGGGCTGGGCCGACAGGAGATGACCCCGAGGAATTAGGAAGCTGCCTTGGTTCCATCAGGTCAGGTTATCTTGAAACCTCTTGCCTTGGGGCTGGTACGTTTCACGGCAATAATTTATCCTCACTGGGAAATAAAAGTAAAACCCGAAAGCCTTTCTGCAGTTCGGGCAGGCTTTTGTTCCTAATTCCCCCATCCACCTCCTGCTTTCTGCCCCGCCCACCCGCCGACTTCCGGCCGCGGCACTTCCGCCCGCGCCTGCGCACTGCGGCTCCCTCTGCGCGCCGGCGGAACATGGTGAGTGGGGCCGGGGCCGCCACCGGGCCCGTCAGCGCCATCC
>VWZF01002605.1:940927-976004 GCA_013396755.1 Sclerurus mexicanus | reverse complement strand
CCTTCCCCCGCCATCGGCCCCTTCCCCCGCCATCGGCGCCATCCGCCGCCATCGGCCCCTTCCCCCGCCACCGGCCCCGTCCGCTGCCATTCCCCCGCCACCGGCCCCGCGGGGCTGGCCGGAGCTCCGTCGTTCCCTCAGCGGGTTCCGGCCGCTCCCGGGGGACGGTGGGGCCGGGCCGGGGTCGTTTCGCGGCCGGTGGTCCAGGGGAGGGCAGCCGGGGGGGCTGGAACCCCGCCCGTGCGAGGGCAGGCTGCGGGAATTGGGCCTGTTGGGCCTGGAGAGGGGATCGGGGTAGTGGGTATGGATATGGGAAGGGGCGGGCCGGCGGCGCCGGGCAGTGGGACGGGAGGCAGCGGGCACAGGGCGATGGCGCAGGAAATTGCACATGAATTCAAACAAGAACTTCACTGTGCGAGTAGCTGCGACCTGGAGCAGGTTTCCCTGAGGGGCTGTGGAGTCTCCGTCACTGGAGATGCACAAGAACCATCTGGACGTGATCCCGTGCCACGTGCTCTGGGATGACCCTGCCTGAGCAGGGTTGGGCCAGGGCACCCCCTGCGGCCCCTTCCGGCCTCATCCCTTCGGTGGGTCTGTGAATACTCCGGTTGTGCCGCGGGGGTGGGAGGTGCAGCCCCCGTTTGGGGTGCTGGGCGCTCGGCTGCCGTGTCGGGAGAAGGAAAGAGCCAGGGAGGTGGCAGTCTCTGAAGCTTCTTGTGGTTTGCCTCCCAACAGGCCAAGCGCACCAAGAAGGTCGGGATTGTGGGTAAATATGGGACCCGTTATGGTGCATCCCTTAGGAAAATGGTGAAGAAGATTGAAATTAGCCAGCATGCCAAGTATACCTGCTCCTTCTGTGGCAAGGTGAGAGACTTCAATACCCAACCCCCCCACCCCCCCCCAAAAAATCTTTTGGAATAAAATTGTTTTGGTGCTAGAAGGGCAGTTTGGTTCTTCAGTAATTTCTGTACTGAAGAGAGAATGTGGCATGTTTTGAGACAGTGACAAGTGTATGGTGAACTTTGAGCTGCTGTCAGAATCCATGAAAAAGAAAGAGTAGACGTTTCACAGGCATGTTCAGTGGTATTTAAATAAAAATAAACGCATTACAGGAAAGACTGAGCAATGTTGCCATACTGTATATTTTACGTATCTAGTAAAATAAACCTGACGGAATTAAATCATCACACTCGTTATCTTGATAATTATGTCATGACGTGGGCTTTTTTTTTTTCCTTCAGTAGCTTTACAGCATACATAGAGGAGAAAGGGAGCTTGCTTTTCCCACTTGTTATGGCAGTTGCTTACTTTTGTGTGCTGTGTAACTCCAGATGGAGAAGAATTTTGATAAGAAATAATCTTACTTGCTCATGTACGTAATCAAAATTCACTGTTAAATCTGTTTTTTAACAGTTTGAAAGGCTCATGAGCTTGTGCTTTGTCCAGATATTTTTTATTGATATCTGCAGAGTCGGTATCTTTAAGTGGCTGGGAATTGAAAAGTATTTTCATCGGGTTTTTTGTTGGTTTGGTTTTGGGGGACTTTTTTTTTTTGATTGTTGTTTTCCTGTGTTTTTTAAAACTTGGTGTCACGTGAAGGGAGACTGTTGATAACCCCCTTTGCAGAGCTCCCTAAATCTGGCATAGGTATAGGCAAACCTGTTGTTACGTTTGCAAGGTGATGGATACTTGCCCAGGGGAGAGGAGTACAGGACCCCCGCTCATCTTTAGATGATTTTTGAAGAGTATTTCGTTCAGAGCAATCTTGGGTTGTCGAGGGAGTGCTGGGAACAATGGTGTTACATTAGTCACCAAACCAGGTGAGAGTATCAGTTGCTATGACAGAGGTAACTCCTTGAACTCTCCTTCAAAAAAAGCTGAATTTTCGAAGATGTGTTTAGAAACAACCCACTTTATATCTGAATGAAAATGTGTTTCAGAAGGACTTCCCTTATTCTGCAGAATCTGAGTAAAAAGATTCCCTGATCCTTGCCTATCTTAACTAGGCTTACAGGGATGCTGTGGTGTGATGCTGAAGTTCTCACCTGAAGTTTGTTTGGCTTTTTCAGCTGATGGAGAGTGATTGGGTTTTTTTTCCCCTCTTTTATTCCAGACCAAAATGAAGAGGAAGGCTGTGGGTATCTGGCATTGTGGATCCTGCATGAAGACAGTTGCTGGTGGTGCCTGGACTTACAAGTAAGGAATGAAGACGCTCCTATCAGCATTTATTCTCGTGTAGCTGAGGCATAATACAGCTTCTGAATTTTTTATCTATTTTTTAAGAATTTTAATCTACTAAGTAAATCTGTCTTGAGTTAGTTACATTGGAGGGGGTTGCTGGCTTTGTTAAAATTTGATTGCAGTGGATCAAATTGGATTTGATTGTTATTCTTTGCAATAGGCAAAACCACATTTACTCCAAGAAAAAAGTATTTCAGTGTTTTCCTTTTGTTGTAAAAGCATTGAATCATGATAATCCTTAGTGTGCAGGTGCTCTTGCTTACTCCCTTTCTTTACTCTCCTTCCCCCACAATTCTGGTGGAAGACACTGTTGCCCCACACATAACAGCTGCGGGGGAGCTGAGCCCACATGCCTGTGCACGTGGTGGGCTCATGACTGGGTAATTTGGGTTAAGGTGTAGCCTGTGAAGCTGCATGTGCTTCTGTAGACAAAGGCCTACGCTTTGTTGTCGTGAAAACATAAGTGGAATTAGATCCCTGTTTACAGCGCAATCAGATGACAACTATTTGAAATGAGTAGTGCTTTCTTAAAAAAAGATAACACTGACACACTTGTTCTGCTGCCACATGCAAATGACTCTGTTTCTTCCTCCAGTACCACCTCAGCAGTGACAGTCAAATCTGCAATCAGAAGACTGAAGGAATTGAAAGACCAGTAGATGCTACTTCCTATTCTCCTTGTGAAACATCCTTTTTTCCCACTGTCAAGATCGGTCCTTTTATCAATAAAAGGGTGATAACAGTGGAATTATGTTCATCTTTTCTGCAAGAAGTTCTGTCTGTCATGTTACAGACGGTCGTTGATCCTAGCTGGATGCCAGGTGCTGGCCAAAGGTGCTCCATTACTCCCTCAGCTGGACAGGGGAGAGAAAATATGAGGAAAGGTTTGTGGGAAGGTTTGTGGGCTGAGATAAGGGCAGGGCAAGATCCCTCTGCAGTTACCATTACAGACCTCACTTGGGGAAATTAGTTTAATTTATGACCAGAAGTAAAACCAAATGTTAATTTCACTCACTCCTCCCTTCTTCCTGGGTTCAACTTTACTCTTGATTTTCTCTCCCTCACCACCAGCAGCACAGGGGGACAAGGAATGGGGATTGCAGTCAGTTTACCACATGCTGACTCTGCTTCTCTGTCCTTCTCAGAGGGGAGGGCTCCTCACACTTTCTCTGTGCCAGCATGGGGTCCGTTCTATGAGGTACAGTCCCTCAGGAATAGGCTGCTCCAGCGTAGGTCTGCCACAGGGTCACAAGTCCTGCAAGCAAACCTGCTTCCAGCATGGCATCTCCACGGGGGCACAGGTTCTGCCAGGAGCCTGCTCCAGTTTGGGCTTCCTACAGTGTCACAGCCATCTTTGGATATACCCCTGTTCCAGTCTGGGGACCTCCACGGGCTGCAGGGAGATCTGGTCCGGTGCTGTCATGAGCCATCCCTGAAGGTGGGGTAACAGGTTTGTGTGAATAGATCCCTTGGGGTGGATTAGAGTGAAATGACAGTGAATGGTGTTCTTATTTATTTTAGAACAATTTGGTTGCAGTGGAAAGGAGTTATGTAGCTGTTTTGGTTACCATCCATAGAAATAATATAAAGATACTATTTAAATAAATACATAAGAGTAGATAGCGGACAGTAAAAATACCACCAGCTGTGGATCCAGTAATGAGACGATGCAATTTAAATGTCTGTTGGTTGAGGTGATTGTTGCAGTCTTGATCCGTTGGGGTTGAGGCAAGCCTGTACAACGTGAAGTTCAATGGGTTAAGGTAGGAACACCTGGGTACCTCCCCTGGAGGTGGGAGTGGGGTTTGCACTGTCCGATGTAGCACAGTGGATGATGTAGAAGGCTCCACAAGTGTGTCTTTGATGGTTTATGACACCTAAGATGTGACTGCCTCAGGCCACTGTAATTGAGCTAATTATGTTCCACCAGAAGGGATGAACAAATTCAAGCCTATGTGTGGATTTGAATATCCCAATACCTTCCAAGGGGAATGATTTTACACCTGAGCCATTTGTGTAAGGAAGGACATTGGCATGATAAAAAGCAGCATCTCAACTCCAGAGGATCTTCTCACTGGCCTTCTTCCTTATCTTGCTCAAAAAAACAGATCGTTGCTAAACAAAAGTTTGTCTGTCATGGTTATCCTCTGGTGGTGGGTGCTCACACTCTCTGCACCTGGGCTGTTACTGTGCCCATCATTAGCAAAGCACCTGCTGCTCATTAACCTTTAAAATTTCAGTCTCACAGGTGCCTGGACCACTTCCTCTCTCCTGCACTGACCTGGCTGAGCTGTTCCTCTCACATACTCCTCCTTCCCAGAGGCACTACCACTGTCTGATGAGCTTGGCCTTGGCCAGTGGTGTGTCCATCTTGGAGCCTGCTGACATCGGCTGTGTTGGACACAGGGGGAGCTTCTCACAGAAGCCACCACTGTAGCCACCCCTGCTACCAAAACAATGCAAACCCAGTACACTACTGTATTTATAGGTGTAACTACGGAGACAGTAGGCTGTCCAGTAGTTAAGTGGTTCTTGGTATTGGTGAAGCCATTGAAAACCACTTTTCCAGTTTAATTGCACACTTTGTTGCTTGAATGCGCTGTGGTGAATCTGAGGGAAACTTAAAATAACTTGAAGCCTGGCTCATCTTGGTATGTCCTTCACGTCTGTCTGTGCCTTGAGGAATAGCATAGAGCTCCATGAGTGGAGGAATGAATAGATGTAAGGGAGGAGGAGAGAACACCTAAAAACACTGCCTCTTCCCATTTGCCTCTAAGAAGGGCTCGTGGGACGAGGGCATGTGCTGCGAGATGGAGAAAGAGCATCATGACTGGCTTGGCAGACTGGAATGGTAAAGGGCAGTTTACCCTCTGCTGCTGGCTGGTGCTAATTTTCCAGTGCTGACCACAGACAATTGTGTTCCATGCCCTATAATGTGTTTTGCTGTCTGCAGATCTCAGGGCTAGTCCACCTGCATGCTTTGCTCTCTCTGGTTCACTCTCCCTCAGTCTGGCAGCAGCTCCCTTGTCTTTATGTTCAAGCTGCCTATTCCATACTGAGTTGCAACAATAAATTTTCAAGCTGAGCCAATTTTTGGGATGTTCAGTCTTGGACAAAAAGCTGATGTTTGAGTTAATAACTGCCTCCGAATCGCCCATTTAGACTGTCAAGGTGGTGGAATATCTTTCATGGTCTGTCTGGTAAGTTTCAATTTGGTTTGAGGTTTTGTCTGGGCTTTTTTGGTGACTGCAGCACATCTCCTGTCCTTAACAGTACAGGTCAGAAAACACAAGTCTTAATAACCCTAGTAGCTGCTGGAGAAAAGATAGTAAGGAGGTGGCAGAGGGGTTGCTTGCTCTTGCTCCAGCTTGACTTTTAAATAGATTTGGGTGGTGATGAGCTACAGCATTAATAATTCATTAATGAGCCTGACATCTTTGAAAGATTGATTTAAAACTGGACCAAAGTAGGAACCTTTTCCCAAGCTGTAAAAAGTCTGTGGCTTACAAGATTGACTGCAGTGTCCCTGAACTTGTTTCCTAAATTTTTTTCCCCCTTTTAATTCAGTGCTTCAAATTTCCCTTACTTGAATACAAGAATTTACTTTAGTATCTAGTGTTATTCATACCAATCTGTATATCCTCATGTCACCTCCCAACAGGCTTGGTGCTGCAACCACTTCCCTGGGAAGCCAGTTGCGGTGTCCAGCCACCCTCTGGGTGGAGAACCTCTTCCTAATACCCAGCCTAAACCTGCCCTGACACAGCTTCATACCATTCTTTTGGGTTCTGTCATCAGAGAGATCAGTGCCTGCCCTGCCACTTCCTCTCAGGAGGAACAGGACAGTATTGTTCTGCATATTGCTTTTTATTCTTGATTCAGAGTGCTTGGGTCACATTTCCATGTGCTGAGATGTGGCTCTGCATGCCTCTGTGCTTTATTCATTGATGCAGAGGTCATAATTGAAGCATGGGTTTCTGCTAAAGCTCAACAAGTAGCCATTCTTTAAGAGGTGCAGAGGATGTGTTTTGCAATGTTGATATCCCAGGGTGATTGTGCAGGTATCTTATCTAAGGTGGCTTCTATTCCTGCTGAGGAGGTTTTTATTTTTTATTTATTTTGAATTTATATTCGCAGAGGGTGGAAGCTGGGCAGAGTGGAAATAGGAAGAGAAGACAAGGATGTGACATGATTTTTTTGTCTGGATTGTGTGGTTCTGCCTGGGCTGTGGCTGCAGATCCCCCGGGCTTGTTGTCCCGTGGTACCCTGGCCTGATCCTCAGCAGAGGCATTTTGTGTTGGTGAATCAGGGCTACCAATTCCACCTGTTTCCCCAAAGTGAGAGCAGGGAGGAAGGTGGAGAGGGCCGGCAGGAGGAGGATGCTGTGGTCAGAGCAGCGGCAATGCTGCGAGCGGCCAGCGGGCGGCACTGCCGCTCTGCTGCGCGGTGCTGCGAGGCTGCAGCATCCTCTCGGCTGCCCTTCCACTCGGGAGACGGGCTCTGCTCACCTTTACGCCCACTGCAGCTTCTCAGCTCAGCGTCTCATGCTCCCCCCGCCCCAAAACAGACCACGACAGTGATTTTAGACTGAAACAGCAGCCTGTGACAAAAGACATCAGGAGGTAAAAATAGGAATGGGGAGGTTGGAGATAAGGATTTTGTTTGTCGTTTGTCACCTCTAACAGCTGAATTTGTGTCAGGTATCTGTCCAAATGCTCTACATGCTATAAGAGAAATGTTTATATTGACAACTATGTGATTTGGCCAGTTGATCCTCCAAATCTTTTGTTTCCTCTGGGAATCTAGGGCAAAAACAGGAATTCTAAGCAATTTTGTTTACTGCTTTCAGTATATTTGCTGTTGAGTCTTAATCAGGAACTCCGATAGAGTTGTCCTAGATGCTGTAGAAGCAGAGAGCTGGCACCTGTCCTGGAGGGTGTGAGCTTATGGCAGTGTCTGACCTGTCTGAATTGCTACAGCTCTGGGAACTGGAGAGGAGTTTGATGGAAATGGAGACTTTAAATCTGACTGAATGTTCTGTAGATATGGCTGTGCAGGTTCATTGATCTTCATTGCTTTTGAAGAGCAGGTGAGAACAGGATCTCTTTCTCAGAGCAATCTGTCAGTCCCATGGGGTTTTTCTTTCAAGATCAAGGATATAACCCAAGGGGATGGTAGCTGTAATTGGAATGGCATTTCAGACCCCCAAAGGTGTTTCAGGAGCTCGAAGGAACTTGGAAATAAAAAATTGAACAAGCACAGGGCAAGTCTTCTCATTTTGATCTCTATTAAGCATTTACTTGTTTCCAAAAGAAAATAATTGCTTTGGCTTTAGTCCATTTGTGCTTCCTGCTCCCTCCTGCTCACTGACAGCCTATTTGGTTGGATCATGGGGGCACCATTGGTGTTTTTATTATGCCACATATTAAAGACTGTTGGAGCCTAGGGCTCACAGGGATGAGAAACCTCAGCCACTGGCGATGGTTGCCCTTTCTGCATGTCCTGACTTATAAGTGGTTTGAACTCAGCCCGTGTGATGCTCAAGTCCTTTCTTAGGGATCTGACCGTAATACAGCCTGACAGTTACAAGCAATGGGCACCATGTTTTATGGACTATATCCCAGTGTGATTTCTAATGTCCATGAACAGCAGATGTAACCCTTGCTGTATGGTCAGCTGCCTTCATCCTTGAACACACTCAAGAGCTGCCCATTGCCTTCCTGAGCTCCTTCATGCCTCTTCTTCCATGCTGCATCCCAGGGAGATTTCCAATGGCACTTCAGAAACAAGAGTGACTGATGCAGATGAGTTACCTTCCTGGTGCAGATATACCCTGTCTTGGGACAATTTGCTAGGTCTCTCCCTACAAAGCAAGGAGGTTTAGTGATGAAGTTTATTGCTGGATTTGCATGCATCTCAGACCACTGGACAAGAGAAGCAGCCGGAGTCAGGGAATGGTGTAAGCACCACTTTAACGGGCTGCAAGTCACCGTCTTCTGATTTTACGTTTTGTCCAAGCTTCCACCTGCTGCTCATCTCACCTGTATTTTCAGCAGCTCCACTTGGGCAAACATTGCATCATAGAGCTGGTCCAGCTCCTGTGAAAGAAGTGGGCAGGCAACATCTCTCTGCTACCCAGCTATGCTGTGGGGCCCACAGCTTTTCTTGGAGAAATGATTCCTTAAAGGATGCTACAGAATAGTACGCAGTGGGATGAGACTGTGTAGTTCCAACAGCTCAAGGTGGCAGAGAATTGCCTGCTTGAAACCAGCCCCAGTGCTCTGAAGTGGGCAGTTGCCATCGGTAACATATCCTTTCTCCGAGTATTTGATCTGAGCGGATGTCTTTTGAGGCATGGAGTGTGGCAGAGTTGTGGATATGCCTCAGGTGCCCTTATTAGATGCCTGGATGCATTTTGAAAATGGCTGCTTAGAAAATGTCTAATTGCTATTCCACATATTCAAAAAGTTTTTTTTCTCTCTTGACAAGGCTTTGGCATGCCTTGCATTGCTAAATATACTTTCCTCTTGCAAATTCTTGGCAGGAATCTGTGTAAGGAGTCATGCCAAGCAGTCTCTTCAAATGTTAACAAGCTCATCGGTGTGGCTTTCCCAGTGCAGGGTTTGTGCTCTTTTTTTTTCCACCTTCCTTCCCAAAAAACCTCAACCCTTCTTTTTGTACACTCTTGCTCTAAGCATATGAACTATGGCAGCTCTGCAAGAAAGGATTTTTCTAACCAGAGCTGAAAAAAAATGCGTATTTGGTGTTCAACAGTTTGGTGTCACTGCCTGCTCAACCTCCCGGGGCTCCTGTTGAGTAGGAACTGTGGATTTTGGGGTGCTTCTGGAAAAACTAATCCGTTTCCTCTCCTCCCTGGCCCAGACTTGCTTTTCCCTCTGTTTTTAGCAAGTTGGACTGTGTCCTTGCATGGCAATGGTAGATTTGATGTCTTTCTTTCAGTAGCCTATTAGCAAGTGAATGAGGCTGCCCTGGTCCCCTTTTGTTTCCTCCCCAGTGCTTATACTGGTGCAGAAACAGCACTGGAGGTGGTGCCTGCAGCCAGGCACGGACCCGCAGAGTACAACTTCGGGCCTGGGCTGCCCCAGGGAAAGGGCAGTGCTGCTCTGGCATCTGCCAGCAAAGAAAGTGGGGAGAAGTCAGTGCAGCACTGCTGAAACCCCAATGTCTCCCTAAAGGAAACCTTATCCTAGGAGTCTGGCATCCATCAGTATGTCGGGTTACAAACCTCCCTCGAGCTTCACTGGAGACAATCTTGCCTTTGGAGAGCTTTGCCTCTGACTTGCTCTCCTGGTCTTCAGTCATCTGGTGGACACACCTTGGGAACAAGCGTTAGTGTTCGGATTGGGATGATAGATTCCCCTCCCTGTGCTCGAAGTCCTACCTGTTCTTCATGGAAAGACATCAGTGGGGAACACAGGGAAGGTGCTGCAGTGGAAGTTGAGTTGTGGGGCCAGAGAGCCTGAGTGCATCACATTACAGCCTGGAATAAGCAAAGGGCTGGAAAGTCAAGGCCAGACCTTGGCACAGATGAGGCCATACTTGAGACAACCAGAAGGCTAGCCCAGGCCAAGTCATGACTCCCCACTTTTTGAGTAAGGTGCTTCTTGTTCATACTCTTTCTCCTAGGAGTGCTGTGAGTTTATCCAGTTACTGTGAAGTGGGCCCATTAACCTGGAAAGCAGAGAACTGCCCCTCCTGGACCTGGTAGCTGATTATTTCTTTTTTGTATTTTATTCCACAAAAATGTAATATTTTCAGGCTTGATTCAGTGGGCTTTTCTGAAGGGACCTCTATTCATACCAGGGACTATTTATTTATAACTCATGAGTTTGGTTTCAGGAATTTGCTCTGTGACCCTTCTCCATTTCTTTGATTAAATCTCCTATTGTAAAAGGAACATTTTATTCTGCAGTACTTCCCCACCCTGAGACAAATGTCATGTAAGTCACAGCTTTCCTCTCCCCTTCAGGCAGTTCTGGAACAGATCCAGTTCTCTGAAAGTGTGGAGAGAGAACCTGATTCCTCCAAATAAATACGATTTACTGGGAGATGCTAAGTAATGGACCAAGAGGGCACTTGCCTTTTTCACCTGGTATAGTTCTTCTGAGTTGCCACCCACTACTAGGCCTCACCTTTGAAGGGAGTTTTGATACAAAGCAAGATTGTCTCTAATATCCCAGCTGTGAGGCCAAATTGATTGCTTGAAGATAGGATCTTGGGCTCTATCATTCAGGTCTGTTTCCATTCAAGTGGTTGGATTTGACACTGTTGTTACTGCAGTGGATTAGATTTGAGATTAAAAGGCAAATTAGTAGGGCAACATTAAAAAATCTTTAAACGCAGACTAGACCAAATTCATGCAAGGAAAGAAGGGAACAAACAAATAATCTAAGTGTTAAACAATTAATTTTTAACCCTAGTCAGCTGAAGATGTCTTCTTTTTTGTGCATGAGGAATATGAAACAAAGAAATGCAACTTCCTGTAGCAAGCAAAAGATGGTTGCTCCAAAGTAGGTCCATCTCTGACAGAAATGTTGTGTACGCTGTGGTACTCCTTGTGGACCTCAGATCCACACTATGCTGGTATCTGTCAAAACAAAGAAGAAAACAGTGAAAGGAAAAGATAGAATATGATAAACAATCAGACAGGTGTGAAAGATTCACACTGCTAAAAACAGGCTTGTGTTCTGAGCCCATCAGCAGCCTGCCCATTGCCAAGAGCTTTGGTTTGAACTAGTACTACCACATCAGTGTGTAGCAGTTGAAGACAGTGATGATTCTTACAATATGTACCTTAAGCACTGGTAAGTCACTTCATGTTGTTCACTTGGAGGATCCAGGGCATTAGAAATGGTGGGATAGCTGCCAGTTGTGTTACTTTTTTGTTTCCAAAGGGTAGAGATCAGCAGAGGGGTTGTGTGTGGGGATGAGGCTACTTCATTTGGTCAATGTACCATCCTGCCCTTTCCCACTACCTCCTGTCTTTCTTTGGCGTGTTCCTACCTTACATGCACCCTCCTCAATGAATGGAATATCTTCTTGTTTTGCCCACTGGGGAGAGCTGAGCACAGAGGATCCTGCATGCTTGCTGCCTTTTACCTCTGTTGTTCATCTGTAGGATGGAGATCACTCAAGCCTTTGGTTACACATTTCAGGAGCATTCCCTGCTATCACTGCAGGAAGATGGTACCTCTGTCAAAGGGAAAACTTGCCATCACTTGCAGGAAAAGAGATTGCATGGAAATGAGAGATTCTGACTTGTGGTTTTGTCTAAATCAGCTGCATGTTTAACATTCAGAAGCCAAGAAAGATGAAAGACTCCTGGTCAACCTCTCTACTCCATTGGGAAAAAAAAGTAAAAAGACTTGATAAATATTTTGCATTAATAAATTCCACTTGTCTTATAAAACAAAGTTTGCCAGCTACCAAAGCAGGAAAAATATTTTACATAACTCTGAATGTGACGTCTAAAAGGTTGCTATGAGCCTGGTTTGAACAACTCTTTCCACAACCCAGAATGTGAAGGAATGCTAAGCTTCACCCAAGCCAGGACCAAGCTTGCTGTGTGTGTCTGTATGGTGGTCTGACCCTCGCTGGATGCCAGGTGCCCACTAAAGCTACTTGGCTTGACTTGGGGAAATTAGTTTAATTTATTGACAATCAAATCAGTGTGGGGTAATGTGAAAATGAAAACCAAGTCTTAAAACACCATCTCCTCCTCCCCCCCGTTCTTGGAGTGCAGCTTCAGTCCTGATTTTCTCTCCCTCCTCCATGGCCTCAGGAGCACGTCTGCCTCACCATGGCCCCCACCATGGGCTGCAGGGGAATCTCCACTCCAGCACCTGGAGCACCTTCTGCCCCTCGTTCTGAACTGACCTGGGTGTCTGCACAGTTGTCCCTCTCACATGTTCTCATTCCTCACTCTGGCAGCAATTGCTGTTGTGCAATAAGTTCTTTCCCCTTCTTAAATCTGTTATCCCAGAGGTGCTACCACTGTCACTAATGAGCTTGCCCTTGACCAGAGGCAGGTCCATCTTGGAGCTGGCTGGCATTGGCTCTGTTCGACACTGGGGAAGCTTCCGGCAGCTTCGCACAGAAGCCACCCCTGTAGCTCCCCTGCTACCGAAAACTTGCCATGCAAACCCAGTACAGTCCATGTACTTTTCTGCCAGATGGTTGGTTTTATAGCAGTGGAAGCATCAGACTGGCTGCCTTCTGGAGACTGGGGTTCAGCAGGTAAGAGGTAAGCCATGGAAAAAGAGATAAAGGCACGAACATGTCCTAGAAGCTGTTTGTGAACTCAAAACAATGTCCCTTGCTATGCTGTGGGAACGTTGCTATAAAAGGCAGGAAAAGCAAAGCTGTCTACTATTATTCTTTTGTTATTAGATTTGAAGTGCGATGTTGATTAATCAGTGGAGCAGATTCCCCAGGGATGTTTCTTGGTCTGGACTACTGACACTTTCTGATTCTCAGGGCAGGGACTGGCTGTTCCTGCTAACCCTGACAGGGTCTATGTGATGGTTTACATCATCCTGCTCTGGTTTTGAGCCAGGCTGTGGAGTGTCAAAGATCAGCCACAGCATCTCGGGGAGCTGCAGGAGGCTTTTCCTGCCCTTTGCAAACCCACACCCTTGATTTTGGTTAGCGCTTCCCGGCATACAGAAATATGAATTGTTATGAGTGGTAGAAGGAGGGGACACCCAAGCCTGAGATGAGCAGGGTGCAGCTGAGGTCTGCCTTCAAATGTCAGTCTCAAGACCACTTCAGGCTTTGGCACTCAGAGCATTCCAAGCCAAGCATGCTTTTTTGGTTTTGTAGGATGCACGTCATCACCTCTGACCAACCTCCCTCCACCCTTCCCATCAGGCTTCTCCTAGGTTATCAGCTTGGCTTGCAGGAGCTGAGGTTGTTTCTTTACACAGTTTAAATCAATCTCCTGGTCACCTGTCTGCCTCCTTGAGGATGAACTGGATGCAGCTTTTTAGATGCTTGCACTTTCCCTTGAGCCTCCCTTTGCCTTGGGCCATCTAGGCACCAGGCAATATTCTGGAAGGAAGGTGACCAAAGGCTCCCAAGTATTTGTCAGTGCCAAGGCCAGGAAATGTTGTGAGTTAAAACACCCAGAAAATGAGAGATTCAGCAGCTCTAAGGGCACAAGCATTGTCTGGAGCTTGGCTCCTATAAGCTTGAAGCCCCCCAGCCCTGCTGCCTGAGATATGCATGGCAGGAAGATATGCCGTACCAAGCTATATTTGAAGTGACCATTCCCTCTTGAGAAGGTATCTGAAACAGTTGGCTAAGGATTTATCCTGAACTGGGGTGAAAATTTATTTGTGAATCCAAGCAATGTCTCTTGTGGAGCTGTGGGAATGTTGCTATAAAAGGCATGAAAGGCCCAGCTGTCTACGATTATTGTTTTGTTGTTAATTTTTAACAATGAGGGCAATTACCCATTGGAACAGATCCCCCCTGGGATGCTTGTTGGTCTCAAGTATTTAAACTATGAGGTCCTGTGAGCAGAGACGTGTCTAGGGCAAAGTGTACGTACAGCACTGAAAACCTCAGCGCTTTCAGCCATGGCTTGTGCAAACCTACTCTCAGTTGTGTTGCAGCAGTTCGGGAGGGCACATGGGGCCAGACACAGTGTCTTGGCAGAGGGGTGTCCTCTCCTGCTGGGGTGGCAGTATGTCACTTGGATAACTGGGTAGCCCTGAGTACCTGAAATCTTTATAATTTTTTTCAGATTGATATTTTACAGCAGAATGTCTTTGTTCAGACTATTTATAGCCAGCCTTTAGCTGGGAACAGTTAGTATTTGTTTTAACAGCAACTGAGGCTCTTTGGAAAGAGTTTGAACAGTTAAAGGATCAGTCCTTGGTCACCAAGGGTGGGGTGTTTTTTTGGTTTTCTCCTCCCCCTCTCCCCTCTAGGAGACTCTGCAAGTGCCTTCTCTTTTAGAAATCAGTTCTGGAGCAAATAGAGACTCGCCACTAAATTATATCTCTGGGCAGAAAAGCAATGCCAAGCCATTCCGTTGATTTTGTAATGTAGGACACAGCCCCCCTTGCCCTGCGTGCAGTCATGCACAGACTCCTTGGCAGCTAATTAATAATTTGCAGTTAAGCGGCGGCTGCTTCCTTGCATCATTTCAACACAGTTGCCAAGTGGAAAATTGAAAAGCAAGAGAGAGCCAAATAAAGGATGACAACAACAACAACAACAAAGGTTTCAAGTTCTAGGAAATTTCACTATGTGAGGTCAAAATTCCTTGCGTATTCAAGGGCTGGGCTGTTGGCTGGCAGGCACCTCTAGTTAACATGGCAAGGCCTTTTTATTTCAAAGTCCTGTTCTCCTAAAGCACCTCCTGTTTGACAGGGGTTTCTCAGCCCTAAAATTCACATGTATTTGGGGAAGGGGAGGATGTGGGGAGTACGCAGGACTAGGGCAGGTTGAAGTTGAGTGAGGGTTTTTCTCATGGTTGGGAAGGTGACAAATGCTCTGAGGGATGGGAGCAGGCAAGGAAGGCTGGTGAAGCAGACCTCCCAAGACAGAACTGGGAAGAGTGATGGCACCATTAAGGGATTTGCAGAGCAGAGGATACCCAAGAGTGGGCTTACAGACAAGAGAAACCTGGTCCTAGCTTTTCTAGATCCTGAGGAACACAACTTGCCATGTGCCTCTCCTCCGAGTCTGCTGGTAAGGAGCTGGACTGTGTTTGGCCTGTTCATGGCACGAAAGGGCTTTCCTCTGGGTGGAGGATTTTTAGCACATTCCCCTTTGAAAACAATAACATTACTGTCTCGTGAGTTAGGTTTTCCACTCTTTTATGCTGCTAGCCCCAGGGAAGAGCTGGGCCATGCAACATTGTTGGCACAGCAAGAAGTACAACAGCTGAACTAAGCTCTTGGGGGTTTTATACATCTTCATGCTTGAGGTTGTCAGAGATGAGAGGAGAAGGGGCCCAAGGGAAGGCTAGTTTTCAGAGCATGTGATGAGCTGTTTCTGCTTTGCCTGCCTTTCTTCTGTCTTCTCCTCTCCATGGAGGAAGTCATGGAGGCATGTTCTTCTGACTCTTCCCATTTACAGTCACAGCAGTCTTCATGAGTTTGGCAGCTTCAGAAGCTGTGTGGCTGGAGACTAGCAATTGTCTACAGGAGGCTGGCATAAAAGTTCGTCAGTCTCAAAAACACGACCTATGAGGAAAGGCTCAAGGATCTGAAGAAGGAAAACCTTTTTGAAAACACTTTTTTTAAGTACCCAAAATACTTTGCTGTAAGGTGAAATGGTCTCATCGGTTCTCTATCCACTGCAGACCTGACAAGAACTGATGGTTGAAATTTCAGCAGCAGGTTAGGTGTTGGTTGGCCAGCTTCTGGCCAAGTAGATCTGGCTGGCCTTACTTTGAGTTGAGGTTGGCACAGAGACCTCCAGAGGTCCTTTCCAGCAACAAAATTCTACAATTCTGCAATAGGAACAACTTCCCTGTAATTAGGATGGCCACACGGTGATGAAGTGAGGTGATAGTAACATCACCTCTGGAAGATATAAGTTGGAAATTAGGCAGATATTTGTCAGAAGTGGCTTGGGGAGAGCTGACAGTGTTTGGAGGAGTGAAAGCAGAATGCCCTTCTGATGTCTCTTCTGGCTTTGGCTTTAAAAACCACCAGGTCTTGCCTCTCAAGCACTGACATCTGAGGGTATCAGGCTATGAATCCTCCATTACTGCTTGGAGGAGATCAAGGCTTACAGATAGCTGACATGAGAAAAGATGAGCGAATGTGGGAGGCTGAATGGTTTCATTAAGAAAAATGTTGTTTTCCCATGTTTACCCTCCTGGTTTGGGGATTTTCTGGAGAGGGAAGGAACCAATGGTGTGGATGACTCATGGCCCTTTTCTAAGAAGCCCAGTAATGGTGGATTGAATACTGGGTGAACATGGGCAGAGCTGCAAATACCCACAAGTCTTGCCCTCCTTCACATTTCATGATTTTATTACTAAACCTAAACCTGGGGCTCACAGTCCTTTCCAAGGAGGTATGTTTAACAGCACACATGTATCATCAGCCACATCTTTTCCTCTTTGCCCTGAGCCTTTGTACACAAAGCAATGATGGGGGGCTTGTAGCTTCTTGCAGTTGCTTGCTCCTGTGGGATTCACGTGGGCTGAGCGTGACTGAATGGCTGCGGTCCTGTGGATGAGAAATGCCTCACACCCTGCTGGCATCCAAAAAGGATTACTGTTCCCCTGCTTAATGCGTTTATTTAATGCCCATTCCATGAGGCTGTTTCTCAGGCTGTTTTCCTTGCAGAATACATCTCTGTGTGTGCAATTAGCTAAGAGACATTAGTTTAATGACTTGTGTGTGTCTGAGTTAGGCCTGGCCCTATCTCGGATGGCTGCCTTTCTCCTGTTTGGAGATTTAATTCTCTGCAGCACAAACTGCTCTGTCATGCTCATCCCGGGCGCTGGATGCAGACACTGTCTCTTGCTGGTCCCCAGCCAAAGGAACCCTGCTATCACACATAATTACCTCCTTGACTCATCATGACTTTTATTGCCCTCCCTTCCTTTTTTGTTTTGTTTTGTAAGTTTGATTTGTTCTTTTGGAGCTATTGTTTCCATCCCTGTATTCCCAATGGCTCCAGAGGACTGCAGTGTATTCATGCAGGAATTACTGGGGCGGGCTCTGTGGTCTGTTTTGTGTAAGAGTTCAGACTGAGTGATTGTTTTGGTCTCTTCTGGCTGGTTTCTGAACTTATGGGTTAGGCAGTGGGAGAGTTATATCTGGACAGTGAGCTGCATTGTTCAGGAGCCTGGTGCTGACGCAGAGTCCTTCACCAAAATGTAGATTATCATTTCTTTTAATGAACGAATTGTCTTGGTCACCTTAAGTGGTCCACAGCAGCTGGCTGAGCAGTGGCTCAGGTAAGACGAAGGGGACACTGATCATCCCGTCTCCTGAATAGTTCTAGTTCCAGAAGTTTTGAGGACCACAAGAGCAGATCTCATAAGTAATCTCTCCACCCTCTCCATCTTTTGTTCTCAGTCGTTTTCTATACTTCAGCCCCAGCTTCAAAACTCAGCCCAACAAATGTGTCTGCAGAGGGCACTGATAAAAGACAGGATCTTCTTTTTCCGCTCCTGGCTTGACTGAAACTTTAGCTGGCTCAGCTGGATAGCACAAATGGATTAAGTTGCCAGAGCCATCAGTGTGAAACTGGTGAGAGATTGGTCCTGCACAACACAACATGTATGGGAAGAAAGTCAAGCAGATATGGGTGTCTGGTGGGCTTGCTGGTAGGTAAAGCGTGGTCAGATAGTTTTTATGACCAGACACTATCTGCCTAATGGAACCTCTGGTCCTTTCCTTAAAGGTGAGGGCAGGAGGAGTGCTCTGCATTTTGGATAGCAATGAGACAGTTTATCTGCATCTCTGGCCTTGTGAAAAGTTTCATTGGGCCTGCAGAAGTGCCTATATCCTTTTCAATTCCTGCCTCCTTGTGCTATTCCCCACAGGTAAGGTCTTCGAAGTCATCACCTGCAGCTCTCACTCAGGAGAGACCTGTACTTCCTCCTTTGATGGAAGCTGAGTAATAAGGGGTGTTTTGGTGGACCATGATGAACGACTTCCTTCAAGGATTTCTCTTTGGGTAGGATGTGTGTGCCATGGAGGCAGCTGTTCTGGAGTGGGTGGTTTAAGATACTGTCTGGAGCAACAGGAAAGTAAGTGACAAGTTCATATCTTTCATTGCTTTTCCTCACCAATTTGCACTTCTTTAGTAGATTTGGCAAGGCATCAGCTTCAGACTTGGCACCGGGAGGAACAACTGAATTAATTTACCTTATCTCTGCTTTAAAAACTCTGAGATCTATCAGTTTATTGTCATCCGGGAAAGGACTGTGACATTTCTCTTATTGCTGACTACATTGTTAATTTTAAAAAGTGTCACTCATGATGGTTTTGGATGCAGATGGATATAAATCAAATACATTCCTTTCATTGATGCAATTAATGAGCTGAAGGCATGGGACAATTGTAAAGCTGTTGAATGCTGCAAATTAAGGCTTTCAAGAATAACAACAAATCCATGTCTATAATACAAAGAGCAAAGACATGTCAATCTTGTTTAGTTACCTGGTTATAGGATTCAAGTTCCTTTACTGACAGTTTCAGAAAGAGTGTGATGGGGTAAGAATAGAAGAATACCAGATGCAGTACTCCTATTGAACCAAACCCACATGAACTCTCTCATCAGACATGCTTTAATTTTCTTACAAAAAATGTTTTTCTACAACGAAAACCAGTCCTTTCTGTGAAGCCAAGTATTTCAACAGGGCACATCTCTCTCTGAGGATTTTTTCCCTAGATTTTTCATGGGAAACTGACCAAATAACCCCAACTCTCAGGTTATTTTCTTTTAAATAAAATTTATGAGCATTTGCTGAAAGCTTGGCAGGTTTAATTTCTTCATCCTAAACCTGAGAAACATGTTAAAAAGAGGTCAAGAATAACAACATTTTTTAGCAGGGAAAAGCAACAACATTTCAACAACCTTTCTTCCTGAACAGTTTGGCTAATTGTTCATTAAAATACTGTTAAAAGCCTTGGAAAGGAACAAAACCTCCATGCTTTGGTGGTACCAAACCCAGCCACCTGGAAGGCCCCTCTCAAACAGCCTGGTGACAGTGCCAAAGCCTTGCTAGCTGGCCAGCCTGACTCATTTAGTTTCCAACTCCCATGACCCAAGGCCTGGGCTTTTGCCCCAGCACGATTCTTTGGCAAAGAGGTGAGAACCCCCAGATTGCATATAAGCTCCATTTTTTCTACACCTCCAAGGGACAGGGGGCAAAGACATCTGTCCTGGGGGATGGGCAGGGAAGCCACCAAGAGTTCATGGTGCAGGGACAGGATTCTGATCCTTGGCTTCTCTGTGCATCTTCCTCCCACAGAAAGCATTGAAGGTCATCATCATGCCCACTTCTCAAGGCTTGTTTTCTGTTAAGCACATGGGTTTGGGTTTGCTATCTCTGGCTGTGCATGCAGACTCTTCCTTACCCCTGGAGCAAGTTATTTCTGCACAGAAAAATTCTATGAAAAGGACTTTTGGATCTTTTGCCTTTTAGAACTTGAAGAAAAAGCTCCATTTGGGCCTGTGGCCATCTTTAAATAGTCTTGTGTCAAAAGATGGGTTTATCCCTTCATTTATTTGACAAAACAGGCTGATCTCCCTGTCATTCACATCTTGTTAAAGCTTTACAAGTGTTGGATGTGGCTGGCTGAGCCAGTGTTCTGCCTGGCCTCACTGCTGCCATGCTGTTTTGGGGTTATCGCTGAAGAAGTGAGAACCTTGGATGTAGATGGATGCACTCATGTACAGGTAACTTCCACTCCTACAAATACCCCAGGCCAAGCTTCCCTGATGCCAACAGGGCTCAGAGGGATGTAAAGGGTAAAAGGGGTGCCCAGGCTGCAGCAAGCCAGGGACAGATGCCAGCTGTCCCATGCACAAGTCTCCAGGGCTTTAACCTCCAGACCACAGTGCTCAGCTTCTTCTGAAAAAGGACAAGGCTGTACGGCAAAACTGTGGAACTGGGAGGCTTGTGGGCTGAAATGAGTCCAAAAGACATATTAACAGGCATGAGAGGCCTGTGATGAAATAGCTAAGGTATTAATGCAGCCAGAAGCTGGTAATGAATGCAAGAAATGCCCACATTTACCCAAGAGGTCCCAAAGGTCTCTTGCCCAGAACATTGTGATCCTTAAAGAAATCTCCTAAGAAAGTTAAACCACAGGGTTAAGGCTCCAGGACAAAATCTGGACTAGTGTGGTCTCTCAGCTGTTCTGACCTCTTGTCTGATGAGACCTATTAAGCAGTTTCATGCTTTTTAAAGAGCATGGATATTATCCTCCAGGAATTGTCATCCAGAGCCCTGTCAGATGGCAGTGCCCTCTTGTCCCTATGGATGGCCTGAGTCTCCCATTGTGCCCTGTTGCTGTGATGCAGGTAGCAAAGCTTAGTTCTTGTTTTTTCAGGTGAGATTCTGTCCCTTCGTGACAGGGAAAATCCTGAATGCTCAGGTACTACCAGTGACATACAAAATGCTCTCCTAGTACTTTGCTCTCTCTGTCCACCTCTCAGCTGCTGAATGAAGACTATGAGGTGCAGAGCACAGGTAGTGCAGGTTAAACCTCTGTCATCACAACCTGACTTTCACTTCTTCTCCTTCTTTTCTTGTCCCATTACTTCTTCAATGCATTGAGAGCCTGGAAATGGTCTACTGGTGCTGAACAGAGCTGGGCTGCAAGAAGATGGAACCTGGAGGCTGATGAGAGCAGACAGTTGGATGGCTGAGCATCTCCAGTGCTGGATATGATAGAAGCACCATAGAAATGAGGAAACCAAAGCAGGTTTGATGGATCTTCTTCTAAAGTTAATTCCAAACTAGAGCTCATCTGACCTGCCTTCTGGAGGGGCTGAACACCCTTTTAGGACTCATGCGCTGTAGACAGGCGCCTTTTTGACCCTTACAAGGGAGGCTGTACCCACACTGCTCAACCTATGCCTGTGTGTCCTTTAGCCTCTCTGTCTTTGAGAATTTGTTCTTCTGCTCTGCATATGGTTTCCCATTCAGGGTGCCTCAATGAGGAAGGGCTGGTGAGTGGAGGTCTTGCTGTATCGTACTGGCATGGCCCTTGGCATGAAAACACCACAAATTCTGTAGTTATTTTGTGTACCTGATGTGAGAGTCCTTACCGCCATTCTTTGCTTTGACCATTTACAAGGCCTGATTTTAGTCCAAAACAAGCTTTCTTTAAATAAAATAGTCATTTTCAAGTCTTCCTGTAGAAGCCAAAAGTATTTTAAGTTGGACTGGACTGGCCTAAACAGAGGGTGGGGAGGGAGTCAGTAGGTTGGGGACATTTTAATAATGAAGTGAAGAATGTGAAAGAAAGGATTAAACATGGTGTTTTATGTGTATTTATTGAGTCAATTTATAAGGTGCCTTTTGCAAAATATCTTCAGCACTGCATGAAAAACCACAATGCAAAATATTTGAAAAATTTGCACATGAAGCCAGGGTGTCCCAGCATACTGCCAGGCAGCAGAGGAGAACCTGGCACTGGGAGCAGCTTTCTAATCACCACGCCCCAGCAAAAGGAGATCTGTGTCTGTAGAGCGTGGTGAGTTATCAAGGGAAGGATCTGTTCCCTTCCAGCCAGCCATGGGTGGGTCTCTGTGGGTAGCCTGGAGGACAGGATGGCTCAGCCCATCAGATCTCCTCCATGCAGAGAGTCCTGGGCTGACAGAACTCAGTGGAGACAGGGTGACCCTGGCTGATCTGGGAGGCCTGAAGGTGACCCATTGCAAGCTCAGCTGGGGAACACAAAGTACTCAGGAGCTGGACTGCCTGGGTGGGGAGCACGTTGGGAGTGCAACCACTGCTCCCTCTGTACTGCACAGTCCCCAGCACGGCTGCCCCTGGACTGTTCTCAGGGAGAGGCCAATTAGCAGCCCATTACAGTAATTTCACCTGGCCAAGGGGAGAGCACAGATGTTTGTGGCAGGGTTTCTGTTATGGGATTTTCTAGCTTGGAACTGAAGGCCAGCATGAGTCTTTACCCTGGCATGCTGCCGTGTTGATGGCTTGTTCCTGTGAGATGTCCAGAGCTGCCCCTCCAGCTGCAGGGCTCTGCTCAACCCTGCTGAGGGGCTGCCAAGTGCAGCCACAGTGTGACTGCCTCCCCAAAACCTCTGGGACATCCATGGAACACCTATGTGGTGAGGAATACTAAAAAGAAAGCATTTAACAAGAGTGCTTTGAAGTCACAGGCAGTTTGGTAACCTCTTGAATGCTTTTGGACAGGTACATGAAAAAATATTCTGTTGAGGATTTAACTAAATTAAAGAGCAGGTAAAGACCTCAGGGCAAAATTTCAGCACCTCTATTGTATGCCTTCCTCAATTGTTTTTAAGAGTGGCAAGGAACGGAAAATGGGTAAAGTAGAAAACTGACCATGCTGACTGCTTTGAGCCATACAAGATTTGGTTTTTAGCATCTCTAGCACAGTTAATTTCCTGATACAGTATTTTTCCTGCAAATAGTTTGCTATAATAAAAATGAAGGAACACCATGCCCAGGGGACAGGAATTAATCTGCTGTACACAAAGACATTTCTTCAGGGAAAGAAACATACCTACAAGAGGATGTTTCATGGCAGGAAATACTGCTCACCAAAATGCTGAATTAGGCATATTTGAAGAGATAACTGTCTTGATAACTGTCTTGCAAATCTAACTTGCGCAGTTTCTACTGCAGCCTAGGCTGAGGGAAATGAGTAAGATCAATAAACATTGTGAGTGGGGTGGCCTTCATCAGGGTGACTTCCCTACAGTCAACCACTTGCTTCTCTTCCAATGAGGAGGGTGAAAAACGTAAAAAAAAACCTAAGAAAACCAGTTCATAAAACTGCATCTGTTGGCAGTAAGGCCCAAGACAACACTTCAGTCTGATTTTAGCTCTTGCCTTTGTCAGCTGACTGAAGTTCAATCCACAAGGTAGCCCTTTGGTTGGTTGGGACATTTACTGCATATATTAAGGCTTTGGACAGTCTCTGTTGGGAAAGGGGGTTTGGATAGGTGTCCCTTGAAAGTGGTCCAGAGTCTTTTGCGTTGGCTTCCCAGTGGGATGAAGCCATGGTGAAGAGTCAGAGGTGCTCTAAATGTGACTCATTTTACTGATCTATGAGCTGGTTGTCCATCTGTGCATCCCAGTCTTGTAAGAGAGGTGATAACGAGAACCATGAAGCCCAAGCCTTCCAGTGGGGTCCTGAATGAGAAGCATGGACTGATGCACCTGCATCTTGGTGTGAGAAAGGCAGCATCACCTGGCTTTTGGTCACATGGTTTTCAGGTATTATTTGGACACTGCCCTTACTCAGAGACTTTACCAGCAAGGAGCAAAAGTGATTTACAGTCTGATATTTTTCAGAAATAAGCGTTTGCCTAAAGCAGAGAGGTGCTTGTATAGAAGATGTTAGAACAGGGACTCATACTTGGAAATACTGCAAAGCACTGCTGGAGGAGCTGGTTTGCATGCAAGAGGATTTGACCTCGAACTTTCTCCTGCAGTTCAAGCCAACATCCTCTACCCCTTAGGCCTGAAAAATTTTCTTCCTCCTTGTTTTAAAAATACATTTGTTATGTCTAATGTTGCTGGCCAGAGCAATGGTACAGACTTTTACCCACAGAGCTATGCAGGTCAGGGGTGGGAGATGATGTGACCTGTGAGTGGCTTTAGCTCAACTCACTGAAGTTCCCAGTGCAGTTACACCAGCAGAACTGCTCCCTTATCACTCAGGGGGTGGTGGCTTTACTGTCCCAGTGTGAAGTACAGCCCTGCTAGTCTTCCTGGGCTCACACTCGGCTGTGGCAGCCACAAGCTTGCTGTGACATCCATGCTGCCATTTCCAGAGTGGGTTTGAAAGCAGATACCCAAAGCTCTGACCTGCTCATGTTCAAAGGACTTGCCAAAGAGTTGAGGATCTTGGTGTCTTGGAGCACTGTCTCTCATCATTCAGAGCATGTGAGCCATGTCTTGGGTCTTGGCTGCAGGGCTCCAGGCCAGACATGGGGCATGTGTTGGTGTGTGAGTAATGTGGCTAGCAGAAGAGTCCCATTATGGGGGCAGGCTCAGGTAGAGTAATCATGTCCCCTGTGATGCCATGAGTTAGGTACAGAACAGGGCATGGACTGAAGCAGCGATGAAACAGGTTTGTCTGCTCCAAGTGCAGAGGTTGCAGCCAGACTGCCTGGTCCCCAGCCAGAGCACCACAGCACCCCGGCCTGGCTCCAGAGTGGTTCTCCTTGGAACACACAGAGAACTTCCTCTACTCCAGCTGCTGGGGAGAGTGGAGGCCCCTGCCATGCTGCCAGGTGCCTGGATTAGTCACGGAGCACAAGCCCCCTCCGCCCCCAAGTCAGTCTAGACATGGGGAAGTCCAGCTGCCTGCAAATACCCCATCCCATCAGCTTCCCAGCCAAGCACTGCTCTCCTAGCTGGCTTGGGTAATTTGGAAGGACTCCAGTGGAGGATTTCGCAGGCTGATCTCCCACAGTTCTTCCCAATTCAGACCAATGTGGTGACCTGGTTTACTGAGTACTTCATACTGTTCATAGTGCTTTTGCCCTTCTTTAAGCAAAGACTGTTTATTGGCAAAATGTCAATGTGCATAAGGTGACACCCCTTGTCCCCATGTGAAAGGTTACTGTCATGCTGGAGTGGGAGAATCTACTTGCTTTTGTGGGAGAAAAGCAAGTGTAGAGGGCAACACATTTGATTTTACAAGCAGCACTGTTGCGTATAGGAAGCTGCATGGTTGGGTTCCATCTCTGCCACACCAGGGTGAGTTTTCCAGTGAATTTCCAGCAGTGGGAGATCTTCAAGACGTCCTAAAAAAGACTCTACCTGCCTGGGAGGATGCAGGCAATATCACAGTGGCATGTGGATCATGCTGAGCTTGCTATCAAACCTCTCCAGGTGCTTATCACTGCCGTTGATTTTTTTTGATGTGAATAGTTTGTGTAGAGAAGCTGAGGTTTTCCCACAGACCATGACTTAAACCTCGTGGGAGCTCATGTGCAGGCTTCTGGTGGTGTGAGTATACAGGAATCCTGGCTGGCTTCCATGCAGCTACCTGCCCTGACCTGTCCCTTGAAATTAAGAGATGCAGAAGTTATCTCCTAGGAGATCTTTTGTGTTTAGGTTCTGCTGTGTCAGACCAGCCAACAAAAGTCATTGGGCTGGAGTTGTTTCTGCATCAGCTAAATAGTTGAAGGAGTTTGAAAGCTGGACATCTTGTAACATCAGCTGTGGCTCCATCCCCTTTCCACAGAGCAGGACAGTCTTGCTTGGACAGAAGGATGGCAGTACACTCCTGACATCCTCTTTTAGGCACATTAATGAAGCACTAGAAAGCAGTGTTAATGTCCTTCAGGGAGACAGATGCACAAATTGTGAGAACCTGAGCTAGAAAAACTGTGTTTCATTGAGGTATTGGGCAATTCAAAGAGGCACCAGTGGCAAGTTATGTCCACCTGGAATGTTTCCTTTCCCCCTCCTACCCCCCATTTAATTCACCCTCCTTCACTTTCTGTATCCGTTGGAATTTCTAGCTTTGTGTTCAGCTTTTCCCTGCCCACTCCCCTTGCATTCCCTGTGCATGCAGCCCTGCAGAAATGCAGCACTGGACTGTAAAGAGATGACTTTTACCCACAAGCTGGGCTCCTGCCATCCGGCAGAGGGCAAGCGAGCTAAGACAGCGATCTTGTATCTGCAATCCCTCCTGCACTGCTCACACCTCAGGGAAGATATTTTGGGATTATTCTGAGCTCTCCACAGACAAGACCATATTATCCAACCCCTCTTTTCCCCTCTTCACCCAACTGCATCTTGCCATTTCTCCTGGCCAGTAACACCATGTTTTATTCTTTTCTACATTGGTGTCCTGATTGGTTACAGGCATGATCTTATATTCAAAGCTTTTAGCTATTTTTCATTCTGACTAGATACAGGAAGTAATTTTTTGTATGTTTTTTGTTTCCTGTGGTTTTTGAAGACATCTTCCTCTTTTTTGGTCCACTTTGGAGCACAGACCTTGGGATCTTGAAAGCTCATTCCCTGGAAGAGCTGCTGTTTCCCCAGCCTGCCTGCTATAAGCAAAGAGCAGTTCTGCCCAATGTGTGCACAAACATTACTCAAATTGTACCTTCTGCTCTTTACAGCTATAATACATCCATACATTCACATTGCTACCTGTTACTGTTCCAGCTGGCAGCTTTACAGTCCCACATTCTGCAGGACAGAATCTTCCTAATCAAATCCTCTTCTTTCTGGGAATGTGCACTGTTCACTCTTACACCTGGCTGAGGTTTAAGATTTAATCAGCAAATTTAAAAAAAAAACACAAACCAAAAAAACCTACCCAAGTTTGAAACGAAGCAGATATTTCTGTTTTTTTTTTTTTTTTTTGGCGAGGGGAGGCTCTGTCTTTGTTCTCTGAACAAATTAATGTGTGTGCATCATCAAAGTGAATTAAAGTGTGGTTCAAGTCTCAAAAGACACTGCAGAAAACCAGCACCAGTTGTTATGCATTTGCTTCCTTTAAAAGGTCAGCACTGGGCTGTACTTGCTGAAAGCTGGGAGAGTTAAAAATGCTGAAGAAAATCATGTACTCATTTCCCTTTGAACACTTGTAGTGGACAGGCTCCTGGCTCTCTTAGGCTTCTCTGGAAAATCCCAGCAATGAAGATAAGTAGGCTTTACTCCAGCTCACAGCTGTTCTGGTAGGTAAAAAAGTGAGTAACTAGTTTATTGCCTTCGATAAGGGTGTGTTTGCTCTTGACTGCTCCCCATTCCCCACTGCAGCCACACCAGCAGTGCCCACCAGGACAGAGTGACAGGAGGGACAGGTGGATATTGCAAAAGGGCAGAGCCAACACAGAGCAAGAAAGCGAATTAGCAGGGTCTGATTGGGTGAATATCCCAAAGGCCAGGGTGTTGCACAGGGTTTGGGGAGGTAGATTTGGACCCTCTGTTTTAGAGCTGCTGGGTGAGGGAGGAGAACCTGTACTTGCAGAAGACTCATTAGAAAACAGCTCTCTGGTGGGGTGGGTTTCATCTGGAGACCACAAGAGACAACAAACAGGATGTCCCACAAAGACATTTTTATAGAGTTGCTTTTCAGAGTGGGGCTGCACTTAAAACCCAAATTTAGTTTATTTGAGTGGGAGCATCAGCTTTAATGTCTGCTTGCTTTCAAAGCAATGTGATAGAGCTTGGCTCATGCAGCAATGCTGTCCAGGCAAACCCGTGATCTGGATCCCTCCTGCTGTCTTCCAGAAAGCTCTCTGCCCTTCCATTGGGCTATGCTGATGCTCGTGCTTTGAGATCTTAGCTGTAATGATTTTGTGAAGGGTTAATTAGCAAGCTGTGCTCTGCAGCAGAGATGACTTCATTTTAAGGTTTAAGCATCTTTGTACATCAGGCCAGTAAAATATTCTTGGAAATAGACACAGAGCTATAAACCTAAAATCATGGTTTACTGCTGAGATACTAGAATCTTTAATAAAAGGTCTGGTTAATTACTAGCATGTGATGGCAAGTGATGAGGAGAGGCTGCGGGCTGCATTTGTTCAATCTGGAGAAGAGAGGGCAAGAGCTAATTGCTGTATTTGACTCTCCAAAGGGATGGTTCAGAGGGGATGGTGCAGGTTTCTTCTAAGAGAGGCACCACAAAAGGACAAGAAGCAACAGGGATAAGTTGCTGTGAGGGAAGTTCTGTCTCAATAAAAATAGAATAATGTCACAGGGAGAGTGGTTTAAGCTCAGAGAGACTGTGGGATCTCCATCCTTGGAGATACTCAAAACTGAATCAGAACAGACACTGAGCAACATTTCCCAGCTCTAAAACAGAACTCTGCAGTTCTCTAGCTGAACCCTCTGCTTTGCACAGCATCTGTTTTCTTGAGGTGGAGGGCTGCAGGACGTATTGGTTTGTGGGGTCACTAGGGCATCTTTTCTTGGTGTGAAAGGAATATACAGCCTTGGGCAATGGTGGCCCATCCTTCTTACTTTTGTCATGCCTTTTCTCTGGCATGGTGTCCATGTCAGCAAGCAAAAGAAGAGCTTGTTAGTCCAGGTCCTTCTGTGTCACAGTGAGGGTCCAGAGAAGCAAGCCAGAAACCAGCAGTGATGCTTGGACAGAAGGTTGCAGAAGGGGTCTTGCTTGTGGCTTACATGCGACTGCTTGTGGTCACAGGCTGGTGCATATAAACATGCTGAAGAAATGGAAAGACTCACTGCTGTAGGTTTCCCTGCAAGGGGAAACCCACCTGCCAGGCGGTCTGGCTGTCTCAGAAGGGCTGCACCAGTGCAGGAGGGCTCATTGTGTTACCTTGGAGTGAGATCATCCAGATCAACCCCTCCCACACCTGTCTTGACAAGTAGCATGTTTTGAAGCATATGATTAAATATTGTGAGTTGAGGCCCTGTGATTTTCTGTTGGCTGCTTGGTTAAGGACTGTTATTGGGTGAATGGCCATGATGCTCATCAGAGATGTTCCTCTGTAGCTGAGACCGGGAAAGGATACTTTTATACTGAGTTGGTTCCTCAGTTTTTCTCCTGGTGCTGTTGCTGAGAAGGGCTAGGGATTTTGTCTGGAGGCAGAAGGGCAGAGTTGATGTTGCCCCAAGATACTCTACAAGTGGTCTCTGCCTTTGCTACTGAGCAGGGTTGGAGGTGGGACAGAGGTTATCTGAGGCCAGGGGAGCTGTAGGATGAGGACCTGTTTCTGCAAGATGCTCTGTCCCCTCAGCTCTTGGCTCCATCTCCCTCTGCCTTGGCCACATGTCCAGAAATGAGTCAGACCTAAGAGAGGTGAAGACACAGGGCTAGGGAAATGGGACTGGAGAAATTCTTGTTTTAGGAGTTGGTAGGGGGGTCAAAGGCAACACAGCCTAGTTCTAGTGTTCCCTAGTCCTGGAGCATCTCTTGTTCTTCAACAGCCAGGAGTTTGTGAGTATGAGGTTTCCTTTGTGCTAGAGGTAAATGTACCTTCAAATACTTCTTGTGCCCTGAGAGTTCTGTGCTCTGAGTTAAGATCTGAGTGGCCTGTCTTGCCCCAGCCAAAACAAGACTGTTCCCTGTATTTCTTCCAGTACTTGTTTTATTTGTCCCATGAGACGAATAAAGTTACTTCCCTGAGGAGGCTTTGACATAGGCAGCTAGAGACCAGCAGTTGGAGTATTTTCTTACTATGTAGCTGCATCACGCTTTTCTTTCCTTCATCCTATTCCATCCAAGTGCTTTCTGTGGACTCATGTAAGCAATCCCTGCTCCCCCTGGGGCTGTAGCCCCTTTTCACTCCATTCCTGCATGCAATGTTGTTACTCAAAGCAGTATCTCAGCATGGTGCTTTGAAAAGAGCTGTTTTCTCTCCTGAGTAGGTCCTCCAAAGCTGTTATTACTTTTCCAACAGCAAATACAAAGCAAGTGGAAATGTTGGCTTATGCTGCTAACAAAATTCTTAAGCATCTATGTGTGCTTTGAAATGCTTTCATCCTGCTGCCTTGCTCAAGGGGTACAAGGCACTGAGGGAAAGCCTGTCAATGTAAATGTCAAAGAGATCTTTGGGTTCTCATATCCGTTTGGGGGATCCTGCCCATTTGCTGTTCCAGGGGCTGGGAGGCTGTCCCAGCCCTATCCAAGAAGCTGGACCCTCTAGCATCTGGACTCACTGAAACAAAGGGTTTTTTAATCTAACTTTTATCTGGGGATCTAAATCCCCATGAAAACCAAGGAGCATATTGGAAGACTCAGTAGGTGTAGGCAGTATGGGAGCTCTTATGCCCAGGCACATGAGTTTGTGGGAGCACTCCTACCACTGAAGGGAAATTGTGGTTTAGTGACCTGGAGAGGGAAGGTCTCTGAGGCCAAAAGAACAGGTCCTCACGCAAGAAGCTAGAGCTGTTAGCCACCAGATATGGACAGTATTAATCCCCATTCTCTATAGGTTAGGGCTGGGATTTTGTGATGTCTGTAAAGCTGCTGAGGTTTTAGGCTCTTTGCAAACAAGTCACCTTCTGCTGATATCCTGATATTGATACTGGAAAACTGTCATAAAGAAGCTGTGGATAGTACCAGGCCCTTTAGCCACCCAAGGCCCACTTCAAAAAGAGATTTGTTTAAAGTAGGAATATCTCTGCAAAGATGCACTGCTACCTTGGACTGAGATAAAGGCTCTTCCTTCCCCTCCCTCAGCTACATCTCCTACATCTCCTTGCCAGGTCCTCTTTTGACAGAAATTAACCCTGGTACCTACTGAAATCAAAGACAGTCTTCACAGAAATCCTCTCTGCTCTTGTTTTATCAACCCTATAAGCTGAGTCACTGTGCCCGATCAGCCTAGGTCAATATTGAACCCTTTTTCCATCACCTCCTCCTGGTCAGCTGCTTGGTTTTGAACTGCTTTGTCCACCCGAGACTAATGAAGGTATCTTCGAGGGATGCTTTGCGATGAGTGAGGAATTTGACTACTGGAGTGTCCAAATCCACAAGTCTCTGCTATGTATGACAACTGCAGAACAGACAAACTTGTGACACCCTCCTTCCCCTGCATCACTGCTGGAGAGCAGCAGTGCCTGGGAGATGGGCAAGTATGGAGCACCTGGTCCCTGAGCCTGAGAACAGCCACTGCTTTATGCCTTCCAGCTAATGGGTGGTTTTAGCTCTGCTAATCTCTATTAGTGTTGAAGAAGCATAAACAAACTGACCCGGACAACTCAAAAGCATTTGTAATTACTGGATCAGGCTCATAGATAATGCATTTAGGGCTGCTCTAAAAACATCTCAGATAGGGTAAATGTAAATAAAGTGGCCTATAATTGACCTTTCTGCTGACATCTGACACCTGGCTGGGCTGTTGCACCTGGGGAAAACAATTTGAGGATGGAGAGGGGTGCCTGGGGCATCAGGCAGGTTCAGACCTACCTCTGAGCGTGACCTGTGGAGCAGCAGGGCTAAGGGTGCAGATCAGAGCCACAGGGAGCTTGCAGGGTACCTGAGCTCCTTGCACTGGAGCCAAACAAGCTCCAGAGAACAAGAGCTGATGGAAGAGTGAAATGTGCTGATGAGTTTTGGGTGGGGGCAAGTACAAGGGGCTGAGGTGTAAGGACAGGTGTAACTCCAGCAGTGCAGGTAAGGATTGCAGCAAACCCTGAGGAAGAAGAAGACATGATGCTGGCAAGTAATTTCTGAGCTGTTCTTTTATTTCCTCAAAAGCTTGCCATTTTCAGCGTGATTGCCTTGGGGAGCAGCTAGCACTGTGGGCAGGATGGAACAAGTGGGTCTTGCAGTGCCTCTCTCCTCACTGCTGTGCTCTGCTCAGCTCACTCCCACCACTTCACTTTGGTGGGCAAAGCTACTGAACTGGGGTGTTTGAAGGCAGGTTAAGTTTCATGAGACAAGGTGGCATGGGACTGGAGCATCCAGGACCTACAGTCCTGAGGAGTGTGTAGGGAGAGCCAGAGAACTAATTCCCTTGCATCCCATAGCTTGGATTTCAAGGCTGTTTTGTTCCTTTTCAGGGGAAATAGGGATTCCCCCAGCAGAGGGTAGGGATTGGGGCAGAGCTTCTTTTGCCCCTGCTACCGGCTCACTCAGGCCTTGGGCATGTCCCCCTGCCACCCCCTGGAAAGGGATAGGGGCAAGGGAGGGAAGACCCCTTGAATTCCCACTCTGATGTGCTTCACTGTGAATCAGTGCCAATTCTCAGGTCCCAGCACCTCGACAAACCTTCTACTCATGGCTGAAGTTTGCCGAATCTCCAGGCAGAAAGCAAGATGCTGGCCACTAAGTACATCAGTCCTAGCCCTCCTCCTTGCAGCCTCCCCTTTCTCATCACCTGCCACTCAACATGCCACCTCTGGGACATGGGAGACTCTCCAGCACTCACCATAAAGCACTTTGTGTTGGTCTATTGAAAAGGGGGACTTTAAAAATAATAAGATTGTTTAAATCTTCTTGATTTTTTTTTCTGTCCCCTCTGCCCTGTCCCCCACTACCCATGTAGGGAAAATAATGGAAAGAAAAAGGCAGAAGGGCACTTTGTTTTCTCCCTCCACATACCCAGGGCTGTAAAATACTTCTTAATCATTGGGAGCAAGAGAATCTCTATGCTGGGCCTCCACTTTTTGTTTGCGAGTTTATTTTTCCTAATTCATCCTTGACAAAGGGCAGAGCCATAAAAGAATCAACCAGCACGTCTGTGGGAAAAAACTGCCCTGAAAAGGGTCGGAGGAATACTGTAGCATTTCCAAACAATTCCAGGGGCTAAAGCCTCTGTGAGATGTGGCTTCAGCTATAACTTGCCTTTCTAGGAACAAGCCTACATCTGTTTGGCAATGCCATATTTTGTAGGGTAAAATAAACCCTTGAGAACAAACAGGCCAGCTTATCCAGAGGGGTAAATGCCTGGGAACAGAGCTCACTTGTTAATCCTAAAACTGTCAGCAAAGACCCACTGGAGAAATTATAGCTGGCCACGGGCACTCAAGCTGTTTTCCTTCTGCCTTCCCGCCGCCCCCCATCCCCACAACAGCTGTAAAATCTTCTTTATTGTTCTGCTGGAGCTGGAGAGCAGCACAGAGAGGTCTCCCAGCTCAGGGCTGCAGCACCAGTGGCAGGGGGAACATCTGATCCATTGTATCTGCACCGGTGTTATTGCTTCGGTGGCGGACAAAGAAAACGACTACGATAAAAGCAGAACAGCCTGAGCGCCTACTAAAGAGGCATATGAACGAAATCCTGGCTCGTTCCCGCATCTGAGCTGAGTACGGTTTCTTTCCCTACAGGATCATTATGTTTAATGTCCTAGTGCAATTCAGGCAGCTGAGCCGACAGAGCCCCTTCCCTCCCCCTCCTCTCTACCTTCCTCTCATCAGATTTCGATCCCTCCCTGTGGAAAAATGATTTGTGCACAAGCAGCCTGCACAACAGTGCTTAAAAGGAATTTGCCCCTGCCAGGAGTTATTAATGGCACCCCAGTAAATGCCCCCAGCAAAATGGGCCACTGGAAGCATCAAGTGTGTGTTGAAAAATTGGGTTTAAATTGTCCCTTGGGGAATGACCTATTGGCCACCTAAAAAATGCAGGACTGGTTTGCTGTATAATTAATTTCAGGCCATCTCCTGTGCTTACACACGCAGAAACCCAGATGTCAGCTTGGTACGAGTCAGAGTGCTGGGCTGCTTTTAAAGCATCAGAAGAGAGACCGTGAGGGCATAACATTTGCCACTGGAAGAAAACCTACTTTGAATACTTGGAATATTTAACTGACTGCAACAGATAATTAGCCAAACCCTCTTACGCCTCCAAATATAGATTCATTAGTCATATAAAAATATCTCATTGGAACCAAATGCGAGTCATTAGTGAAGTCAACAGCAGATCATAAAAAAGGTACCGAGAGCCTCCTTCCCGCTATTACCGAGAAGTTGTGAGTGTGCAGTGAAAATAATTCGTTCCATTTTCTATTGAACATCTGTTGGCAAATCTGTTTTAAAATGAGGCTTTTGAGGGCTGCTGGTGTGCAGGGCTGTGGATCCTGGTTTTCCACTTTGAGATTTGTGGGAATAACTTTTGCAAACTCTGTGCTGGGCTTTTTTCTATGTTTGTGTTTTTTTTTGTCTTCTTGAAGACTTCCTTGAGTCACTTAGGCTAAAATTTGGGTTCTGTAATATAAAATAGATTTTGTAACATGAAGGGTAATAAAAATCTCTTTGTTATTTGCTTGTAATTTCAGCAGGACTTTTTTGTTCGCTTGGAGAAATGAGTACTGCTGCCATGGGGACCCCAAATCTAACTAGATTCTTTTCAAAGTGAAATAAGGATGGTTAAAATCAGTGCCCAGCTTAAGCAAAGTGCAAAAAAGCAACGATATGTTTTAAAAAATAAAGCAAGTGGGTAACTCCTTTATGGTGAGATATCTGCAGCATGATGGGCAGCCAGAGAAAGGGACCATGCTTGATTAAGCTCCTGTAAAACTTGAGTTATTGTTTGGGAAGATACAGGGACCAGGATGGGACTGCATACTTGGTCCCAGGAGGTATCCCAGGGGTTTCACAGAGCATGTTGAACACTGCCGTCCATCATCCCACCCTGCACTTGTGGATCCCACAAACATACATATTGTTGTAAAACTCCAAAGCTATATGAGTAATCTTGTGCCGAAAGTTGAGTCGCGTAAGTCGTCAACAGCAGCATTTTGCATTTTTCTTAATTTGAAAAAACCCAAAAAACAACAAAACCAGAACAACAGAAAATTACTGTAGGGAATTTTAGCTTTAAGTGCCCCAAAGCTGACATTCCTACGGCTGAGGGAACTCAGGCTGCCTCAGAGCCCCACAAAGAGTTTTTAACTGAGTTTTTCAGCTTCATTAGCTTGTTGCATTCCCTTGGCTTTGCTGTTAGTATTTTTTTATTAGGGAAAAAAGTCACTTCTATGTAATATCACTTGTACTTTAAATCCTCTGTGTAGCTTGTGACAGCCAGACAGCAGGGAGAGGAGCGATAGGGTTTGAAATGGGTGTTTCACACCAAACCCCAAAGCCTGGAGAGCTCTGTCATTGTGCCTCAGGTTGTACCTCCGCTTTTGGGCAGGCTCATGGGGCAGCGCCACACGGGAGGTGCTGAGGTGGCTGCAGATGGCTTTGATCAGGGTGTGAAAGGGCCTGTGGGCAGCCAGGCTGGAGACACGGGCAGCCCTATGGCCGTGGAGCCCTGTACCTCCAAGGGGTCTCACCCAAGCGCAAGGTCCCGCTGCCATGGAGGCAGGGTGGCTCCCAGGCCCAGGGTCTGGTGGGTGACTCGCTTTGGGGACCGTCCCTGAGCGCAGCTTTGGCCCCCATCCCATGGCGGGGCCTGCCCTGAGGCTGCTCATGCCAGGCCTGGCTCTGCCGGGGCAGGGCCGTGAGGGTGGGCCCTTGCCTACCGCCCGGTTCCCCTCTCCTATCTCTCTGGGCATGTGGGGATCACCCATTCCCCTCTCCCAGCACTGGGTGTTCCTGTGGGGCACGACCCCAGCCCTCTGGTGGAGTGGGATCTCTGTACCCCCTACTCGGTGTCTCTGTGGGGCAGGTCGTGATTCCCTGTGCGTCTGGACCCGGGGCAGACCCCAACACCCCTGCGGGGCTCATCCCCTGCCCCGTGGGGACCCCTTGTCTCCCGTGCTGGTCAGACTCCCCGTTTCCTCC
>VWZF01002605.1:855090-940723 GCA_013396755.1 Sclerurus mexicanus | reverse complement strand
TGGTGCGGGAGCCGGGCTGCGGCTGCTGCCCGGTGTGCGCCCGCCTGGAGGCCGAGGCGTGCGGCGTGTACACGCCGCGCTGCGCCGCCGGCTTGCGCTGCTACCCCGACCCCGGCGCCGAGCTGCCCCTGCAAGCCCTGGTGCAGGGACAGGGCACCTGCGCCCGCCGCCGAGACACGGCCGAGTACGGCGCCAGCGCCGAGCGCCCCGCAGGTGAGCAGCGCCCGGACCCGGGCACCGAGAGCCCGGCACGGCGCGGCAGGGACCGGGCACTGCGCCGGGCACCTGGGGATGGGGAGCGCCCTCCGGGCTTCGGACGCTGCGGACACTGCACCGGGTACCGGGCAGGGGGGACAGTGCACCGAGCCCCCGGTTCCGGGCACGGGGGGCAGTGCACCGAGCCCCCGGTTCCGGGCACGGGGGGCAGTGCACCGAGCCCCCGGTACCGGGCACGGGGGGCAGTGCACCGAGCCCCCGGTTCCGGGCACGGGGGGCGATGGGCACCGCGCACTCGGCACCGGGCGCTGCCGGGGGGCTGTCGGGGGCACCGAAAGGTCCGGGGGACAAAGGGAACCTAAAAGGTGACATAAAGGGGGTCCTCCCGGGGCAGACGGACCCCGCGTGAGGGCAGGGAAGGGGATCCCTTAGGGAGAGGAGCGAGTCCAGGGAAGGACAAAGGGGGCAGGAATGAGAGGGGCGGTGGAGGGGCATGAAGCATGAGCACATCCCTGGGGGTGTGGGGAAAATGGGGTGTTTGGGGGTGCAGTTCTCCCGGGGGTCAGGGAGGTTTCCTCTGCGCGGTGCGGGAGCCCCAGGGGCGCGGTGAGGCGGAGCGGGGATGCAGGGACTGCTGTGGGGGGCAGGCTGGAGGCTGGGGACAGATCAGGGTGAAGTTTGGGGAGATGCGGCTGAGGGGCGGGGGAGTCCTTTGGGGAGCAGAGGGAAGTGGGCATTCAGATTTTAGTGTGGTGAAGGAGTAAAATCCCCCTGCAGGGTGATGGATGCCCCGAAGGTTCGGGGAGAGGCGCTGTGGGAGGACCATGTGGTGCCTGGTGGGAGGTGGGTGGCTGCGGGAGCCCTGCTGTGTGAGGAGCCTGCTGCCCGCGGCTGCCCTCCCAGCAGAGCCCCCCGGAGCTGGGGGGTCCTGGCTCCCTCAGGCCGGGCGCTGCGGGAAGAGGAGCGTCTCCCGAGGGCACATCCCCGGGGACAGGGATGCCAGCAGGCTCCTGACCTGTTGCTGTGACTGCTCCGGGAGGGAGCGCGCCCGGGGCTGCCGGTACAGCAGAGCTTGGTTGTATTAATGCCTAATCTCCCTTGCGATCGGCCGCAAGCTCTTTCCCTTTCCGTGGCATGTTGAAAATTGACAAATCAGGTCTGGAAACAGAAACCAGCACCCTTCTTTGTAATCACCCCCTCCCTGACTTCTGCCTCCTTGCTGGTTTTGCTCCCCTAGTTATGACTGGGGCTCTGACCCTGTTTGCATAACTAGTTCAGCAGTACGACATGGAGTTCCCTCTCTTGCCTCTTGAGGCTTTATTTAAAAGCGCTCTGAACCGGTCTGTACCTCTTGGCTTCTCTCCCTGTGAGGATGGGAAGGCAGCCAGGTACCTGTGCACACTGCTCCAGGTACCTGCACACACTGCTCCGCTCCGGCAGGAGAGATGGAGAGAGGGCAGTGAAGGGAAACCAACAGCAGGGAAGAATTTGCACCTTACAAGGTGCTGCTTTGTGCACCCAGGCTGCGACAGCTGTGCTCCCCACTCCTGTCCCCATGCCTGTCCCTACTCCTGTCCCTGCTTCTTTGCCCAGCCGTGAAGGGCTGTGGAGAGCCCGGAGTCTGGAGAACATGTTGATGTGAAATCTTCCTTGACTACAGAATATGAGTGTCAAGGGAATGAATTTTACACTGCAGAAGAAGCCAAGGGCATTTAAATTTAAGGAATCTGGCGCTGACTTCTAGGCTTATGCTTTTACAAGAAGTTTGGGGATGTGGAGGGCATTGCAGTGATGGGCTGAGAGGTGATTTTCTGAGTTAATGCTGCCTTTTTCTTTTCTTACAGACTTTATTTCAGAATAGTATTCTGCTTGATTTTATTATCTTTATTTCTTTACAATAGGTGTGATTTATTTGACCATATCTCTGTGTGTAATATACACAGACATAAATAGCACAGTTTAACAACACTTTAATGTATGTGGTGCTCTGTAATATCCATAGGGGGTGGATAATAAAAATACTGGCACATCCTTAACCAGCGTGATGTGAAACATGCAGCTAGAATATTCACAGTTGAGCATGTCTTGGCAGAGGAGTTTGGACATCCAGAAAAGGGTTTGCTCTCTTCAGATTACAAAACTTTTAACAGGTTGTTGTAGCCATTAGGAAAAAAAAAAACAACCAAACCAAAACAACCAAACCCACAACAAAAACAAAATCCAAGCCTGCCAGCTTCACTTGATACTCTTCAGACTCACATCGTAGCTCCCAAATGCATTGTGCTTCCTAAACATATAGGAGGGAGCTTGAGTTTGCTTTTAGTTTTAAGCGGTGACAGGGAAAGCACTTTGGCACCTAAAAGAGCGGGGACTGACATTTGCTTTCAAATGCTGATGTTAAGCCAGTTTCAAGAGTGCCCCAAGAGCAGGTTTTTCCCTGCAAAAGGCAGGTGTTGAGGTATTTTTGGTGTGGTTTGTTTTGTGGTGCCTTTTCTTTTTTTTTTTTTTAAATGTTCTTAAAGGTCTTTACCCTTTTTCCCCTTTCCAGCTTCAAAAGGCTCCTTTGGCTGATTCAGGACTGGAATGCAGAGCTCGTGCTATTCCTAAATTAAGAGGTTGGCAGGTTTTTTTGTCCCTCATGAGAGGCAGAAGGATTGCCCAAATGAAACAAGGAATAAAACTCTGCAAATTCTCGTGCTATGGCTCCAGCATTGTTTAGTCTTCCACTTAGGTCTGCAAAGCCAATCCTGAAATGGTTGTAGGCGGAAAGTAACATAAACCACCATGTAGCTAGGAAGCAGGGGGTGTTGTTCATTGCACAAGAGGCTTTGGGTATTTTGGAGATGTTGGGAATGTTGGAACAGAATAGCCAGCAGTCTGTGGAAATTAGTCTGAGAACTTCTATCCCCACCCCTGGGGACGTGAGTGCATCTACTCCCACCAGTGGTGCGAGCAGGACAGAGGCTCAGCATCTCCAGGGATTAGGGCCTCTCAAATAGTCTTGATGCCACTGCTCTACACTCCCTTACAGTTTGTTTCAGGTCATCGTGCAACAAATTGATGTACTACTGACTGGAACCGCCTGACCTGGGGACAGAGCTCATGCCAGACTTGGGTGTGTTTATTCCCCAGCACCTCAGTCAGATTATCACACTGTTTTGCAGATGGATTGAATGATGTGCCTGAGGTTCTCCAGGACACAGGGAGCAGAGTGAGGGTTGTTTTGTCTTTGTGTTAGCAGTCTGTGTCCTGGTAGATACAGCCCCAGTCCCTATAGCCATCTTCTGTTCAAACAAATCTAGGGTGACCTAGGACCAAAGGGTGCCAATTTGTGCTTTCAGAGGCATTTTACGTACCATTGGGGTCTTTCAACCTCTCCAGTCTCAGCCAAAGCATGAGGATGCTGCCTTCTGTTTTAGCCATGATGAACTGGAATCAGGCCTGTATGGTGTTGTCCAGCTCTGAGTTGGGTTCAGCTCTCACCTTGTGTCAGAGTAGGCTGGTTCAGGAGCTAGTCCTATATAGCAAGCCAGCTCCAGAAAGCAGGTGTCAGATCAGTTACCTGAACTAGCTCAAGGTGCAGCAGAGTGCCCAGGAGCGTGCCAAATACTGCTCTAAGGTGGGCACTTATGCTAAGAGGTGAAGCACAGCAGATGTTAACGGTGTCAGCAATGTCCTAAAATTTCTTGCCCAAGTTATGAGAATAGCTGAAGAACATCTGTTTTCTCCTAATGGAAACAAGATCCTAGGAATAAAACATTTTTCACTCTGAAAAAAAGGTTCTTGAGCCACTGTTCAAAGCTAACTAGTTAAGGGAATTTCCCCCCCCCTTTGCCAGTGCAGTTCAGTTGTGTTTCTATCATTGTTTTATTTTGTTTTTGGGATACTTGTACTAATTCAGTGGGACCTGCCTCAGAACTCACTGCTAGGTATTGAGTCCTGCTTTGGAATCTCACGTATTAAAACAAATGTGTTTTTTTAGTCCATGCCAGTTCAAAGTAACTTTTCCAAAGTGAAAGAGAGCTGTGCAAAGAATGCAACTCCAAGCAAACTTGAACTTGGAGGGCTAGGGTTGCCTTATTCACCTGATCAGGGACTCCAGTTTGAACTCCCATGATACAAAAACAGCGTCAAAATAGTTAACTGTTAAAAACACAGCTTGTTTTAGCATCCAATTAAAATCCTTATTTGGGTAGCTCCAAATGCCACACACATCCTTCCTTATAGGTCAAATGTCAAAACCTTAATTTCCCCTTGGCATGCAGCTGCTAAAAGACAAGTTTAATGTATTGCTCCAAAACACAGAAGACTCTGAGATTGGAGGTAGCATAATGTAAGTGGAATTTTAACAGCAACTTGAAAACCATGCCAGTAATGCTATGAATGCATTTTTCATATCCACTGAATTGCCAGGAACACTTCTGCTTTTCTCTTGCTTTTATAAGGAAATGAAGCATCCGTCATGATCTGCATGCACATATGTCTATCTGTCCTTCTGCCCCCACAACTTCTGACCCTGTCAGTCAAGTTGGTGGATCCAGTGCAGCAGTGGATGTCCCTGATGGCACTGTGGTGCTAAAAAATGGGCCAGGGGTAGAGGAGGGCCAGACTATGTGTATCCCCCTCATTTTGTGCTAGATACCCTTTGAGACAGAAGCACTTGAACAAGAGGGAGTTTAGTTATGAGTGTGGCAACCAGGTGTTCAGCCTGGCTTATGCAAACTGGGGCATTATCAGACACCAGAGAAGCCAACTGCAAGAACCAAATCCACAGTAGTGTGTTAATGTGTCCGTAGCTCCTACAGCGTCTCTACCCAGGATAAGCTGAATGTCTGCAGAGCTCCTTGCCTTGGAAGAAATTATTGAAAGTGACATGCAATTAGTAACAGCTGTAAGGATGATAAGTGAATGAGAAGACCACACAGCTCATCTGTCCTCGCTGCCTCTGGGGCTTTGCCAGTAGGTGGACCAGCTCCTTCGTGGTAGCTGTGTCTGGTCAGGAGCTAACCTGCTTGGGCCCTGTCATCTTTTAAGACAATATATAACACCTTTGTGAAGCAGCAGCTTGAAAATAACGCTACCCCCTGCCTCAGTCCCAGTGGAGTTTGCTGTAGTGGGAGGGATGCTGATGTGAAAATGGTGGTTTGGAGAGAGAGGGAAGCCTGGGAAGATTTCAAGTCTCCGACCCAAAGCAAAAATGTGTTTTCGTGCTGTCCCTTGGCAAATGATCTGTTTCCTTCTTGCCCTTTGCAGTTGTTTCCTTTCCTCTGGATTTCAGGCTCATACTCACTGAGTATGGTATTTGTCAAGGGAACAGCAAGAAGCCTCGTCTGTGAGAAAGTCCATGTCGTTTGTTTTATCCACATCCAGGAATTGAGCAGAGATAAACAATTCAGAAGGCAAAACAGTGAAAACTGGAATGTGAGAGGTGTCTTTGTGTATGGCTCTGCACTGGACCTGGCTGCAGTATTGGCTGAGGCTAATTTATCTGCCCGATGGACAGTTGTCGCTGTTACCCACAAACTACTGAATTTGTAAAGGCAGGGTTTCATCCGAGTGGCCAGCAGCACTCCAGTACCTGCTCTTCCTCGTCATGTGTTCTGCTCTAAGGAGCTAGGAGGAATAGTAGTTTCCCTGGTGAGTTTTTTTGCATTTCTACTTGGATTGGATAATTCCAGCGTTCTGAGCATGGTCAAATCTGCCTTCCCGGCTGACACTGATTCCATTAGGGAGAATCTTTTGCTCTAGGCAGACAGGGTAAGAGGAAGGCAAAGGCAGAATGTAAAGATGCTTTGTAAGGCATTTCTGTTAAAGAAGGAGGGCTGAGCTTGGTGGTGTACTGAGTTTCCAGGCATAAGAGTTCCTGTTTTCTCTCCTTGAATCAGGGTGAAATATGTAAATGTGATCCAGTGGCTGCCTAGTAAACCCCTTCTGTTAGAGAGGTGCAGAGCCATTGCCATCGCATACACTCCACTATGGGTTTCACCCATCTTCACCCCACCTCTTCCTTGGGAAGGTGCTGCCTGAATCAGTGCCAGGTATGAGGGTGTCCTTTAGCAGCACATACTGAACACAGTGGGCTTGGCTTTCCACCTTGTCCTTGCTATGTCCATCTGCCAGAAGGGGAAGTTTTTCCTGATGGCCTTGTGGATAAAGCTGTGTTGGTGCCCTGTGTTTTCTTGTGGGAGGGAGCTGTGGTTACACATGTGGTGCCTTGTGTGCTGAGCGTGCCATGGGGTTTGGAGGCTAGCCATGGTGTGTGGTCCTGGACTGGTGTGGACTCATGAGAGAAGGAAAAATCCTTGCTGGTGGTCCTGACATGTTGTGCAGATTATTCTTGGCTGTGTTTCATTTCTGCTGAGCTGATGTTGTCGCAGTCGTGCCACATTCCCTTTCTGTCGTGGTGCACATCCTCATGCTCTGTCCTACAGGTCTTGGTCTTTGAGCCTTGGCTGAGCCATGATAGGGAGTTAACCCAACCAAGTCTTCACTTTTCTGGAAGGATGGGTTTTCTGCCAATTTACCAGATTGCAAATCTAGTATTATTATTTCCACAAAAGACAAACCACCTTCAGCAGACTAAGTCTGACTGAAACATCTTTGCCTGCTTTCAGAAGTCACTGCCAGCTAACTGGGAGGTGTTTCTCATTCACAAACTGTCCAAGCCTGACCTCATTAAACTGCAAGTTGACAACTAATTACAAGAACACGTGATGTGGTGGCTATCCTAGGCAAAGGCTTAAGAGAAAGGGGTTAGTGCTCAGCTATCAGAGCTTTGCTGCAGGCAGCATTTGACAGCTTTTTGTAACTGCATTGTTGATTGATTTCTGCTCAATGTTTTGCCACACGTCATTTAGCTAGATAACAGTGGGAAGATAAAGTCTCTTGCTGCATCAGCTTATGGTAAAAATAAATTGTTTAATCATGTATCTTTCTTATGGACTGAAATACTGAGAAACATCAGGTCACTTTTATAAGCCTTAAATTATCCTTTGACATTGCAGCTTTTATGCTGAAGAAAGCTGCACTGTGCCTCTTGGCTGGTAAGGGAACAAGTTTGCTGCCTGGTGCTCTCTGCAGTCAAAGATCCCATTAATTCTGCCGGCTGTGAGGAACAATTTCTTGGTATTTCATTCTGGACTGTAATTGAGAGTGACACAAAGCACTGGTGGGAATTGGACTGCGTTGAAATCCCTGCTTTTTCTTACAGTTTTCTGCAGATAAACCAGCTCAGGTAGGATGAGGGGATTTCTAATGCTCTGCCCTTGAAATTAATATTTTCAACACCTTAGTGACTGGAGGCGATTTTAGAGAGGAGTTTTTGTGCCTCCTTGCAGCTTGTCCATGTAGCCAGGTGATGCAGGATGCCTACAACAGTGACGTGCAGTGCATTGCAGTCACTTCCATGATAACATCTGTGAGAGAGTCCTGTAGTTGTGAAATGTAATGCCGTGAAAATTCATAAAGCTTTGCCCAGTTTTTTTGCTTGAAACTACAGCAAGATTTCCCCGTAAGATGTTGCTTTTCAAACTTCCGCCAGAGCAATCTGTTCTCAGCTTCTCTGACTAGTTGTAGAAAATCTAGTCCAAGCTAATGAACTTCTCTTGGCTCCGTGAGGAGATTGTCTAAAACCTTCCCATGCTTTCTTCTTTCTGTTTTTTAACTAGAAAAGGGTGGGCTCCTGACATCCAGTCTCAGAAGTGCTTGCCGTTCAGTCTGGAGTGACTGGTGGGTACAGTGAGTTGTTGAAGGTGTTTTTGTGGTTTTCAGTGTCTTCCAAGACCTTTTTGGTACCTCCAAAGATCAGGTATGTGTGACCTGTCTCCTGTAGTGTAGCGAGTGCCTTGTATTTTAGAATTCCTGCATTTTGCTCTCAAGGGAAGCAGAACAAATCCTGAGCTGCCCCACTAAAGAGCAGAAGCAGGGAAACTGTACAGAATCTGACATTTTTTGTATGTGGAAAGTTGTTGGGGGGTCATTATCTGTTTGAATCCAGGAGGTTTTGTCTGTGGTGCTGGGCGCACTGTTCAGGTGCAGGCTGAGCCAGGGGGAGATGCAGGGCTTGCAATGGGAGCTCTCCCACACAGCCCATGTGAACACACTCCTCTCCCCTTGCTTTCAGAGGGCAAGTGGCTCACCTCCATCTGGTGCTGTTTCATCTGGCTCTTCAAAAGCAAGCAGAAATGGGGATGGGAACTCAGGTTTAGCGAAGAGGAATGGCATGAGGCGGAGGAGCAGGAGCAGGACAAGTGGCTAGCAGGAGGCTCCATCCACCTGCTGTTGGAGCCCACAGCTGGTGCTGGGGCTCTGTCTTGTAGCCCTGGCTGTGACTAGCTACAGCCTTGGGGCTGTGGATGATCCAAGACAGCTGGGCTCCCCAGGGGTGCCTGGTTTGTGTCCTTCTGGGACCTGGCTGCTGGGAAAGTTTGGTGTGGAGGCTGTAGGGTTGGAGCAGTTGGCCACTGTGGTGTTCCTGTTAGCAGTGAAGCTAATGCAGCAGCCCTGGGACTTTTGTGGCTGTTTTTAGTTCCTCCTGGTCCTCTTTGCTCACTCTGCAGTACCTGTGCTGAAGACAAATTGCAGTTATATTGGTGAATTATGTCTTGCCTCTTTGGGACACTTCTCGAGGTACTTCAGTCCAGGCTTCCCTCAGTAGCTGCTTTGCTCTTCTAGGTTTGCAGCTGAACTGGTGTGAGGAGCATGCTGAGTGATAACACTGTAGAGTCTTACCACTGCTTTCTGAAGGTAGCAAGAACTGTTCCAGGCTTCATCCCAGGTTCTGGAAAGCCATCTCTTAGTCCAGCTGCTCAAGGACAATGTTCCTTTTCTGGAATCTTTTCTCTCTGCACTACTGCATTCCAACAGCTATTCTTTTTCTAGCGTAGTACCCACCACGAACTAAGTGCCATGATTTTGATACTATCTGTTATGTGTAGAGGGCACTTTCATCTGAACGTCATGTGAACTGGATTAATAGACTGGCAGGGGAACCACTGCTGCATCATCTTTATCTGACTGTGGTCAGAATGAACAAGTAAATAATCTGCCAACATGGAAACTGGGATGAGAAGGCCTAAAGCAGTGGTTGGCCGTGGTCGGATACCTCTTCCTTTGGCCATAGTGAGCAGAACTGCTTCCATGGCTTGTCCAGAGGTAATTTGGGAGGATTTTGTTTAGACAGTTAGAAATCCAGGTTGTTATAGATATTCCATTACAGAGAACATGTGAGGCAGAAGATCGGTATTTCTAGTGGTGTTCAGGGAACATTGCCATTCCTGGGACTGGATGCTGGGTCAGCAATACAGGTATTATTTAGAGGCTCATCCATCAATCCATCAGTGAATTTAAAGAGCATTTCAGAACTGGGAGAGAAAAGTGAGACTATGGCAAAATGGTGCCTTCTGGCACAACAGGTCGGCTCTCTGTGGGAATTCTGAGTCATTTTGTGGTTGATTTTAGTAACTAAAATAAGTTTATTCTGTACTTTTTTCCTTGCCAGACCCCACAGACCCTGTCACCCCCAGCTTGCAAGGGAATGAGATAGATTTCGTTAATTCTTGTGCATTATTGAGGGATTTTGGTTGATTAGATTCTTGCCTGGAATTTCTCTGTGGCGGAGCCCGGCTTCCCACTGCCTGCAGATGGGACTCATAAAGCTCAACCCAACTGGGTGGTGGGAATACAACTTTTGATGTCTTCAGGACAAATTTGGTACCCTGTTCCTTCAGGGCCCCTGTTACTGAGAGCATGGCCAAGGCTGGGCAGGTGGAAACAGGTGGTCTGCTGAGCTTTGAATAAAGCCAGAATGCCTGGTTTGGTCTGACTTTGGAGGTCTGGGAAGGCTTAGACCTCTCTGCACGTGACTGAGGCATGCTTGGTCTGGGGGCACTGGGAGGAGTTTGGCATGGAGCCCTCTGAGGTAGCTATCTTGTCTAGTAAAACTCGGGCTGTGGGAGTCGGTGTGAGGAAATAATAACATCCACTTTGGTTTCTGCAGCCTCTGTCCCGGGGGCTGGTTGGGTATTGCAGGAGGCCACAGGAATCCTGCTTGTGACCACAGCCAGATTAATGGCCACTTTGGCAGCTTTTCAGAAGTGAGGAATTTGTCCACTTTCACAATAATGGCTAGAAATTCCACATGAATTAATTAGTTTTATTATAGGACTTGCACTTTGTGCTCCTCTAGGGCTGTCTGAAACACTGAACTCATTACATGAAGAAATGAAAATAGTACTAAAAATAAAAACTGGTATGCCAAGCCTTTTTGAGGAAACATGCAGAGTATACCGACATCTTCCACTAGACATTCTTCTCAAGCTGTGGCTTTTGGCCAGATCTAAACTCAAGTTTTAGATCAATTGCAGCCACTTAAGCACCCCAGCCTGCTCTACAAGGGAGTCTTCTCTCAGCTTGTTGTTCTCTGCTCAGCTCAAGCTGTAGGCTTCTTAATTACTCCCATAGTTTCAGTTTGATGCAGTGTTCAGATCTGACTCCTGGATGTTGTGCAGTGGAGGCTGCGCACCTTCAGCCTCCTTTCCCGATTATGCGTTTCCTACCTTGTTCATTTTTATGGTAGTGAAAGTCATTGGAAATACCCTTGGGAAAAGGTGCTCTGCACTTGAATTTTGGTCAAGGGTATGCCATAAAAATGACAGCGTGGGACTTTGGAAAGGTTTGATCAAGTGTAGTCAGAGTGATGTTAGATTGAGTAAATATTTTGGGAGCCAAGAGCTGATAACTTTCCCTTGCTTACGTTTGTGGGAAGTCAGCCTGCAGAAACTTAGCACCTCTCATGTGACTGTTAAAGGTTGTCCATGGACTCAGTGTGCTTTTATTTTAATCCCTTTTTAGAAGTGCTGATGTTGTCTTGAGATTTTCCTGTTGGTAAGGGACAGGTGTGCAAAGTGCATGCTGCTTGCTGGTCGTTCCAGTGTTTGCTTTATGAGTATTGCTTCAGATACCTGTGTTTGGACAGGAATTCTCTTTTTGAGTCTAACCCCTCCTTTTTGCTCAGCCCCACCTTTGTGAACCAGGCTTGACTTGTTTTTTCCCCCTTGTTTTGGATGAAGTGAGTTCAACATGAGAAAGCTGACCAGTGAGATGGTAAATTCCTGCTGGTCCCACTGCACAGAGTGGCTTCGTTGGTGCTCAGCTCTCTTGAGAATTGTGAGCCTCATCTTCTTGCAGGAAGTAAGGCCAGTTGAGCTGATGAAGGGGTGAAACAGAATTTTCAGCATCAACAAAATCTGCCCTGTACAAAGAGAAAGAAATGAAAATGCAGACGTAGATTCTTCTAATCTCAGCTGGTTGGAAAGCTTTGGTCTTTCTAGTAATGTTTGTTATGGATATCAATTCCTGCTTTCCTCCATTTTTCTGTTTATTATTTTAATCAGACTGGTTTCAAGGATTTGTTACCTTAACTCCTGGCCGTTAGGCTGCTCCTGCACATGCTGAAACTGACCTTTGCAAATTCAGACCATGATGAAAGTGCTTGAGTAGTGCAGATATGGCTGGGCAAAGGTCCATCACACCTGTAATCCTGCCTTAGGTGTCAGCCAGCATTGGACAAATTTGGAACTTCTGAAAAGAGTATGGGGTGAGCTTTGCGAGGTGGGAACAATGCTATGGATACTCATGGTGCTGCCAATACTGCTCAGCCCATGATTTCAGGGAATTCCAGAGCACAGCCTGGTCTGCTTCTCTCAGAGAGGTACCTTCTCTATTGGGTGAGCTGCCCTCCTGACTTTCCAGAGTGGGGCTTCAAGTGCTGGGGGAGGCAAGCAAACCTTTCCTGGTGTACATCATTGCTGTGTCCTGAGGCTTTGGTATAAGAAGAACTCCGTATACAAGACCAGTTTGAGGTTGCTCCTACAAATCTAGTTGGCTACCTGTTCCTATCTCCTACTGCCTTGTGTGTCCTGGAGCAACAGCCAGGGTGAGAAGGGAGGTCCCATCACTTGGGCTGTACTCAGTGGAAGCATAGCATTGCTCACATCTGGTTTTATCCTGAGTTACATGCTAGGAGAGCTCAGCCTCTGGGTTGTGGTTGTCGGTAGTATCCTGTCCCCTGGAGCTGATCTGCCCTAGCAGAACTAAAACATTTCAGCTGACCTAAAAAACTGCTTGAGACTGAAATACAGTGGTCCCCATAAATATTTAATTGAGTCTGTTATTTGTTGTGTTTTGGTTTCCCCCCCAGTTCTTCTCTTTTGCTTTTTCCCTACCTATATGGGGATAGTCAACTGAATGCACCTCCCTTCCGTGGCATGCTGTGATGAAGTGGCATTTTTGGCAGCTAAATTATGCATCCTTCTTGTCTTGTGTCATCATCAGTGTCTTGACATCAAGCTTAGTGTGGAGTGTGTGAATGCTCCTGTGGGAGTGTTTACAGCTCAGTATGGGCTGCCCACTGCCATACAGACCACATCCTGAGAACCTTTGTACAGGCAGCGTTAAGCTTCTGCAGCTCTTCTGTTGAAGCAGTGGACTCCCACTGGATTTATAAAACTTTATAAATGGGGGAAGTTGCCACAATTTTGCCCAAGAAAGAGTTGTGGGTGGGTGGGACTTCAGGCTGTGTGGCAGAAAGAGTCTGCAATGCAAGGCTACCATTTGTGCAGTCACACAGTGACGAAGGTAACCTCTGTGAGCAGGTGGCAGGCTGGGCTGAGCTTTGGAAAGCCCTGCAATCGCAGGCTGAGTGGAGTCAGTGGTGTGACCTGAGCTGGGCTGACTGAGCCGGTACCTTGGGGCTTGTTGTTCAAGGTGTGCAGCCTGCCCTGCACTGAAGTAGCCCTCAGCTGGGCTGCTCTTCTTTCTCCAGCTGTGGAAGCATGCATGGTGCCTGAAGGGCATGTAGCCACAGCCTGGCAGGGATTAGGAGATTGCAGATCAGATACTGCTCCCGTGGTGGGGCTGGGAAGTTTGGTTGAGTGCCGGCTTCAGTGCCATCGGGTAGGGTCACCCATCATCGCAGCTCAGCGTGGAGCAAATGCGATTTGCCCATCCTGATGGTGGTGAACAGCTGCATTTCAGAGCCAGAGGGGTGGCATTGGCTCCCCTCTGCTCTGAGCCCAGCTCTGCTCAGCGCAGGGCCCACTGCAGGGCAGTTCTGCCATCCTGTCCTGGCCGGCATGTTGTGCAGAGAGCGGGGCTCTGCTGTTTTCAGCTGGGGGTCAGACCTTGAGCGGCCTTAGGCTGGGGTTGCAGGTTTGCCCTTTTCCCAGATAGACACATGCATCTGTTGTAAGGCAGCCAAGGCACAGAGCAAGCAAGACCGAATCTCTGCAAAAGCCCCAGTTTCCCAAGGAGCTGAAGCGGGGACTGCTGGAGTGGGTTTAGACACCAAAGTTTGAGCAAACATGTTGCAATGCTGCCGGGAGGTACTTCTGTCCAGGGGCTTTCCTGTAGGGAGACATACCCGGGAAGCAGAAATAGCAAGTGACTAAATGTCACGGTTACATTCCTGCCATCTGAAAAGAACTCCCTATTTTCTTTTGGCTGTGAAAATTAACTTCCCTTTTCTCTTTCCCAAGCGGGCGAGCTGGCTCCCGGTGGCCGTGCCCTCGTGGCGGATGCACAGGACGGTCCAGGTCAGGCTGAAAGGAAAACTCTCCAACTGGGGGCTTTTCACTGTTGTGCTCCTTTCTAAAGAAAATGTGCAGGGCTTTTCCTGGCCCTTGTGAAGGCCAAGATGCAGGTTTGTAGCTGGAATAGGGTAAGGCTGGCCTCATTTGGGAGCCCTTCTGGGTTTTGAGCAGTTCGCTTCCCCTCTTCATTCCCGCTGAGCTGTGTGGGGTGGGGGCTGGCATCCGGCTTTTTGTTATTCATGTAATTAATCTCATCCCTCCCCAACTGTGCTTGTGCTGCCCCCAGGCACAGAGTGGCTGTTTGGCCTCTGCTGCACTGTAAAAGCTCCACCTGGAAGTCTAGGAAACTGAAGCAGGTACTTCTGCGTGTGTTGTTCTTGGGCATGATTATCTTTTGGTCCTGGAAGACTCAGTAATGGGACTATACCTTAGGAGAGTAAGTTTCTTAGACTGAACAGCTTGCTAGTTGCTCCACTGATGAGCACTGCAAAACAATGATGGTCCCACGTGTTGCCTAGTTTAAAGATGCCAGGGTGGGGAAAATACTGAGCAGGTTCCAGTGCAAAATTCCCTGGGATTTTTTTGAGTTTCTTTTAATGCTCTTTGGAATAGCAGAAGTCTGGAGCTTTTTGGGATGAGAGCCTGGTGGGTAAGGAATGATCCAGCAACTGCTGAACCTGGGAGAAGCGAAGAGCTTGGTTCTCACTTGCAAAAGGCTTTTGTAGGCCCTCTGGTATCTCCTTAGTGCTGAGAAGAAAATATGTGTCATTATACCCGTGCTGACCATGTGCATTCAGACCAGCGTGTTCATCCCAGTCCCTCTTGTCTTCTTCCTTTTCTGCTGGTTTTTTCCCTAGAGCCCTGTACGTTTTTCTCATTGCATTTCTTCTTTTGGTCAACAAGTTTATAATTTTCTTGCTATAAAGGTCTGCGCTTTTTTCCTCTTGTGTTCCCTTGCTGCATTTCTGCCAACCTAACCTTTTTTCCCCTTGCCTGCTCTCATATTTACTTTGCATATTTTCAGTGGGGGGCTAGCAGGATAATTTTGACCTGTCTGGCTGAGTGAAGGCCTGCTAAAACTTGCCATTGATCCAGAGGCAGGAGCATCAAGGGCTATCCTCCCGGGGTGGGAGGGTCAGGGCAGAGCTCTGCACGAGCATGAGCATGTCTGGGAGCATGTCTGTGGAGGTGACACACTCTGAGTTTGGAGTTATGATGGAGTCCACATGTTGGTTCCTGCTTGGGACTGATCATTTTGGTTTGGTTGCCAAACCATTAAAAGAAATAAAAAAGGCAAAATCTAAGATTTTATTTGGTAACTTTGAAATATCAGCATTTTCCCTTGGGAGCACAAAGGAACCTCAAAACAAGCTTGCAAAGACATTTAGGAACACCAGCAGCTAAGAAAGTTCAACACTTGTGCAGCTTTAAAGAAAGCAGAAGTAATGAATATCCACAAAAGCAACGCAAATAATAAATATCCTCAAATATCCGCAAATAATGAATATCCTCAAAAGCAACGCAAAAGAACATGTCACCAGTTTACCCAGTGACCCAGGATGTGTGAAAAGTCAGCCGAAACTCACTCTTTGCCTGAGAGGTGAACACAGGCTGCCTGGGATCCTGCACTGTAACACTTGGGTTTTGCAAAATGCTGACATTTCAGTTGGTATAAGCAGCTGGTGGTGGTTGGGGGAGAGCCCGGAGGAGCACAGTGATCCCGCTTGGCTTGATGAACCTCCTGAGCAGCAACTGCAGGTGCCAAGCAGGATCTCTGGCTCAGTGTGTGTGGAAGACTTTAGTCCCAAATGTTCAGGTTCTTGGTGGCTTATGTTGTCATTGCTCTTCTAATTTTTGCTGAAATTGGACCATAAACATACCTCCTTGGTGGAGCTGCTGGCACACAGGCTCTCCTCCACCCAACTGGCCCCAGTACTAACCGCAATCTTCTATTTCTTTTCCCTCTAAAAGGACCAAAAAGAAACCTTGGGTTTGACCATAAGCCAACCTTTTTGACTTGGTCACTGTTACTGCTGTGATTAAACCCAAACAAAACCAAAACCTGGAATGTTTTCTGTATGTCCACTTTTAGTTCCATTTTTTCCAGGTCATCAGCCAAACCAAATGGCCCCAAACAGACTCCAGGTGTTTGCACAGTCCTGCTTTTCATGAAAATGCACAGTTGCTTTATAAAAACCTGTGCAAGAATTTGGAGTTTCCCTACTAGCTCTCTTTCTCAAGGGCATTAGCAAAGAGATTCTCTTCTCTGTTGTAGCTGTACTGAGGTGTTTTCATCCTGGCACTCTCCCTCCAGTGTGGGGTAAGGAGAGGCCATCAAGAAGCTGTGGAGAGAGCAGTGTGACTGTGAACCCAAGTGGACTTTGGAGCAAAGCCCTATAATGACATTTTCCTGGGGATGTCATTGGCCCTCTGAATGGGTTAAATGTCTGCATCTGTAGCCACCCTCTTTCTCCCTTCCTGAAAACAACAGGGTTTTCCTGGAAGCCCATCCCAAACCTGGGGCTTGCTGTCATGTAGTGTGGTGCAAATCCAGTGCCTGGACTGCACTTGGACCAGTGCCCAGCCAGTTTCCAGTGGCTGTGGAGCCAAGTCTGCAAGGAAAGTTTTCCCAGGTTTTGGTGAATTGAGTGACCATCATGGCATGCAGGCTGAGACATAGGTGGACCTTTTATCTCTTGGCTCTTTTTCTCCAGTTACCTGAGGTGCTGTCTGTCTCCTCAGCATGCAAATTCCTCTCTGCTTTGCATTGAACATGATTCAGACCTGTGCAAATGACTCTTCTCCTCTGCTGATATCCGTTTTCTGACTTAGCATTCCTGCTGCTGTTGAGTTCTGGCTTTCACCCTTTGGGGGCTGGCACCCACTGAACCCAGCTGAAAATGTGCCCCTTTGTGCTGCTTGCAGGAGCTGCGGAGCTTTGCCTTCCCCGCTGAGAGCCTTTTTGGCTGGAGAACGCGTGCCCTTTCCTGGTGGGGAGGGATTTAGGGGTGAGGGGGAGGTGAGAGCGCTCCTTGTGCTGGAAGAAAAATGATGAATGACTCTCTTGTGCTTCTGAACAAAACCAGGAAAAGGGGGGGGGGGAGCAAAAAAAAGAGGAAATGAGAAACAGTAAAGAGGCCTCCCCCGCCTTCATATAAGCAATCACTCCACAGCATCTGGAGCCCAGTAAAAGGGTTGTTCCCAGGAGACCTCACACTTGCCAGTCACACAGATCTCCTTTATTGCAGACTCCTGGGGCTTGCACCTCCACCCACCTCCCCTTTGCCAGCCCTGCACCCAAAACCAGCCTAACACGGGCAAACCAAAGTTCCATTTCCATGACCATCAGCACCAGAGATAAGTGTACCTGGCTCGGCTGGCAGGCCACAGTCTGGATCCATCCCGAGGATATCATTGTGATGCTGTTGAAGCAGCTGGAGCACCTGCATGCAGTTTGTGCTGGCATGCTGCCTGGCAGCAGCAGGGCAGAGACAATGCCATGCTCTTGTCTGGTGTGAAATCTGCTGGAGTGGAGTCACCTCTCCTGCCCTCTCCCCCAAAATTGTTTTGGATGCAGTAGGTGTAGTAGAGATGAGCATGGAGTGGGGTCACTGGCCATGGTGGTTTGCATCTGCTTCTAAGCACCCTCTTTTGCTGGTTGCTAAGAACCATATCTGGTAGGGACCTCAATAAGCTAAGTTCTCTCTTAGCATAACCTTGCTAGTGTTACTGGTTTAGTCATTGTGGAAGGGCTTGTCAGCAGTGGGAAAGGTGTTCCTGCACACAGCTATAAGATCAGAATGCAAGTTTCAGAAACAGACCCTGTGAGGTGTTCTCACGCATTGCCATCTGGAGGTGATCACAGCTGATCACTGAGCATCTTCATCATCCCAGCTAACACAGTGGCTGCTGATTTAGTTCTAGTTCTTATTCCTCTGTTGTCTTCATCAAGTCCCACCTGAATTTATGTGTTAGGCGAGAGAAGGTTTGGCTGTTTGTTTCTCCTTCCACAGCTGAGAGGAGCTGCTCCTCCCCTGAGTATAAGTCAGTTAGCATGGCTTTTCCAGCTGTTTTCCTCCAGTCTGGAGATGGTGAGTGTTTCTGATGTGGCATTTGGGACTTGCCTGGGAATTTTTGGTGCTCAGAGCTCTGTAGGAGAATTCTTAGTCACAGAAGTAATGCAGATACAATGGAACCACTCTGTTGATGAATATTTTTGGTTTTCACATCCAGAGATTATACTTTCATACAGGCTTTGGCTCAGTGGTTGCTCACCTGCTTGTGTGACCCCATTTTCATTCATACAAATCTGGAGGATCAAGTGTGTTATCTGAAAATATATTTGCTCTCCTGTGTGGGCATGGGAAGAGAAAGTTTTCTCTTGTAAAAAGGTAAATCACCACTTTGGATATTTGCAGGTGTTTTTGAAATCCCCTCTTGTCCTCTTGTCAGCAGAAGGGAATCTTTATCCTTTTTCACAATTGAAAAATGCAGAGTGGTATCTTCAGATTTTCCCTGGCAGCTTATGATTGATCCCATGCCTCCTTTTGGTTTTACACCAGTGAAGTTGTCAAAGCAGGGTCCTTTATGGCCAGCAAGGGAGGTGTGCTGAGTCAGCACCTGTTGCTGCTGTATCAGACCATGGGCAGGGGTGCGAAGTTTTGGGTATGCTCCAGGGCATTGTAGCCTCCTCCTCTGGCTGCCCCTGTGTGTGGAGGACCTTATGCTCTCATTAGCACAAACCAGTAGCAGTTGAGCCTGGTGAATTTACTTTCTCTGGAAATCACTTGATCGGAAACCCTGGGTTGGTTTACTGGGTGACTGCTGCATTTTTGTCCTAAGCCCTTAAAGTTAGATGGGTTCACTCAAAGGTAGAGAAATCTTTGGACTGGTCTTCCTTTGTAAAAGCTCCTGAGGGAAGTCTGACTCGTCTGTGGTTTCCATAACACCATGCTGAGGTGTCTTCGTGTCCTGATGTCTTACTAATTTGCCAGTGATGATTTTTTTGAGTTATTTTTAACAGGGACATTGTGCAACTAATGGGCTTTTTATTGGTGGTAAACAAGCCGAGCTAGGCAGGAATGCTGCCGAGGCTGGAGTGGCTGGTTTGCCTCTCAGTGCTATAGAAATAACTTGTTCGCTTTTTTCCTCAAAAAAAAAAAAAAAGAACTCGTGGCTTTCCTGCATCCTGATACTCCTACCAGCCTCCCCCAGGAGCAGCGGAGCAGCTGAGGGGCATACTCTGCATCTTATGGTCTGATTTTTATGTCTAAAACTATTCTCTTCTTTGGTTTAAGGGACTGTAACCATTGGTGGGAAGGCAATGGCTTTTATCACCCACCAATAGCTGAATTGTGCAGAGCCCAGTCCTGCCCTGGCCTGGAGAGCTGCTTTCTTCCAGGGTGTGGCTGGGATGCTTGGGCTGAATGCATGGAGCTGGTGGGTCTTGGTGTAGGGGCTGTGGAAAACCCCGTCTCTTATCATGCTTCTTGCTTGATAAGCTCCGAACTGTGGACACATAGCATGTCAAAACACTGCTGGAACAGGAGTGACATTGGGTCGGAAACCTGTACAATCTGGGGAAATGCAGGTACTGCCACAAAGTGTGTGGCTATTGCCTTGAGTGTGCCTGGTGATGGTCAGTGGGTGAGCCCCAGCCTGTCACTGCAGGGCTATGCTTGGGCCCTGGGACTCACACCAAGCTCAGAGCTGCCTGTGGCCTCAGCCTCTGTCCCTGTAGTGTGTGCCACCACTGTCCAGGATAACCTCAAGTGAAAAGTATCAGACTTCAGTGGCCAAGAAAAGAGTGCTGACCTATTTTGGACACTTATTTATATTCAAGTTGCTTCTCTCTGTCTCTGTGAAAAAGCTGTTGTGACTCCAATACTTTAAAAAAGTTTTTCCCCTCCCATAGCTTTTGTTTTGAACAGGATATTATCTAGGACTAACATCTGTATTTTCCAGTCGTCAGAATAAATATCTTACTATATTTTCTTTTATTTTTCTTGCTGAAACAACACTTTTAGAGAGCAAAGCCAGCTCTGTAACACTGCTAAGCATTTAGTTGCATTGTGTCTCGTTTTTTACAGGTTTTCCTTTTTTTAAATGTCTTTACTACAATTCCTAGTTTTCAGACCAAAATGGAAAAAAGGTTGAAAATGTTACTGCTGGTTTTGGTCATGAGCCACAACAAGAAGTCATCTAATGTAGGGTCACAAAAATTATGGAAAACTGTTTGGTTTAGTTTCTGCCTTTTTTTTTCTTTTTTTCTTTTTAAGTACAGTTTCCTTCTGTCACTTACTGGCTGTATCACTTTGCTGAAATCTTGATCTCCTGGAAGATCTTACTGGTGAAAATGCTTTTGGGTTTTTTGGTCTTGTTTTCACAGTTAGCTATTCTCCAGCTTTATATGCTGTTGTTCACAGTTAATTTCTGATGTTTTTTAAATTGAAACTGTAGTGTCTCTGACAGAATTGTACCATTGGAATAATCATAAAATTTGAACAGCTTGGTCAGTGCAGCCGTGTGCACTAACCCTAGCTGGATACTTGTAATTCTGTAGGTTTTAGGACTTGCAATTCTTACTGTCAACAGTAGGAATCTAAGCAAGATACTTAATCAACAAGAAAAACAAGGGCAAATGCTATGGATATTGTCATCCATATGAATGATGGTGGTATTAGTCCATGGTATTCCATAATTTTTCCTACTTAAGGAGTTTTTTTTTGTGCATCTGTGTTTTTGGTAGTGTTTTTTTGCTTTGGTTTGATTTTTGTTTCATTGTTTTTGTGTGGATTCTTTGTGGGATTTATTTATTTATTGTTTTGTTTGTTTGGTGTGTGCACTGAATTGTCTCTGTGCATCCATGTGACTGGATTTGGGATGATCCCATTGCACCATGGCAGAAGGGCTGTGCTGGCCCCGTGGGCTCCCAAGGCTGATGGCTCTGTGGTTGACATCAAGTATAGCTGCTCTCTGAGCGTGGTCAGGCTGTGACTGTCCCTGCTTTTGAGGTTGGTCCTATGCATGTTTTTGGAGAAAAGGACTGGAGTCTTATTTTGCCGTACATGCTACTGTAAGAGGTTTTTCTCCAGTGTGCCTCACTGTGCAGCCAAATGCTGTGATGTAGTTTGGGGGTGCTGAATCTGGGGGTTGTTTTCATCCAAAGTCACCAGGGGAGCAGAGTACTCATGATACAGCAAGGAAAAACTGAAAAACAGAAACATCTTTCAAAGAGAAACATCAGGAGTTTACCAAACTCATCTGGGATTTGCTGGATGAGGCATAAGGAGAGGCTTCTGAGTCTGGATACTCAGGGACTCTCAAGAATTAATTATGTGTATATAGTCTGGATTAGTTTTATCTACAGAAGTTTTAATGCAGGACAATTATTCGGAGTTGAAAGGGTTCCTTGTTGAAAGTGAGCAGAATTCTCCCTGCAAACAAGAAGGCAAACTCTAAGGAAGAATGCTCTGTATTGACCTGGCATGTTTAGTATGGTTTAGCTACTCTACTGTGAAAGTAAATTCAGATTAAGCTTCCCCTATGTAAACAAGTCAGGTGAGGGATTTGGTTGTGTGATGAATTGATGCAATAAAGCAGAAGCTGTAACAGAATCTGCCCTGAGTGCAGGGAATGTCACTGGAGCTGGCAGCACTGGCAGAGCTGCAGATAGGGAACACTTTGGGCAATGCATGAGGCCCCCCCCTTCAGTGCTTAGCCCTCATATATCCTATACATGATATATCCCGTCTGAAACCACAATTTTCCTGTTTTGAAAGCACGTGAAGATGATTGTTCCATTTTCTTTGAGTCCCTCAAAATTCAGTCCTTTGTACTTTAGCTAATTGTGTTTATGATTGCTGATGGTCTTGTGCACACAGGGCTCCACAATTTACACACCAGAATGTCAGCAGGGTGAACTTTTGATAAAGTTAGTGGGGAAAACTTACAGTGTTCTGTATTGTCAGTTTCTTGGAGACATTTGGATCCAAATCTGAGACTTAAGTGTTCTTATTTCCCTGTGTTGCTGCCTCTATATTTGTCTCTAAGCAGGAAGACTGATTCAATTACAGTGCACCTCTGCTAATGTGCACGTATGGCAGCTCTCTAAAGTTTCATATTAATTTTTAGTTTTCATGTGGTGAATAATCAAACATCCAGAGGGTTGAGGAAAGAGCAGTGTACGGTAATTGCTGGATATGCATTTAAAAATTCCCTGTGGAAGACTGTCTAATTAGATTTAATGAGCTGGCTGGTGAGCATGCGTGTGCATGTGTGCTTTCACCACATCTCTTGAGCTAACAGGATCAGAAGTGCTTATGTGTCTGAGGTGAATTGGTGGAGTATGTAGGAGAGATGTTTCTGCACTTGGAGAGTGCAGCTTTGAAGCAGACTTTTACCTGTGTTTGTCATGTCTGTGCTGTAATGAGGGACTTCCACTGTGGAGGTGAAGCATTCGATAATGCAAGTGGTAAATTGGAAGCGATTTTGCTGTGGTTTCAGCTGCTTAGGTGAGGAGGGATGGGAGCACAGATGGGAGCAGAGTATCTTTGGTAGTTGGTATCCCTGTATTCCAAAGAGCTGCTGGTGCAGAGGGTGGCAGAGCTACAGCAGGTCACACAATGTGTGCCACCAAGCTACCAGGGAAAGGGGTTAATTTAGCTGGAGACAATCGGCCAGTGAGCCTGGGATTTCTGTGAGTGAGGTGGATAGCAGCCATCAGGTTTGCACACGGCTGTATCTCTGATCTGTTCCGCTGGGTGATTTCCCACCCCTCCATCACTGGCGACAACCCGGAGTTGTCTGTGTGTAATTTGGCTTTTTTGCAGGGGCATGGCCATGGGTCAGTGGTGTTTCCAAGAAGGACCAGGCTGGGTAAAGAGCCGTGCCGAGAGGGTGGCCATTTTAATGAGGTGTTTCTCTGTGATTTTTATTTTTTTTATTAATTAACCTTTGTTTTCTGTCAAGAAAGTTGTCCTGAAGCGTGACTTAGCAAGCCGAACATGCCTGGACAAAGGGAGCATTAAGCCTGCACAGAGGGAGGGGAGAGGGTTACACCTCTAATTACTTTGTGTGCATGTAATTTTTTTTTTCCCTCTGGCGACTAATGGGTCTTGAAAGGACTTGCCGGGGTTGGTGTGTGATTCAGCAGGGCAGAGCGTGTTCTGGGCTGGGGCTGCAGGGTGTCTGGGCCCTGGGTGCCAAGGGCAGGCAGTGCCCTTGTGCTGGTGTTGCTCATGCCTGAGTCAGCACTTGTGCAGCACAGCTGCTCTCCAGGTGGGGGTCAGGTGGTGGGCTCACTGCCCAGGGGGGATGGAGAGGGCTCGTTCTGCCACGGCAGCATTGCCTTGACTGGCGTGGTGTGGGAGCATGTGGAGCAGCATCTCCTGGTAGCAGTGTGGGTGCTCAGAGCCATCCTGGGCAGCTGTGAAGCACTGAGAAGCCAAAGTACTTCTGCCAACCAAGGTACTGGAGAAGGAGGGAGTCCTGAACCATTTTCACCCATCCCTATCCCCAAACAGGGACAAAAGTAGGGAAAAAGGGATCAGTGCTCTCCCATGCTCCCAATAAGTAGCAGCCTACAAACTACCCCAGCTGCTACCCTGTCCTTTTCTCTGGTCCTTATGCCTGGCCCTGGACCCCATGATGGATACCCAGGTTGTCCTGAAAAAATGGGACCTGAGTTTGGCTGGGTGGGGAGTTAGAGCTCGTGATGTTCATGTGTGAAGCAAGAAGAGGGAAAAAGGGGAACTGGGGTGAAGGAGGAAAATGGGGAATAAGCACTTGTGGGGATGGTGCTCGGGGAAGAGGAGGAGAAGCTGGGCTGCCTGGGGGAGAGAGAAGGAGGAACTTACGGAATGGGCTGCAATCCTGGCCTCGAAGCTGATGGATTAGGAGGGTTTGGCAGGGAGCTAGGGATCTGGTTTTAGGCAAAGTGTAAAATATGTGGAATTTAAGGAGGGAGCTCCAAAGCCAGTAGGCTTGGCTCCTAAAGTTCCCATGGGAGGGAACGCATTTTAGTCTGATTTCTATAAAGGTTTTCCCTTTCCCGCTAGTTTTTGGATCCACTGACCAGTTCCTTGCAGGTGGGGTGGTGCAGAAGTCTGACCAGTGATTTTCTTCTTGAAAGTTTGGTGAAAATCACTAGCCAGATAGAGGGGTAAAGGCCTTGTTAGTGCCCACTTGGAGAAGAAGGGTTGCAGGATCTGTTCAGCTAGCATCAGGACATCTATGTTGGTGCTAGGGGCCAAGACGTACTCATCAGTAAACACTGCTCCTGAGATGGATGGCTCTTTCTTTGGGATACAATACACTTTCTGCACCAAAATCATGAAATCATTTAGGTTGGAAAAGACCCTTGAGATCATGGAATTCAACTGTAAACCCAGCACTGCCAAGTTCATCACTAAACCATATCCCTAAGTGCCACATTTACATGTCTTTTAAATCCCTCCATGGGTGGTGACACCACCACTTCCCTGGGTAGTTCATTCCAATGCTTGATAACCCTTTCCATTAAGAAGTTTTTCCTAATATCCAGTCTAAACCAACCCTGCTGCAAGTTGAGGGTATTTCCTCTTGTCTTGTTGCTTGTTACAAGAAGGACCAGAAGAGATTGTTGCCAAATTAGATTTTGTAAGAGAAAAAAGCCTAAACCTGCTATGGCAGCTGGGAGATGCAGGGGAGGGGGTCCTTGCTCATGCTGGGTGGTTCCAGATTTGCATTCTATAGTTTGAGAGATGGGGTTTCCTTGCTTCTGGGAATGCATCTCAGTAACATGAGTAGATCTTACTATTGGGACTTTTTTCTTTCCCTGTTTTTTCAGCCTTCCCTTCTTCATTTCACCAGTTTCTCCTTCCCGCTGCTTTAATAAATCTCAGTGGTTTAGAGAAAATATTTGTCATATATTCTCCACTCCTGAAATTAATATCTCTTGCATTATTTTCATTAATGAGAAATTGTCTCTATCAAAAGGGAATGAGAATCTTTCCCATTTTGAGCAAATTCTTGTTCTGTCAGAGTATGGAGGTCTATCTGTAGTATCACCAGTTTGATTGGTTCCATCTGCTCTTCTCTGGTGATGGAATATCAGTTACATCTTGCAACTAAGTTTGGTTTTGGTGTGTTTTATTTAAAAAAAACAAACAACAACACCCCCCCCCAGCCCCCAAACAACCCCCCAAAAAAACCAAATGGAAAAAAAAAAACCGCAGAAAAAAAACAACCCAAAAACCCCAAACCCACCCAACTGTTCGGGAGTTCTTCCATTAAATGGAGATGAGGGACTGCAGCAAGCTACCTCTTTTGCAGGAATCCCTTTTGGCTTGAAAAGGATTATTCGAGCAGTTATGCAATCCAGGTTGAATTTTCAATTTGTCACGGTTTTCCCCTGCCTCGTTTCTTTTGTCCACCGGCCCAGCTAGGCTCCTGCTGAGTCTCTTCATTGACTGACATGCTTTAGCAAGAGTTCTCATATGTAGGTGCAGTCCTGATCCAGCAGCTCGTCATGCTCTGAGATGCTTGGAGCGAGTGGCTGCAGTGCAGAATGAGAGTCTACAGTCTCTCCCAGTTTAAGGTTATCCCTTCTGGGAGGAAAACCCATTATTTTTCATCATGAATTATTTTCTAAGAGCCTGCGGTTGCCTGGTGTCTCAGCTTTCCTCTCTTCATCTGTGTGGGAAAGCCAAGTGGTTCACATTCCTTGCAGGAATAAATCTTGGAAACAGAGGACTGCGTGATCCTCTTCAGCCATAACCTGAACGTGATCCCAGAGCAGAGGTATTGGGAAAACCTCAGGAGCCTTCACTTCAGGAGTATCTGCTCAGATAGGTGATGGATAGTTGCTGAGCTCAGTGTTTTATTTTTCTCAAATTCAGATGTGGGATGGAGGTGTTCACTGCTCATCCTGATGTAGGGAGCTCTGCCATCTGCAACAGGAACCTGAGCTGCTGCTGGCACCTGTTAAATTTCAAATGGAAGCCTACATGTGCTACACATCTGTGGTGGGTTGATCCTGGCTGGCTGCCGGGTGCCCACCAAAGCTGCTCTATCGCTCCCCTCCTCAGCTGGGCAGGGAGAAAAAATATAACTAAAGGCTCGTGGGTTGAGATCTTTCACCACTGCTGCTCTCTGGTCAGGATGATCCATGGATGTGCACCCAGGTGGGATGGCAGGGAAGGCTTCTCCTGCCACCTTGTTTTTAGTGCAGAGCCCAGTGTTTGCAGAGTATCTGCAACAGGAATATGGGGATGGGGTTGTCCTGAAAAAATGGTGAGTGTGGCTCCTGATCTGCCACCTTCACTCTCATGTGTTGCCCCCTCCTCTCCCCATGGGAGACCGGCTCAGTTAAGAGGTCTTGTGCTGAAGAAGCTGGTCAATGGGTGATGCCAGGCAGCACCAGCACTTTCGGTGATAAAAATGTCTGTGGGATGTGGGTTTTCATTTTACTCCTCCCATTCAATAGACAGTAGGGTCATTGGAAGGGATTACAGCTGATAAAAGTGGCTGTTGCTGCTAACAAAGGCATTTTCTTTCAACTCCCTAAAAGCTTCAGCAGAGAAAATAATAAAAATTCACTTGCTGTTCATGTTTCCAGAGTGTTCATGCCTTGGAGATGCACCAAGTCGGTGGAATAGGAAGATCTAAGGGAGGCTGTACATCTCCTGGGACTGTGGTCAGGAGCATGCAGAACAGTTTACAGTGATACACAGCAAAGCCCAGCAAAGCCAACCAGACCGCTTTTGCTTTTTTCCCTTAGTGTGGCACAGGCCCTGAACCTGACACCCCCATCTTGCCCTGTGCTGATTTCTGTTGCTAATTTCTCTTGCTGCAACAAGTGTTAAAATCCCAGCTGCCGAGCAGCAGGTCTGGGCTGTGTTTCAACCCCCCTCCCGCCCCTTTCCCAAGAGCTGTTGACGTGCCTGTGCTTGCACCCTTCGTGCTGTGTCCTCCATCCTGACCCAGCTTTTTCCTTTCCTCTCCCTCTCTCACTTTTGACGGGTTCAGGCTGGGGATGTGATGTGTGTGGTGGGATTTTTTAGGAGTATATCTGCCTTAACAGTATTCCTTGAAAACTGTCCCAATCTGAGCAGAGCAGAAAACTTGTGAGAATATTTGAATTGCTGCCTAGTTGGATGGCCTTTTGGGTGATGTGGCACAGGGGCAAATGCTGCTCCTGGCAGACACTGGAATTTGGAGTTCTCTTCCCTGCAGAAGGTGCCACAGAATTCCTCAGTTGCTCACGGGGTCCCCTGGACCCACTGTATTTCATTTGGGTTCTAAAGTGGCTTTAATTCAAACTGAATTCCTCCTACTTGGGGCAGCCCTCTTCCTGGGTTTCCTCCATGTGCGATGTGCTGGCGTCATGGGAACACCTCCAGGCCTGGATGGTGTTTGGAGTGAGACACCTCATTCCTCCGTGTGGGGCTGCTGTGGGGTGCTGTCCTGTTGGCACTGTGGGCGCAGGGCTGCCTCCCTTTGCAGATGGGGGCAGGTGGTGAGCAAGCCTTGCCTGCAGGCTTTGCAAGGTGAGCAGTGACTGGCTTTCTGTTCCCCTGCGGGCTGCTCCCCAACGTGTCTGTCCCTGCTTGTTTGTGCCGCCGCCTGAGCCCCAGGGATGGGGAGGGCAGGAGGCATCCCCAGTGCTGCTCCAGGACCTGACTCCAAAGCTCTCGGCATCCCTGCTTAGTGCAGGCGAGTGCGTGCATGTGTTTTACGAGGCTGAGTTCACCATGCCCATTCTTTGTCTCTCCCCCACTCCTTAAAATTTCCAAATCTTACCTTTTTTTTTTTAATCCTCATCATATGAATGCACATTTTATGCATCGAGAGCATCTGATTACAGTCAAAGTGCAGATCTTTCCACTTTAACACCTCTACAGTGTGCCATGCCATATTAACTCTGCTGGGAGGTTATCTAGGCAATAAAGTGCAAACATGGTCCCTGTTTAACTCCTGCACTCAGTGAAGACTTCTCTTTCTTGTTTTAGAGCAACATACCGGCTGTCCCATTTTGAGCCTGGCTTTCTTCCAGATGAGCCTGTGTGTGGGCACGTGTGGATTATCTTTGTCTCTATGGCTACCCTGAAAACTTTTGAACCAGAAAATTCAGTGGAGGGATTGAGCTCTAAGATACTGATTTCCTACAGCTTCTATGGAAATAGTTGCTGGGTGGTAAGACTGTACATTGTTTTTGTCTCGTGAGGGGCTGAAGCAGAAACTCAGCCAGTGTTAGACATCAGAGAACCGACAACGAACTCACAAGCACAGTCTGAGGAAAGAGATACATAAAAAAAGACAAAAAACCCCTTAAAAATCAAGTTTTGTTAGTTCTATCACTCAAGTGTATTAATATTAATTAGGTCATTTTACTAATTACCTGTTCATCTCTTTGTAAGGGACAATTGATAGCTTGCTGATGGGTCCCAGCTGGAAATTGTAGAGCATGAGAAACAGACCTTGAGAGTCACATGTGGGCAAGAGGAGGTTGATTATCACCTCCAAGAGCTCTTGTTTGCTAGGCTTTTAAGTCGTTTTGGCAATTCCTGAGGTTTCATGTGGGATGGAGAAGTGCTCTCTCTGATGAGGGTTAAACGTGTGCTTTTTAAAAGAATCAGGGCATCTAAGCTATTCACTGTGCTTGCTAAGAGCTGCTGTCAACATTTTGAGAAGATAACAAGTAGCAGTAGTTACAAATATCATCATCATCCTTATTGTATTTTGTCTCTTTTCAGGTGCCTCCCCAGTTGGGGATTTAAAGATGTTTCTAATTAGTAGATGTTTCAGGCTTTGGGAGATGGCTTGCTGAGACTCCATTGCAGAGATGTCTATGTTCTCTTCCTCTCTGGAGCTTATTCTGAGGTGAGCATTATCTCTGCTCCCCTTGTGAAGGTCACACACCCTGCACTGAGCCTGAGGAGCTAAAGCAGGGGACTGGAAGGAGGACTTAGTGTTTTGTGTTTCCTGTGGGCTTTAGGTTTCTTAGAGGGGAGGCATTCACTGGAGCCTTACTGGCTTTTCTTGTGCCATCAGTTGAATGTGCCAAGTCCTTTTTCTTCCTCTGCCTTGTCAAGCTGCAGTGTCACACAGCTACTGTCTGGCACCAGTAAGCTTTCTAGCCCTACTGTGTCTCTGGGCATTTCCGTGCTAGGCTGGACTCTGGGGATAGGTAAAGCTTAGGAAGAAAAGATTTGGTGGTAAGCAACTGTATAGTCTCTTCTCAGTCTCTCTAGACTAAATGTGGGAGTCAGGTCCTACAGGTGATTTTTTTCAGCATGTTTTTAAACATAAGTGGTGACATTTCCCACATTTCAGTCATTGCATGCCTGGTGTAATAGTCTTTGGAGCTATCTAAACCATTTGTTACCCATTTAGTGAAAACTGGCAGAGATGCTTTTAATTTTTTTACTTAAAATACTATGAATTTGATGTCAGAGTACCAAATGGAAAGTATTCATCCATGTCAGTCCCCTGGTTCATCTCCTTGGTTGTGCTCCCTGGAGGACTCACCAGTTCATTGTCATTTTGGGCAGAAGAGGTGCCAAAACTGGCCTTATCCCCTGCCAGCCAAAGAGTATTTTGGCAGAAATCTGTCTATTTTAAGGCAATTGTTGTTTTCTGGCTTGTCAAGCCTTTTTTTTCATTATTCTTTGCATTCTGAAAGCTGCTGCTGTTTACACCCCTGCTGATAGCAGGTTGTCTGTCAGACTTTCCTAATTTCTTCCTGAGCTCCCTGAGCCCAGTTCCCTTTTTCCAAGTATTTCTTGGTCATGCAGTACAACACAGTCCTCAGGTTCAGACTAAGCTGCCACAGAAAATGCTGTAGTTCTCAGAGGTTCATCCAGGTGGGAATTGTGCTTGTGGAATGGGTTGAATTAGTGCTTTTTTAGAATCAGAGTAGATGGAAGGACAAAGTCACAAGCTAATGTTGTCTTCAGGGGAGACACTGAAGGCTTGGTCTGAGATGTGGAAACATGGAGCAGAAACAGAGGAGAGGGAAAAGTGTCCCTTCCTGAAAAAAAGAGCTGTTGTTGCTCAAAGCAAAGAGTGAAATAGCATTAAATGTAATTGATGATGTGGCATAAGTGGTGGAGACAAGGCATAGAGGTCACTGCCTCTGGACATCTGCACATGTACAAACAGCTGTCTCAGGAAGAAATTAATTTGCCCTGGGAAGAAATTACTCTGCATGGGAACTGGTTATGGCAGGTTTACTTCAGCACAAGGCTGCATCATGCAGCCTTTTTTCCCTCCCCTTAGGCCATCTGGGGATTTCCTGGCTGATCCTGTTCATGCTGCTTTCTCTGGGTGCTTGAGAGATCTCTGATACCTGCTTGTGAACAGCATAGAGCTGGCCTAACTCACTAAGGAAAATGGGTTGAGAGCAACTAAGGTCATCTAGGGGCATTAATCTGTGGAAGGTAAGGACTGGGTTTTTCATTGCAGCAGCCTTCTTAAGGTATGATGGGATCTGTTGAGATAGGTAAATGGATGCTGTGTTCATGGAAGCAGTGAAATAAGGTTCTCACTGCTCTTGGCAAGGGTCCTTTGCCCTGCTGTGTTGCCTCAGCAAGGCGTGCTCATCTTCCAGTCATTAGTCATTCACTTGTTATTTCATTTTGTGTAAGAGATTATAACCAGCTGAGGAGATAGGGCAATGTGAGAGACCAGGCTGCTGTCTTAAACTGCTGTAATATCCCTTTGTCTTTGCTTTATCCTCCTTCCAAACCCATGGCTATCCAGACTATACAATGGAGAGTAGGCAAGAGCATTCTTTAAGGTGGGAGGAGCAGACAGTTTGGATTTGTGCAAGACAAGTTGCCTAACACTGGAATTATGTTATTAATTGTGGAAAAAACAAGTGCGGGAGCCTGAAGCCTGGGACTCTATTCCCAGCTCTGCCACTGATGCCTGAGGAGATGACCTTCAGTTGCTCCAGCTTGCCTGCCTGATGTATATGAGCATTGTGATGGTGCAGTGTTGATTTCAGATAACTTACAAACTGTGATATATTTAAGAAGAGTGAAGGCTCAGGGCTGGAGGGCTTCATCATCTAATTTACTGCATCCTTTGAATCAGCCAGGCCCCAGGAGGTTTAGCAGGAGCAGGTGGATTTGAGGGAGCTCAGCGTCAAGACCTGAATCTGAAGATCCACAGTAGCTAATCCAGTCATGAAGCAGTGAGATTAGGGGTGTTCATGTTTTCCCTTAGAGCCTGACTGTTGTTCTTTGATGATAAAGTCTTTAGGAGACAAGATTATCTCTAAATGAGTCTGTACAGCCAATTGTATGCTGGGACTCTGTTGTCCTGGGGGCACCTCAGATCAACACATTCATTTTAAGTGATAATACCATTTGATCAAGAGGCCCAGGTGTACAGTTATATTTATCACTTCTAGGAGACAGAATCTGACCTCCTCTCCCAGGGTCTTAAAGTTCTTTCAGGACCAAACCTTGGTCGCTCTGAAGCTGTTCACCTGATTGGGAGCAGCATTCTCCCCATGAATAAATAGCTCATTACTGCCTGACTTTTCTCAAGGGCAAGTTGGAGACTACTGTTGCCTCTTACGTGCCTAGGCTCACGTGTGTTTTGGCACGTACAGCTCTTTGATATGAAAAATGACTGGGTTGAGAAAATGCAAATCACTTCTGCAAAATTGCTGATTCTTATTGTATGAGGGGAAAGAAAAAAAAAAAGATGCACCCAAATCTTTCCTGAAAGTCTTGAGTTTGAGGAGGGTCCAACTTCTGCCACACTTGGTAATCACAATGCTGGGTGCCAAGCAAGAATAGGAGTTTTTCAATAGGTAAGAAGGTGATGGTGAGGTGGATTGTGTTTGGTGCTGTGGGGAAACATCTGTGTCTCACCCACCCTGCTGGTTGATTTGAGTGGGAGGCATGTCAGAGTGAGCATCAAAGGCAGCTGTCTCTCCTGGGCTTCTGCATGGGGTCAGTTTTGCTTAATCTGCATAGCCTGAATTAATAATCAGTCAGATGCACAGCTCAGTATTATTGCCTGGGGTTGTCTTAGTTTGGGCAGCTGCAGTGCATGAGGTTTTTTGTGAAGAGGCAATTTTTGGAGAGAGGTAGGTGAGGTAATTACCACAATCTTTTCGTGGATTTTGCTAAGCAACTCCATCCTTTGCAGGGCTGAAAAGAGAAAGAAATAGCATTCTTCCCCACCCCCTGACCCTTTTTTACTTTAACTTGTATGTTCAGAGATAATAGCATGCCAAAATAAAGGGAAATTATTTATGTGGCACTGAAAGCACAGTCAGTGTCAGAGCAAGGGACTTGCACCTAAATATCTGTTCAGTGTGACTTATATGGCTGTCCTTGCCATAGTTACGAGGACTTTCTTTTATCTGCTTAATGCAAGCAGTCATTCTGTCAAGGATGGGATTTTTATGATCCCTTTTTCATAGATGTGTACTGCTGGACAGAGTGATAAAATTACTTCTTCAAGGTCTCTTAAGGATGGAGAAGCAGGGTAGGAGAGCTTGAATCCAATTCTCTTGAATCCTAGTGCATGAACTTGGCCCTGAGACTGTTTATATGGGACCTTCCTGGTGTCAGGATTGATTTCCCTGAAGTCAACTATATTGTACCAGCATAAATTACTTTAAGCAGGTTGTGGCCAGGGCCACATTAGCTGCTTTCAAGGACTTCACTGTGAAGCAGAGTGTACAAAAAGTTGGAGTGGGATCAGGAGCAAAGAAAGTACTGAAAACAAAGCTCTTTGGCCTCACAGGCAGTAATGAAATGGGCACTGAGACTTTCTTAGTCTACCAGAATGCATTTTTGTCTTAGTCTAGTTAATTCTCTTTCATTTGCATTTCCCCCTTTTCTGGCTAATGTTGGTTTTGATGAAGAAACATTCCAGAGCCTGTGACTTCATGACAAGTCCATTCACAGTCCCTCATGTTGAGCTAACACTACTGACTCCATCTCAAACAGACCAGAGATGAGGACACCAGTAGCAAAGACTTAAATGTTCTTCAGTGAAGAGTTTTTTGTGGTGGTGTTTTGGTGTGATGGGTGTTTTTTCTTTGATAGTATCCTCAGAAAGGAGGAGGTTCTGCGTGGCTGTGATCAGAAGTCAAGGGTCCCAGAGTCAGTGATACCAGAAGCATTGGCATGTAGCCTATGTGGAGACCACTACTCTATGTAGTGGTGCTGTCTTAGCTTGTAGTAGTCTAAAGAAGAGCTAGGCAAGCTTTGTGGGGAAGGTGAAATTAAAAAGTGAAAATTATGGGTATTACCTTCTGTGGGGAAAAGAGTGAGAGAGGGAATTCCCCATCTGTTGAACATGGGATTTGCTGGGAGGAGGCAAGTCAGAACTACAATAGGCAATAAAGTCAATCTGTCTCTTGAAACCAGGGTTTATAGTATCTAGCAGAGTTATAAATTCTTGTTTCCAAGCTACTTTTCAAACGTGTTTTATATTCTCTTTTGAGAACCAGGATTGAGTGGTCAGAGGCTGCCCAAATAAAGGTATGTACTCTTTTATGGCATCATCTGAATTGTGGGACTACTTTCCAGAGGATGTTGTAAATGCTCAAAATTTCCCAGTGCTGAAGGAGAGACTGGGGACATTAGTGGAGGTTAAAATTTCATGAAACAGTCCTTGATCTCCACCCACTTTTGTCTGCTGTAGGAGATGAGGCTATGTGGACCTGTGAGCTGATACAGCTGTTCCCATGATGGGCTGGTTTTGAGAGACATCCTGGTGATAGGGCCACTTGAATGTATTTGTGATGTGCCTTAGAAGATTGCAGTTCATCCAAGTACCTTTTGGATAGATAGAGCTGCAAACTGTGAAATGAGGGTGGCAGTGGTTGTGTGGATAAATCTCTCTGTAATGTTATTGGAAAGATAAATGTTTCCAAAATAATATTGCTGTGGGAACTTAGGAATGTATCTTAATATCTAGGAATACACACTGGCAAACACATTGTATTAATAAAGTAAAACAGATATTCCTGGATGTGATAGCCCAGATTTTTTCATTAAATAGCACCTCCACTTGCTGGTGCTCTATTTTAGGTTTTGTTTTGGTAACTAGTGTTGATGTTAAGAGGGCCTGGTTGTTCAGAGGAATCTTGGACTTAGTGCTCATAAAATGGATTCCTTTTAAATTAAATGGAAGCCTAAACAAAAGTAGATCTGGAACTAGGATACTTGTCTTTGAAAGGGCAGACTTTGAAAAATGAAGAAACCTGGTAGGTGAAGTCATCTGGGCAGAGAATCATGAGAACTTGAATGCAGAGTCTCTCTCTAATTCAGAGTTGCAGAAACTATCTGGATCAGGGATGCTTAGCAAAGGAGGAAAACAAAGCAGGAAAGGGCTCCTTGCTGGAGCTGGTGAATCGCCACCTTAAAAAGGATAGTTGGGATTAAATAGAGAGTCTGTAAGGAATGGGGAAAAAAAGATGAATTGGCAAAAAAGCGATGTCTTAAGAGGTCAGGAAGGGAAGGGATAAAATGACAATTGCCAAAAGTCAAGCTGCGTTAGGCCTGGCAAAAGAAATTAAAACAAATAGCAACAGGTTTCTCAGCTACATAAATAAAGAGAGACTTGAAGCTGCTGTGCAGCGAGAACCAACTGGAAGATCAAAGATGATGTAGGTATGACTCCAGTATTAACCAAACTTTGCTTCAGTGTTCAGTGCAGTTGGAGGGGATGATGACATGGAAATCTTGGAAACTGAGAGGAAAAACTGAAAAAAATAAAGTGATTGAAATCAGTCAGAGGGCAGGAGGACCAGCCCTTCTGGAAACTGTACATGTGAAGGTGCTGAATACCTGTGATTGTGCTGAGTTAGGTTCATGGCTACAAAGAGAGAAAACTTCAGGATAAATGACATGGACAGTTGAGAGGGTCAGGAAAGGAATGAAACTGAATAGCACAGAATGCTGGGATGGGCAGTGAAAGACCAGGCTGGAGACTCATGAATGGGACTTTTGCTAGGGAAATCTGCCAGTGGACAGCTAAGACCTTTATGTTTTAGTCGACTCCAGGGAGAATGTGGGCTGCCATTCCAGCCCGGCTTTGCAAAAACCACCCGGGCTCACCCTGTATGTAGGGAGAAGTGTCTCATGGGGAGGGAAGTGTTAACCCCTCTGAAAGCAGCTGGCAAGGCCTCAGCAGCAGTCATGAGCTAGAAAAAAATGGATGTGGGCAGGCACAGGTGCAGGGAAGAGCTCCAGGGGAGTGGGAGCATGTGCCATGGGGAGGGCTTGGCAGCTCCCATGAGTTACAGGAGGAGAACAAAGGGAGGGGAAAGAACACTGTGAGCTAGAGAGGAGTGCTGGCATGAGGACAGCATACCGTAACTTAGCCCTGATAATATCCTGTCTAGAAAATATGGCATCTTCTGCTGTCTGGAGTGCTGTCCTTTTAGGACATCTGCTCCAGGTGATACCTCAAGGGCAGGGCAGATACTTTCCTGCTCCCAAGGAGGGTGGTGTGGTATGGCTGATGGGAAGTCTTATGTCCAGCAACTCAGAAGGCCCTTGCACTAGTCCCAGGGAGGATTTAATTTTTTCTTAAACCAAGAAATTTTCTAAAATGTTTTAGTTCTCTTCATGAGCTCAGCAGGTTTCATCAACACACGAAGAAACATAGTGCTGACCCTGCCATGCTAATGCTCCTTCAGCTTGGCAGAAGGCAAGTTTTGTCATGGGAGAGTAGTTGTTAAAGATCAATATTTATTCACCAAATTACAAATAAAATTGTGCTTTCAGAATCTGAGGTCTCAGTCAAATTGGAGTTGGATTGAGGCTAAAGCAGTATTGCTGTTTCACAATAAATTTCACTGAATTTTCAAAGGGAATGGGAGAGGTGTGTTGCTGTTGTTAATACTGTTTTCTAGGTGTGGATCCCTGGTCTGCCTGTTTTCTTTTTTTAAAAATTGATTTTATTTTTAATTGTAGCAAAGCAATGGGCATGACATGCTCTGAGCTAAAGCAAGTTTACATGTATTTATTTATTTACTGTGATTTTATTGCTCAGCATTTCAGGGTAGCAGAAGTATACCATGTGTTTGTTTTCTTCAGGCTCCAGAGTTTGCCCTGCAGCCAAAGAAAATTTCTCCAGCTTTGGGGGAGCTGAAATGAGGAAATCTACTTTTTGACCTTAAACTTTCAATGAAAGAGGATTTGGTGAATGGAGAAGTGGCAAGTGATCAGAAAGTGAATATTTGCAATGGGAAAATGGGGGATGACTTTAAAACAAAGTCTTTATACAATGCCAATAACTAGATAATGTGGTAAAGCTAGGAGCAGAGATACAGAATCAGTTGCTCAAGAGGAGATATCAGGTACGTTGTCTGAGGCCAACACCCCCAACAGAAATAGGAAAAGGATAGCTGGCATCTCTGATTCTTTAATTGCAAATGAAACAAAAGCTGGTAGGAGAGAAATTGAGAAGTGTCACATGCCTTTAAGGTCTCCAAAAGGCTCTTCCCCAACTTACAGTGGGTCTTTCTGGAGTGATTTATTCCTGTGACTCAGTGAGTGTTGGATTTTAAGCATTTGCTTCTCTCCACCCCCAAGCTGCCCTGTCAAAGTTATTCTGCCTTTGGGGCAAAGGAACAAGATGCACTTCAGACTGTTTGTGGCTCATTCTACAGTTTCATTCTGGGAACATCCCAGGGAGGTTGATGGCTGTTTTGGTGCTAAATATTCTGTATTTTCCACCACCTGATGCTCTATTAAGAGTTTGTTCCTTGTGCATCTCTGTGACTGTTTCAGTGTATGGATGTTGCTCTGTTTTCCCTTCAGTTTAAGGATTTACGCTACCCTTGTCAGTCATGGCAGCTGATCAAGGCCACTCTTGTAAGGAATCATTATCTGGAGACCTCCATCCCCACTCCACCACAGGAGGTGTGATCTGAGGACTGCTCTTTTCTTTGGTGGAGACTCTAGGTTTAGGGATCAGCCCATGCTGTGTCAGGTCTTCTCCTGGGTGCATCCATTTCTGATGATCCCAGGTTAATTTTTCACAGCTTTAAGGCCAGAAGGTTGGTGACCTATCCTCAAGCCTGCCCTTGTCTAGTTCAGACCATAGATTTTTGCTGTGTGAACTGCTGTTTTGACTAGAATGCTACAAAAAACATTTGGTTTTGACTTTAAAATTACTCCTAACATGAGACTATCACAACCCTTTTGTAAATTATACCAGTGGCTAATTATTTGGATTGTTCATGTTTGTCTAATCTGGTAGTCTTCATCTCAGTAAAAGCTGCATATTTATAAAAGGTGTAAATTCCTTTTTGGTCTTTATAGACTTAGCTGTAGGTGAGGTCAGAGTTTCCCTGGTTGCTCTTTTTCCTTTCTAATATCTTATCTGACCAATCTGTCCTGCTTTCTTCTGTGGTGCTCCATTACATATTTTAGGAATGAGAAAGAAGCTTGTGTGGAATTTTCTCTATAGTTTTTATTCACTTTTGCTTTTCATTATTGATAAGCAGGTTACATTCTCCTCTTCTCTTACACATCCTTAATAATAAATATTTATGTAGCCCTACCAATTCACATAATATTCTGCAGACCTTAAAAGGGGCAAAGTCCTGCCCCACTGTTTTCTAGTCTTTCCATACATCTCCTGTGCTGCTGTGGGGACACTGGGAGCAGAGGTGATACAGCTTTGCAGGGAAGGACCCAAATACTGCAGATGCTGGGAGTATTTTGCTCCTTTGGAGCTCACTGAGAATGGAAGACCTTACTAATTCTCTTTCAAAGAGGGGAAGACATACCACCTGGTGTATTTCATGCAGAGAGAGTGGAAGTGCTCTGAAACTGGATGTGCCCATTCTGCCTTCTCTGCTGCTGTAACAAATCCTATCTTTGAATGCAGAATTTACATCACCTGTAGCTGCAACTCTTCCCTGCTGACTACAGAGACTTCCCTCCAGGGCTACCTGTTCGCTGCTCCTCCAGGCACGCTTTCTAAGTGATGTAAGAGAGAGCTGTAGCCAAATGAGTTGTTAACTCAGCTCTTGCAGCTTTAGGGGTGTCTCTGGTCTGGAGGAACCTGAAGATGAACAGATCTGTGGCTGTGTAGGAATCAGCCCAGTGAAGCTGGTAGAAATGAGATCAGCCAAAGGATTTTCTTAGCCTGGTATTCAATAGGAAGAGTCAAATGCAAATATGATGATTGCAAGCACATGTGGCTGTCCATTTTGAGACCTGTTCAGTGAAAACTGGATTTATCTGTTTGCCAAGAGCAACATGCTTTTCCCTTTAACCCTCAGGAAGCCTTTCAGCTTTAGTCTGGCTGACACCATCATGGTTTATTTAGCAAAGCAAAGCATGGTGAGGCTGAGGGTGTGGTGTGAGAGGCCACAGCTGGGCTTTGTGAAAGGTAGGGATGGGGCAAGGGAGAAAAAAATTTGGAAAAAGCAAGTGTTTTGGTGCAGAGTTTTAGAGTGGGACTTGTAATGTTCAGTGGTAAATAGCTGGTTAATCAATGCCAGATTGTCTCTTGGAAGGCCTCTTAATTACTTCAGCCTGTGCCAGACACTGATACCCTTGAAACCTGAAAAATCCCATTAGAAGGTGCTTTCCTTGGGGCTGAGCCAGCATGTTTTGCTGTGTGACAAGAGCGAGTGCTGATGGGCTGGGGCTGTCGGGACAGCGACAGGGAGTGGCACTGGAAGGGTCTCCCCCTCTGTCAGGGCACCCTGCGCAGCTAGTCAGGAGCCTGCAACAAATCCCTCGTTCTAGGGTGGTGTAACAGCTCTTCGGTTAGACAGGCAGTGGTAAGAACTACTGCTGCTGTTTTCTGTGTGCCTTGGCATTGTTCCTGTGCCCTCAGCTTATGCCAAAGCCTTCTGTAGTTGTGAAAAAGCCGGGCATTTTTCTTTCTTTTGAAAGAAGAGGTGTCCTGGCTCTCAGCCCCTCGCCAGGGCTGTGGTTGGTTTTGGAGGCATGATGGAGGCGTTCATGGCACACAGCAGGTGCACATTGCCTTCTGAATGTCGCCCATTGGCTAAGCAGTCTTCAAAATCCTGTCTCAGTGGGGTATACAGACCTGCACTATGGTGTTTAGGTTTTTTTGCTGACTTGTTCCTGTCGGCCAAGAGGGAGAACTATGAAATTGTGAATGGGGGAAGAAACAAGACTAACGCTATTTTTCAGTTTCATTCAGTATCTAGTGAAAAGATGGAGCACAGCACAAAATTAAACCATGAAGGTCACTGCTGTAGTAAGTTGGAAATGTCCTTGGTATAAATGGCTTCTAAAAGGAATCATAGAAATTCATAGAGGTATGGCTGGCTATGAAGCATGATGATCCATATGCAGTGTCTGACTTGGAAAGTTCCTATGCCACTGGATTCCAGAAGCAGAGGAGATGATCAGTCCTTCCGCTCCTTGTAACATCAGGTGCTGACCACAGCTGTAGTTGTTCATGGATCAAGAGACCAGTCTGGTACTTAAAAAGCACACTGATGCCTTGGTAGGAAGATGTTGAGGTGACTTCAGACCAGTTTCCTGCAGCTTGCATGGGTCTGCTCTGCTTATCCTTCAGCTTCCGTGTGGATGAGCCTCTGTGTCATGGACTCATGACTGGTTTGGTCTCTGCACAAAGAACTGCTGCAGCTTGATGCCTTTCTGCTCCCTGCCTCACTGGGAGCTGTTTTTGTCTCTAGTGAAACAAGAGTGCCTGAGTAACTATCAAACGCACAGCAACATCCACGAACAGTTTGGGATAGGAAGTGCAGGGTTTAATTACATTTTGACCCTTTCACTTCACTGTTCAGACACTTCTTTTCCTAGGCTTGAAGTCTTGTTGGACTGGGACAGGAAGGACCAGGGGCGCTCATTTGACTGCTGCTAATATGCCTTGCTTTTTGCTCACTTCAAGGGTGGCTTTTGTATTTAGACATCTGAGAAAAGATACCAGTCAGCAGGGATAAAAGATGGTTGGACTCAGCAGTGCAGCATGAAATCAAACTGGAACATGGCGTTGGGACAGCTGACAGTGCTTTGATTATCTTATTCTTGTAGGAAGGGGGATAGGCAGGACATTGACACTTGCTTCCACTGGAAGAGTTGAAAGCCAGAGTTTACAAGGTGTGACACTGGCTGAACAGGACTCCCTTGTACATGGGAGCAGGAGAACAAGTAGCTGACAGTCTGGGCAGAACACTTGGGGGGATGACTGGTGAGGGTTGAGGAGTGTACCTGATGGGCATGAAATGCAACTGGTATAGCTGAGAAGCTTGCTTCTGAGTGTCTGAAACAGATTGTGGGGATTGCTGCGTCACAGCCGTGACGTGTGGTGGTGTGATGAGGCATCACTTGATCTACTGCTTACCCCTGAAGCTGCAATAGGGCTGTTTTCAGCAGGTTATCCTGCTTTTAGCAGGTTAGACCATCATATGTGAGTTGCATCCTGTGTTAGCGTTCAGTAGCATGATGTATTTGTGTGCATTTGGTACTCCACAAAAGCCAGGCTGCTTGCTGAGCAGCCCCAGCCTCAATCTGGGGCCGTGACCATGCTATATCACAGCCTGAAAGCTGTGGAAGATGCTGGGCACGGGACCCTGGGAGGGTGCTGCCGGGCAGTGATGGTGCCCTAACTCCTTCCCCCAGGTGGCACCACTCCTGTTCTCCTAGTGGCTGGGAAGTACTTGCGGGGGCTTAGTGGGAAAACAGCCTGCTTTGCAGCCAGCAATCCTCTCTGTTCCCAGCTACTTTGAGCCTTGCTTCTCATTTCACAGGGACACCAGCATCTTCTATCACAGGAGCTGGCAAAGGCACTTTCAGGTAACCTCTCCTTTGTCTCCCCCTCTTTTGGGGGCATGAAGGACCTTTGTACTTTCTGGAAGGGATTTCAAGCGCCCCATGTGGGCTTCCTGAGCTGGGCTTTTCTGTTGTTTAGGCCACCTGGAAGGATGTGCCAGAGGAGTCTTGCAGAGTGATTGATTGTGAGCGGTAGCTGGCACCAGCACAGGCTGCACTGGGTGGATAAAGGGGGACATGGGGGCTGTGTTTTTATTCTGCTTTTCCTGTTTGTTGTAACTTGGCAGAGACAAAGTTTCAGAGACTATAGGGGCTGCAAGATCCTTTTTCTTTTCTTTCTTTCCTCCCTGGCACGTACTGAAACATCTTCCACCACTATCTCTGTGGGGTTTTTTTGTTTGGTTTGTTTGTTTGGGTTTTTTTTTGTTGTTGTTGTTGTTTTTTGGTTTTTTTTTCCTGGGGAGACAGAGTGGTAGAGGAGGATTGGTAGTGTTGAGGCTCAGCAGCTTTGAAGCACATGAACAGCATATTTAGGATGGGTTCATTGACTAGAGGAGACTTTCCTCAAAGCAGCTCCAGAGCATGTGAGCAGCTGTCACAGGGCTTTTGTTCCTGCTTCAGGTGGAATTTCAGTGGAAAAAATTTAAAAAGGAAGAAGGAAAAAAGAAGCAAACTTCAACCACACAAAATCCTCTCCCCAGGGCCTGTTCAGAAAATGGAGATAAAGCAGCAATAAATTCAAGTGCTCAATTAAGCCAGATGTACGTGCTTTAAAGCACTAACAGATGTGGCAACAGTGGCTCTAATGAAGTGGAGTTTTATGGACCAAGTGGAATGGAGGTGGGTGTGGATGCCCGTTGCTTCCCGATGGGGAGTAGCGCAGCAGCGCTTTTGTTCCCGGGACTGATGAAAGGAGGGTATGTGGCTGATTGGGGCTGGTGTTTCCCACTGTCTTCTTGGCTCCTGCCCCCTTGCCTCTGGGATGGCTGTGGTTACAATGCTTTTCAGCTGCGGTGTTCTATCTGAGAGCAGTGTAAGTGGGTTAATTATAGCACTCTAGGGCAATTTATCTAATGACAGCCTCCCACCTTAGTGCTCCTGGGAGGTTGTGGTGGCCCCCTTGATGTGTTCCTTTCCCAGACCCTATGCCTGGGGAGTTACATGCCCTCAGATGACTGCTGCATTTTGCTTTGCAAATTTGTGGGTTCAAAAATACAATAGATAAAGGTCAGGTAAAACCTGTTATTCACATGCTGTACAACACTGGCAGTGTAGTGTGAGTAACACTTGCTGCAGAGCAGCTGCCTGGGCTGTGGCTGGGTAGGCTCACCTGTGCAGGCTCGGTTTGGAGAAGGACGTAAACATCCATATGCCACAAACCAGCTGAAGGTGTCTGGCATTTTGGGGTGAACTCCATGAGAACACTAGTGCTTCTTGAAGGCAGGGGATCCCTGCATTTCCTTGCAGAAGCTCAGTGTTAACTACTCAGCTTGTTTACAAAGGCATGGGTCTCTCACTTGGGGACCATCCCACCTTTCCAGAGCACTTTGCCACAAGCGTGGGTATTTTCCAAGGCTTTACATGGTATCCAGATCCTCCCACCAGGAAAGAGGTGCTGTGTAGATCAGGTGCACAGCAAACATACCAGGGCACTTGGTGTTGTGTGCTGGTTGGCTGTACACAAAATACTTCCTGGAGCTGTTTGAATGGGAAGCTGACTCTTGCACACCTCAGCTGTCTCCATCACTCTGTTTGGCAGTGGTATGGTTTCTAAGCTTTGCAATGCCTCCCTCCTCCTTGGGAATGCAGCCTACCGGTGTTCCCCTTTTTTCCTTCCTCTACCATGGTTTTATGGCTCTCTCTTCCTGCCTTTTGCTCCGCAGGAGTCTGCATACTGCTAAGATTGAAGCTTGGGCAACTCCATGGGTGGCCCAAAACAGAGTCATTTTCTAACGAAGTGATATCCAGCCCCTTTTTCTGTAAAGGCAAGACACCAATGCAATGACATTAGAGTGAAGCAGCAGGCTGCCTGGCACTGCTTCCCTTCCATCTGTGGGGATGAAACTTTCCCTTCTTAAGGCCAAGTGACATTGGTGTAGCTGTGCTGTAGGCTCTGGAGGCTGGAAGTCACTGAGGGACTATAAAGGTAACTTGCATTACTTGTATGTGCATGGCCCTTGTATGCCACAAACTTAGTATAGATCAGCGTTTTTGCAGTAAACTGCTGCCTTCTGGTAGTCTGTAAGTCTGAGCCCTTCCTGGTGTTACTGCACGTGTGCATGTGCCAGTCAGCAGTGGGGCGAATCTGCAAAGTCTTGATTTTGGCAAAGCTCCTGTTTATTTCAGTAGCAGTGTTGTATGAAGACTTCATGCTTAGAAAGTAGCAGTTACCTTGCTTCAGTAAATGCACAAACCAAGATAAATGGCAAATGTGCATAATAAATACACATGCCAGACCAGGTTCAGTCCCTTCTCATGAAGTACTCTAACATTCAAATTCAGCCTCTACCCCTAGCTGGGAGAAGGATAAAATGAGGGTTAAAGAAATCAAGCAAAGTGACTGCAAAACTAAGTGAAATACTGCCCCAAGAACAAATGAACTAAGTGTTTTGACATAACCTGAAATGATTGCAATGCTACTTAGTTTGAATATCAAATGAAGAAAAAACCCAAACAATCTAGGAACAGCTTAACTAGTGGCTTAAATTGGGATGTGATAACTCAGTAATATCCCTCATGAGGAGGGATAATGAATGGCCATGAGTACCGGAAGCAGCTGGGAGATGCTGGTGAGCAGAAAAGACTCAAATTACAGCAGATATTGCCTCTTTCAATCTACAGTTCAGTGCTCTGGTTTTATTTGGAGGCACTTGTCCTTTGTCCCTTGGAAATGCAGGTTTCTGGGGAAAAAGCAAACATAGTTGGCTTTGAAGGCTGTTGCGTGGCTCAGCTGCATGGGGACAGCAGACCTCAAGGTGACACTGGTGGGCTGTTGGGCTCTGGTAGGGTTTCTGAGAAGGTAGGAAGGAATTACAGTGATAATAGTGTGTTTTGAAAAAAGCAGACTGTGAGGAAATGTGCAGTGAGATTTGAGTGGGTGGTGAGGGGAGCCCTGGACTGAGCTGCCATCTGGGAAATCGACTGTGGAAAAGTGAGATGTTATTTAAAACCTAGTAATTCAAATGACTGACATTCATTCCATTTGTGTACATAATAAGTTGGAGAAGCCAGTGTGTCTGAGGGAGTAGAGCAATACCAGAGATAGGTGAGAGATGGTTCTCATCAGCAGAGTGGGGCACTGCTCTGAGCTTTTGGGGATTTTCAGTACTTTCTGTTTTATTTGTGGGTTGTTGTGCTTTGTGGGTTTTTTGTTTTGGTGGTTTTTTTCCCCCTTCCTTCCTGGTTTTGAGGCTTTTCCACCTTTCTGCAGGGTGGACGGTCAGACTTCTGGCTGCACTGCACGCAGCCTTCCCAGATGGTGCACTCCTCTGCCATGGGCTCCTCTGGTCATGGTGTGCCCAGAGCCACTTCCCCACCAGCCATTGATCTTGATGGGGGCAGCAAAGGGCACAGTTGGGCTTCCAGAGTCAGAGAACACCTTTTTGGTCAGCTAAGCCATCACTGAGGAGCCAGAACAGGCAGAGGGCATTGCCAGAAAAAACACAGACTATCTCCCTTAACTTCTCATGTGATAGAATCCACAAAATTTCTCTCAGCCAACTCTCCTTGGAGCAAGATGTCTTCCATTTGGTTAAAGCACCGTATCCAAGAGACATGTGCATCTGGAGACCCAGATGGACAGATGTGAGCACTTCCTTTAGTATCACATCTTTCCTTTGTGCAGGTTCAAACTGATTTTTGACAGTCTATCTCCAGCTAATATGGTGTTTGCTTGTTGCTGCCTGCACCTAGAAAAGTAGCAATTTTAAAATAGGAGGATAGTCTGAAAAGGTCCTGTATACTCTGATTTTTCTAAAATGTGTGAAGGAGGCAGAAATGTTTAGTGTGAATTTGAAGAGTTTTTGTGATTGTGTGTCCATCAGATCATAAGTCCTTCATCAGCCCTTCCTGGCAGGCTGCAGAGCATCATAGCTGGGAATCAGCCTTCTTGACATTCACAGCTCCTGTAGTTCTGCCAGCATCTGGCTCTCCTGCAGCAAAGAGAGGTGCAGCAGCCCAATGCCAGAAAGATCATCTGGATAATAGTTAACATGCAGGCACCCTCATGGAGGCTGTGGTAAGGAAAGCTCTTCTTTGCTTGCATAATCTAGACTGTGGGATGCAAAAGCCCCAGTAGATTTGGACTTGGGGTCAGAGGTGAGCCCATGTTACCACTGGGAAAATAAAAGTAATTCAAACACAGCAGTAAAACCTGTGGGAAATGAGTGAGGTAGTTTGTGGTCTGGTTTCATTCTGGAAATTGATAGGAACTGTGGATTTAGGACTCGGGCTTGTATTAGAAGTTGGTGCAGGCTTTTTGGGGTGCCTGGGGCACTGAAGACCCACATGAATGCACGTGAGTGAGTGAGGAAGGAGAGCAGAGACTTGGCCTGATAAGATTAATGGCTTGTTTCATTCAGGATGAAGCCCCTAATGACTAAGTAGTAGCTACTCTGGGGATTTTACAGATGGGGTCAATGTCAAATTGGGAAGCTGCAATGCAATTAATTTAAGCTTGGAAGTGTTTTCAAGTTAATTCATTTGGTTCTGCTGGGAAGGTTGCAGCTTTGCAGAGGGCTAATTGGAGGAGTGTGTTGAAAGGACTGAGATATGGTTCACTAGCAAGGGGGAATGCTTTTATGGTGGCAGAGGGCTCAGAGAGCCTCACTCAGCAAAACCTTACAGACATGCTAGGGTCTTTCCCCTGAGCAAGCTGCCTTCACGCATATTGAGGTTAAGCACACTCACAAAACCACTGTCATCAACTGTGAGTTGAGACCCCCTGGCTTTTCAGCCTCAGCTTTTACGTGGGTCTGGAGAATCTCTGCTGTAGGTGTGCACTGGAATGCTCAGCAGCCCCATGCTCAGAAGTGGTGAAAGAAAAGCAGGATTGCAAGTGCAAGTTTGGTAAATGAGGGGACTTGAAACATTACCCTACATTTTTGAGGGTCCCGAACAGCATTTTCACGATTTTTGGCACAGACAGCTGGTGTGGGAGGGAGCATGATGTTGCTAACAACACATGCAGGCTCACAGCTGGCAGGAGGAGGACTGGAGCAGACCTTCCCTAGTGGTGGTTTGTGCTTCGCTGTGTCTGCACAGAGTGGGCTGATAATGTGCTACATGGCCCGTCAGTCAATCCTTTGGAAAGAAAGCTAACAAAACAAACCCTGCTATTTTATCTCAATTCAGCTTGGTTGCACATTTCCATGAAATGGTGGAAACTTACTATTCTTGAGAATTGTGTTCCTTTTTGAGATGCAGTTGGCATTTGCTGACGTGTTTGTAGATATATTGGGAGGTGGAGGAGGAGGAGGAGAACTAATAGGGAGACAGGCAGTCATACAAACATACGCACATGCAGAAACACATAGAGGCAGGCTGTGTAATTGCACAAGTTCTGTATCCTTGGGAAAGCGGTCTACAAATATGGTTAAAACAAAAAAAAAGTGACTTTGAAGTAAAGCCCAGGGGAAGGGACATCTCAGTCTCCCTCCTTTCCTCATTTGACATCAGGTCCGTGTCAGTATCGCTCCTGTGCTTGCTTGGTGCCAGAGGAGTTTGTGTGCAGAGGGGCACAGGCGTGCCACATGACACTGTGCAGTGGTTAGAGGTTTTTATCTGACTTTGGACCTACGTGGATGGAGGAGGGAAAGTTGAGCTGTCCAGCCACCAGGAATAGGCAGAGAAAAGAGAGCAAAGAAGGCTGCTGAAAGCTGTGGTGCCGTGAGTCAGTGTCCCTGTCACTTCCGAGGAGCATAAAGCATTTCCTGCAGGATGCCTGAGTCAAAGGAAAGCACTAGGTGCCCCTTGGATCACCCCCTCCGTGCCAGCTGCTCGGGGCAGGGACAGGAGCTTGCTAAGCAACCCCTGGCCAGAACATGCCGTTCCCTCCCCAGGCCTGCCCTTGCTGCTGGTAGGGATGGGCTGAAAAGATCNAAAAAAAAAAAAGGTGCTTGCAGAGCCCTGGGGCTTTTGGCCCCATGGGATCTCGGAGTGCTTTGTGGGACAGCTTATCACAGAGGTAAAACAAGCTCTTGGAGACTGATGCAGGAATTTTCTGGTGGTGGTGTGCAATTCCTTGCTGTTGCTGAGCAAACTGGCGTGATGAAATAACTCTGGGAGTGCAGGCAGGCAGAGGGTCCCAGGAACCCACCTCGATGAGTGCTTTAGCAGACAGAGATCCTGTGAGTTGATCTGTGTCTCATGGAACCCCGTTTCCGAGAGATTTGGAAGACCAGCCTTCCTACGAGTCCTCCCAAAAGCTGGATGGCACAGACATCTTTGGGCTACCCAGTAATGCTGGTTGTATGTCCTTTGCAATCAAATCAATAGCTTAAACATCCACATGTTGCCTGTGCAGAACTGGATAAGGCTAGGTAGATCAGACTGCTGGCTGAGGAGGGGGGAGCAGGAGGTAGTGTGGGGGGTCCCTGTATTTGAAACCAGAAGGGTCGTGTGTAGGTTTTCCCTATTTAGGTCTGTTAATGTAAACCCAATCTATATGAAACACCTTTGGTTCCTGAACTGCTGATGGTGAGGAGGAGAGCTTGGAAGAATTTCTCTGTAATTGTGTCCTTTCCTCTGCTCATCCCCTGAGCATCTGGGGTTGGTTTCTGTGAGAGATATTGTTCCAGGGTGGGGGTGCTTCTTTTATGCTCTGTGTCCCTTCTCCCAGCGCCCCCTCTCCTACAGAGTCCATTGCCTGTGCTCCCTCTGTGGCATTTCCAGTTGCACCTTTGTGCAAAGTGAAGAGTGAAACTTGAGTGGGTGCTTTGGTTTCATCTGTCTCTTTAGAGCTGCATCCAGACGGGCTTAATTACACTTGTGGCCAGACCATGTACCAGTGCCCCCGTGTTTTCCCTCTGCCACCAGCTGGGCACTGATGGATGCTGTGCTGTGGCTCAGTGCTTTGCAGTTTGGCAGTGGTAATAAGCAAACCCTGGGTATTTTTTGGGGTAGGGTGGGTCAGAGGGCCTTGGTGGGGGGACTTTGTTCTTGGCAGCTCCTGCTGTGAGGAAATGGCAATGCCAGTAAAAAGTAAGCTGTTTCTCAGCCCTCTCATCAGAGGTGTCTAGAGGTCTCAAACCAGATTCCCAAAGAAATCTTTTTACTGGCATAAAAAAAATTATGTATTATAATTTTTATTATTTATTTTTATTATATTTGTTACTTTGTTATTAATTATTTATAATATTTTGAACACTAAAGCAAACTTTCTGAGGTATCTGAGCTCCAGGTCAACAACACACACACTAAAGCTGTTGCACAAGAACATTTGCTCAGAGTTCTCGTAGAAGTACTTTGCAGACCAATGAGACAGAGGTCACTGGGACCACAGTCATAGTTTGTCTGCTCCCTCCCCACCTTTCCTAAAAGTAATTCTTATGCCTGGCTGTTGTGCATATGAAAGGCCAGGTTTAAAGGCTCAGTCTGCTCTCCAGCTGCAGAGGACAAGTGCTGGGTTCCTGGCAGCTTGGGACGGGCAGCTCTGCTCCTTAAAAAGAAAAGTGTCAGGTGAAGCCCAGAACTTGAATTATCCTGAAGTGGTAGAACTTGTGGACACAAGAATCTAAAAGTATTGGAGGGAAAAAAACACCCCAAAGCCAAACCTAGATAACAGGGACACCACTGCTCAGGGTGAAAAATCTCCCCATGGATGGATGCTGTATTCCCACAGCCCTAGCTGTGCTCGCTCTTGTGCACAGTGCAGTGCCAATCCAGGACTTGGGCTCCTGGATTTGCCCATTTATTCCTCGCATGGCTTTGGGCAGCACTCTCCAATTTTTCTGTGGTTTTTGTGCTTGTTTTTTTTTCACCATGTGCAAATCAGGATGAACACTTTTCTCCCTTTAGGGTAATTAATGAACTGCAAAGCCTTTAGACATCTTCAGAAGGGAAGTGCTGGCCAGCAGAGGCTGTGATTGCAGCAAGAGGGAGATGTGAGCCCCATCCAGCCAAGGACACGGTCGGGATCCCCAGTTAGTGGGGCTTCAGTTGGGGCTGTTGAAGGCTACTTGGGTGGAACTTTCTGTGGGTCTGAGACCTTAATCAGCGCTTAAACGCAATGCAAACACCCCGGGCAGATAAGCCAATGCACATGAAACCCTCTGGACAAGCTGTTTGTGAAGGAAAGCAAGTGCAGAGAGAGAGCAGCACTGGGGATGGTGGCTGCGGTCCTTGGTCCTTGGCATGGTGCTTGCTCCCCGTGATACAGGCTGGCCCTCCCGTGCTAAGTGAGTGCTACTGGCTCGACCCAGATACACTTCAGGGCTCTTCAAAGGGATAAAGAAATATTTTTAACCTGAGACAGCTGCTGGGTTTTTTGTGTGGTACTTTTGTAGCTCTGGAAGTGGCAGGTTGTTTTTCAGCCCTTCTGTTTCTCAGCTGTCTCGTCAGAGGTGTCTCTAGGTCTCAAAGCAGATTCCCGAAAATTTTAGAACTGGAAATCGGTAGCTGCTTTTGAAAATGTTGACGAGACTGTGCAGCTCCTTACAGAGGTAACCTGATGGCCATTTGAACACACTTTTTCCTCAGCCAAGTCCTCGCCCCATTGAAGCCAATGGGAATTTTCCTTGAAAAAGACCATAAAGAAATCATTTTCTTGGCAAGGAGAGAAGTGTTTCATGGGTTCAGCATCAGTGTTTAGGAGAACTTCAGCTATCTGCTTAGAGTCCTGCTGCACTTGTCCCACCCTGCACAAAACTCTACCTTTTGATCCAAAATAGCACAGGAGATGTTTTCCACATGCCATAGGAAAATGGAAGAACTATAAAACATAATTGTTTTGGAGTTTGGCACCGTTCCCTTACAGATATATTTAGTGTGAACTGAAATGGGTCAGCAAAAAGGCATTAGCCAGGACAACAAACAGATGAGGGTTTTGTATCTTGAGGCAATTGCATACCTGCCCATCCTGTGCTGGTAGGATTGGTGGGTGGCTTCATTAATTCATGGATAGTCATAAGCAAACATGCATGACTCGCAGCTTTTGGGCAGCATTAGAAAGCATTATCTGGCTGTAAGAGGTGTTTGGCTCTTGGCATGCTCTGTGTTCTTCTGACTTTGAGTCTTGATCTCTCCACTGTTCTTGTTGCTCCTTGGTGCATTTGCTCTTTGAAATGTGGTACATTGCACCTCTGATGCTCAGCCTCCTCCCATGCATGCAGTTTGTCCCAAAGGAAATGCTGGTGCTTTGCACATGGGGCCAACCTCTTCTGTCTCAACTCCTTTCCCCTGTAACTGGGCAACACTGGATTTGGGAGAGGGAAAAGCTGTGATGGGGCTCTGGCATCAGCCCCAGGTGAACCAGTCCAGTTTGGCAGCAGGGTGAAGGCATGGCTCACCATGGCTGACGTGGTGTTGGAGAGGAGAGCTTGCAGTCAATAGCAGCTAGACCTTCCTGGCCTCTGATCCAGTCTTGCTTCTGTGATGGTGCCTGGGGAGCCAAGACCAATCTCTGCCATCCCTGGGTGTGTTCATGCACATCGGCTTGCACACTCCACTCCCATCAGTGGTTTTCTTTGGGCTGACATTTGTTAGCATTGGAAAGTGAGAAAAGTGAGCAAAAATATTATCAGAAGCAGGTTTTGTGAATGAATCAGCCGACAAGAGGCTTACCAGCTCGCCTGCATTTACTAGCACAATGCTTATTTGGGCAGATGTCTATATGTTTTAGTTGGAGGCAGGAAGGAACAAAGAATTGATGGGGGAAGGCACGACTTCATTTGCTGCTTTTCTGTCAGCTTGTACCATCATTTTTCTGAATGAAGCAGGGGACTGCAGTCTGTCTGAGACTGTGCTTGCTTTGCTGTTGTTGACTTGGTGGGACACCAAGGAGAGGAGCACAAAAGATGTCAGAAGGCTAAAACTCTCGTAAGCAGCTCATTGAGGATCAGGGCCTGGCCAGCCTTGCCCATCTCTTCGTGGTGCTTTTTTTATTTGATCCTTTCTAAACGTGGCCTCATGGCCTTCTCTCTTCTGACTATGTGTTTCTAATTAACGGGGAGACTGGTGTATAAACAGAAGATTCCTGCTCAAAATATTGCTTGTCTAGCTTCTAGGATGATGGCCAGATGGCAATTGCCAGGCAGCAGCGTAGACTTTGACCTCGCCCATCTGGCTATCAAACTGGGTCTCAGTTCTCATCTGGAATCAATACTGAGGAAAGTATTGGGCTTTGCCAAATTGGTTTTGCCCCATGTTTGCTTTTCAGTTGCTACCTAAGCAGCTAAAAACTTGCAGATCAAGTGCATTTCATATTTCTGGAAGTGGGATGATCCTAGTATTGGGATATCTGAGGCCAAAGTGGTGAAGAAGTGGAAAAAGATATCAGTCAAATCCATTGAGGGATGGGTCTGTTGGTGGCTTTTAAATCCTGTGGGTCAGATGCAGTCTCCAGCCATGAACGTGCTTTTACTGCTGGTCTCCATCACATTGGGAATGGTCCTGGTGTGTCCCATAGCAGCTGCTGATGGTCTCTCACGAAAGGTATGCTGGGCTGGAGTGGCTCTTTGATCCAGCCCACCTGGGCCATCTTGCCATCAGGCAGCTGCACATCTGCTGAGTAAGTTCAGACAAAACTCTTGCAGTTTCTCCTTTGTGAGCTTGGTGTTGTAATACCTGGAAAGAGCTTAAAAAGCTGTGGCAGAAATAAAATGCAATTTTTCACTCTCTGAGATGATAGTAGAGCTATGCCCTGACAAAACATCATGATGCAGATTCTGGAAAAAGGAAGTGTTAACATCTGTAAGTGCTCTTCATGCTTGGTCTTCTGAGAAGCAGGAGAAATCCATACATTAAGTGTTGCTATGTAAGCTAAAGCATTGCTTGCCCTGCATTGTGCACAGTTTGATGTGACTTCTTTACCTCTGTATGAGTGCCTGAGTTCCATAATGCTGGAAAGCTGAAATTGGAGGTGTTGGAAAGAATGCTGATGTTGGGAGGTTGGGTCTACAGTTCTTCTTTGGAATATGCTAAAAGACACTTCATGTTTGTCACTACTACCAGAATGACCTGGTCTGTCCCCTGGTGTGGTGCCTATGGAGCTGCTGAAGAGCTCTTACATAGAGAGATACATACAGAGGCATACATAGCCTGGGTTATTGCAGTAACAGGTGATGTGCATGTGTGGGTTGAATCAAAAATTGGGCTGGAAAGGACCTCTGGAGGTCTTGATCCAAGCCCCAGCTTAAGGTAGGGCCCACTTCAATATCAGATTCAGCCTACAGTGTTAGATGTGCTTGCTCAGCCAGATCAGACCAGGCAACAAGGAGGGAACAGCAGTCACCTGCACTTTTGGAACAAGAAGGAGGAATTGAGATCTGTCCTCATTGCCACTGCAGAGTCTAAAAGGACTGGTGTCTGTAGCATTGTGACCATTGTGTCTTGCTTTGGCAAGGTTTGCTCCCAGAAATTCCCAGTGAACTGGGAAAACACATAAAACAGAGAGCAGAGGAGGTGGAAGAAGTCTGGTGTTTATCCCCAGATTTCTCCTCACTGATTTTGAAATGGCTGAACTAGCTGGGGATCTCGTGGCTTGCAGCAGTGGCAAAGATGGGACTGTTCCACTGTCAGCAGAAGTGGCCAAATGCAGAAGTAAGTAGAAGCTAAGTGAGTAACACAAAGCTTGTATGACAAACAGTGGAAAAGACAGTATGGCAAAGCCAATCACTGAAATGGCAGGTTCTCCAAGGGAAATTACAGTGGCCATAGAACAGAGGCAAGGTATTTTTGAAAGCAGGCTTGAGAATTTATTTTAGGACATGAATGTTGAGTAAGTATTCCTGGAGATACTCTGGGGGATGATAGATGGACGCAAGGTATTCGAAATAATCACTGTGGTTTTAAGTTTTGGAGCTGAAGTTCACTTGGCATCCCTAATCCAACTGGACTTGTGATGGGAAAATTACATTCTTGGGAAGTAGAAAGTCAAAGAAAAACCAGAAAGAACTTCTCAAAAAGTGATTTCCCCTGCTCTCTAAGCTGTCTTTTAGAGTGGTAATAACTCCAGAATGAAAGGATCTATTCTCACCTTCCAGATGAAAGGGCTAATGCAATTTAAAATTTTTGCATGCAAAGATTTTATGGCTTGGTAACCAGCCATGTTTGAAAATGATCCAGGACGGGATGAACACGTGAGAGAGCGCCTGACTGAGCTGGACCCTTTCCTTGTCTGCCCTGTCTCCTGCAGATAATGGTGATGACCGGTCTGAGAGCATCCTTGCTGAGAACCACGTGGATGGCACCATGGGGATCCTGAGTGGAGCTGGTGGGAGGAAGCCCATGAAGACAGGCATGAAGGAGCTGGCAGTTATGAGAGAGAAGGTGAACGAGCAGCAGCGGCAGATGGGCAAAGTTGGCAAGCCCCATCACAACCACGAGGACTCGAAAAAGTCACGGCTGTCGACGGGCAGGGTGAGAGGACAGGGAGTGTGGGGAGCTGAGGTGGGCAGCTGTGGGCTCATGGGAAATGCTGAATGCAAAGCCTTAGTGACATCTGCAATAAACTGTCTTAAAAAGATAAAAAAAAAAAAGATTGAAAGAAAAAAGTGGGGAGAGTAAAAAACCGAAAAGCAAACATTGGTTTTGGCCTGAAGCTGGGGCTGAACACACCATCTGATGAACTTTGATGTGCTGGTGAGGAGGCATTATTTTCATTGCAGCTTCACCTCCTGGCGGCAGAGCTGGGAAAGGGTGGGGGGAGGCTCCTGCTGGCTCAACACCTACCTGTGCAGGGGTGTAGTGTGCCCATGGACTGGCTTTCTCACACCCTTTTTCCTCCTAAGCAAGCGCTAGGATTTGGGGGTTAGAGAGGAACTGCCTGCTGCAGAGCAGCCTCAGTCCAGGTTAAGGGGGGCCACAAGCCCCCAGGATTTGTTGTGCGGCTGTAACATAACAGTGAGTGCTTGAATTCCTCCCTGTCCCCTTCTTGCCTGTCCCGGTCTCTGTGCCCTCCAGTCCTTGGCCGTGGCTTCCCTCTAGTGGGCAGTTTTGGTCAAGACGACTAAATGGGATGGGGATGGAGATGGAAATCCATCCCAAAGGTCGCTGTAAACCTATAGAGAATTAATTAACAGGGACAGAAAGGGGTTTTATGAGTCCTCATGCCTTCCAAGGAATAGGCAAAACAGAGGTTCAAAATAAGGTGCAGGCACCATCAGCTTTGAGAGCTCCCACACTGCTGCTATTCCTTCTTTTTTGGGAGAAAAAAACAATTTACCCACTGCAAAAGCAGAGAAGTGTGGACTCCCTTTGGCCTGTCTGGGAGCTGCTGTGGAGCAAGAGGGATGCCTCCAGAGTCTGGCTTTGGGTACTCTCATTGCCAGGGCTTTCCCTCCACTCCCATGGGGTCTCACTTGCTTGGAGTTCCACTTCTGAGCCAAAACTGCACAACAGGTGTGGGAGCTCATAGAAACCATCCTTGTCTGTCTGGGCTAGCCCTGCTTCATGTCACTTGTCATCACCAGTGAGAGCCACAGTCGCAACTCTGAGGTTTCTCCTTCTCTGTGTATGCAAGCTTGGGACCTGGTATTACGTAGGCTCTTGGCCACATCAGGCACATGGGAGGGACATGCTTGTCCTCATGCAGCTGTGGCACACTCTGATTTTAGGTGTCTGCAGGACCCAGTGACAAACCTATGTCATGAAGAAGTGTGCACAGGTGTTCATCCCTGCTGGTGTTTCCATTGTCCAAAATGTTGACATTGAGTAGTACCATTACCCTGATTATTTTTTTTCTTTTTCTGCTTTCTGGGTTCTTTTCAGACCCCTTGTCAGCAGGAGCTGGATCAGGTCCTGGAGCGCATATCCACTATGCGGCTGCCAGATGAGCGAGGTCCCCTGGAACACCTCTACTCTCTTCATATCCCCAACTGTGACAAGCATGGCTTGTACAATCTCAAACAGGTAAGTAGGGAGAGTGGGAGCTCTGGGACTGGCTGTACTCCCAGCAGCAGCCCTTGGCTCACCACCTGTCCCCACCATGTGCAGCCACAGAGCAGTAGCACAGATCAGGTCTGGGCTGATACTGTACACACGATGTGAGGAGTGGGATAAACTGCAAATACTGCACACGGCATGGACAGGTTTAGTAACACCCAAGTGCATCTGCAGCCATGGGTTTGCAAGTGGAGATGAGACCCACATCCACACATGGTTGTAGGCAGCCCAGAATCTGTTTATTTCAGAGCCCCTTCTTCCCCACAAGAGCTGCTTATCTGTCCAGGTCTGTTTTCATGTACTTTGAGCCAGGTCTTGTCCTGGCTGGGCCCAGCTGCAGGAGAAAAGCAGAGAGGGGCTGAATGCTGGCCAGTCTTGCAGACAAAGCAGAAAGCACTTTTCCTGGGGTCAGGAAATTTTATAGTGCACTTTACTGGTTTTCCTCATAAATCAAGGCTGGTCCCACAGCTCCAGGAGGGATTCCTTCCAGGTGAGGTGGGGGTTGGGGTGCAGCATGCTTCTTAAGATATTTATGGGACCCAGAAGGACTCACGGAACTTGTGTGTCTGAATTCTGACTTTTTGGCTTTATCTGTGCAAAACCACCAGGTGTCAGTGGCTGAGGCATGGGAAAAAAAATGCCAGGAAAAACAGCAAAACACCAGCTTGTCAGGGTTGACTACAGCTGTGTGTGAATAGTACCTGGATATGAGGATCCCTCATAGCTGAACCTTTGGAGGCGCACCCCAAAAAACCTGCTGTTTACATGGCGAAGCCTTTTGCTTAGGGCCACTTCTACCACTTGATCAGGAGCATTAAAAAAAAGTATGATGCTCTGAGATAATCTCCCTCTGTCCCTTTTCTCATCTCTGTCCCACCTGGACTCTCACCCTCCATCTCCCCCTGAAGAGCCCCATGGGCTGGCTGGATCTTCCAGCGTGAGCACACTTGGAAGAGTTGGATGGAGCAGAGCTGGCAAGTTGCCTGTAAGGAGATGAGCAATGTCTGGGGAATGAGTCCAGACAGTGCAGCGATGCTTTGTGTGCTGCAAAGGAAAAGACAGCCTTTGCTGCTCCTTGTGCCTGGGAAACAAGTCAACTTGTACTGAAGGGTGCAATGGGGTTACACACTGGTCACTACTGCAGAAAAAGAGGACAAAAATTGCTTTCCTTTCTTCCCTGTGCTTCCCTGGTTGAGTGTAAACAAGGCAAATGTGAAGTGATACCCATTTCCCTCCATCTAGATTTCTGGAGTTGAGCTCCTTTTAATTTGCTGGAAAGTGGATGCCAACAAAAGCATTCACAATTGTTCCCACCTCCCGTGAGCCAGTACTCAGGTGGAGGGTGCCTGGATGCATTCTCCAGCTGGGGGAAGATTTTTTTCTTCCTCTTTTTCTGCTTTTTTATTCCCATGAACAAGGCTGCATTTTGACCTCAGTCCAGCTGCAGAAAATTACTTAAATTCAGCTTTATGAAGTGCATGCAAAGGTTGGCCTGCTTGGAGTAACCCCTGCATCTCCCACTACACCCTGTTCAGAAATGCCTGTGTTGGTGATGGAGGGATGAGCGTCAGGTTCAAAGCACATGCAGCCCTGCAGGGCAGGAGGTGGACGAAAACAATTAGGGCAAGAAACTTCTCTCTAACAGGACTGGGAGGACACAGTCCAGATCCACGTGCACCATGGTCCCTACCTCGGTGCTGGAACAGAGCCAATCCCTGTTTGGAAACATGTTTAGGTGGGGGCCTTGATCTGATGTTTCAGATTAGCCTGATCTGCAGGTGAGAAGAAGCTTATTACAGCTCCTCTGTCACTCTGTCTCATCCCTCTTTCCCCAGGGATTTTTGACTCTCTGAGTGCTTTTAGCCACAGTTGGCAGAGGGTGATGCATTTCAGGGACAATTGTCCTCATGGTTCATTCAAATTGATTTCTTGGTTCTTGGCACAGCCCCTGAGGAAAGGTTCAGCCCTCAGCCTGGACTGATAAGTAACACTGCTGGTGCATCATAGACCTTGGGGTGTTTGAGTACGGCATCCATGGATCTTGCCTAAATCCAGAGTAGTGCCAGATCACTGGCCAAACGCCAGCTCTGCCTGTGTTTGGGCTTTGGGCTGGTGAACCTGAAAAGGGGGGTTGTTTTGTCTCCCTCTTGACTCTGATACTTGTCCTGTCCCTCTTCATGCAGTGCAAGATGTCGGTGAACGGGCAGCGTGGCGAGTGCTGGTGCGTGGACCCCATCCACGGGAAGGTGATTCAGGGTGCACCCACTATCCGTGGGGACCCTGAGTGCCACCTCTTCTACACAGCCCATGAGCAGGAGGACCGGGGAGCACATGCCCTACGGAGCCAGTAGACAGTCGTGATCCTGCTGGCTGGAGGTGGCTCACAGTGGCCCCAGTGCTGGATTTTACATGGGTTTCAGCGTGTCTCTTTAGGCTCTGGAAGAGACTGGGGTTGGGTCCTGCGTGCTGCCCTCGTTCCTTCCTCAGCTCTCTGGTTCCTGGGGAGGGGAGGGATTATGGGAGGGGAAAGGCGGTGGGGGGGATGCAAGGAGAAGGGACTGCTTTCTTAGTCTTTCACCCAACATAAACCAGAAAACCAGTCTTTTTTGCTCCTCGCCCTGCAGCCCTGCCCTCCCTGCTGCTTCACAGCATCTTCCTCTACCCTCCATCACAGAGTGCCGTGTGCTCCCTGACTCCTCCCAGGGGGCAAAACCCCTTGCCATGGGTGGGAGTGGGTAAAAATCAAAAAGCCCAGCCTTTGCCCCTCTTTTTCTCCCTTCCCCAATACCAAAGACTGTAAATACTGTTGCCTGCCTCTTGCATCCTGCCAGTCCCCTGTGCCCCAGCCCAGCCATCTGTCCTGGCATGGATGTGGTGTGGGAAGGAGGGAAAGAGGGAAGCCCCGAGCTTCCCAGCTGGAACATACCACTGTAGCTGGGATGTGTTCCCTAAGGAAGCATCATTGAGGGAAAGGGCTAAAGATGGGACAGCTGCTTGCCCCACCCCCTAAAAACACTCCTGGGTGCTTCTTTTCCTGGTGCTGGGGAACAGCCAACTCCACAGGGACCTGGCTTCAGCCAGTGGTCCGGGAGCATGGGGCCTTTGGGTGACGGCAAAACTAAAGGCTTGTTTTTCAAGGGGACTTGAAGGGCTTTTGCCGAGTATTTCTTAGGATCAGCTTATACTGAGGGAGCTAAAATGAACTTGCTGAGGCTGGGTGGAAGGATGCCTGTGTAGATTTAGGATAACAAGCCAGAGAATGTGTCTCTTTCTCTCATTCATTCTTTCTTTGTTTCTAGATAGGAAAAAAAAAACAAACCAACAAACATCTAAAAACCTGCGCTCCCAAGCAGCTGCCCTTGTCCCTCCATTTTTGCTTGGGACTGGAGTGAGCATCTGCTATTCAGCACATAACTTTTTCTTTTTGTAAGTCAATTACAGTATATATCTTGCTTCATAGAGGCCCTGACACACACACACACACTCCTCTGCCAACATACACATTTGTATTGATGAAATCCAAGTGATTCCAGGTGCTCCGAGAGGTTTTGTGCTGGACATGCCATTCTGAGGAGAGATGTGTCTCTGCTGTTAATTCACCTGTTGATTTCTTTCTGTACAGAACACACCGATGCTGAGAATAAATAACTTCCCCATTGCCTAAGCAAGGAGATTTTATTTTCTTCCTTCCCCCCCCCCCCCCATTTTTAATATGGATACCCTTTGTAGAGCAGTTGCAAAAACTCTCCCGTTAAAGTCTTGGGCTTTCTTTAAATGGTTTGTTGCTTTTTGCCCCCCACCCCTTCTTGGACCCACGTTTCAGATCCCAAGTGTGAAGAGCACAGGTGGACTCTGTAACTTAAAGTCCTTGTGACTCTGCAGAGGTTTGGATATGGCAGTGAAGGAGACGGGAAGGACCCCCTTTGGAAGGTGAGGGGTGGTCGCATGTGGATGTGTGTGAATGGGAGCTCATGAGAGAAGAAGAAAACATACCTCCCTGTGAAACCAAGTAACTGTAAAAATGATGCTACCTGTTTTTTGTTAACATCTGAGGGTGTTCTGCTTTTTCATATAAATCTTGCACATGCTGGCTCTCATCTACAGTTTGTAGTTTCTGTTTTGTTTAGGAATAGGGAAGTTTTCTTGCGTGCTTTTCCTTTTCTCTTGGAAAAGCTGAGGTGCATGAAGTTGGAATAAATTAAATGGGATGCCAGAAAATTGTCATCTTCCCCCTCTCCACTGTTCACAGGATGTTTCCTTGCCTGATGCATCACACGCAAATCTGGCCCTCTTCATCCTTTGTCCGGGGGGTGTTGCAAAGACCAGACCCAGCAGGCAGCAATGGGAATCAAGCTTTTCATTGTTACTGGCCCCACTTGTATAAGCAGGGAGGAACTGGTGTCACTCATCCTTTGGCCAGCTGTATTTCTGCTACACACATGGGATCTTATGACTCTGCAGAATGCAACCAGGCCCTTGAGTCCTCTTGAGTCAGCATCTGGCCAGTATTTGTGTGGAGACTGTCTCTCTACCTGACAGCAGCTAGATTTGGTCGGAAAAGGTGGTTGTGTCCTGCTTTACTGGGTAGAGAGGGTGGTAGTGTGAATGTCCTGTCCAACGCGATGTTCGTGGAGTTTCCTGAGCTGCTGGGATGCTATGTGAGAGTGGTGATTTCTTGCTCCTTTTCTCCTACCCAGTGCAGGGACCTTGGCAAATGCTTGGGCAAAGGCTCTAAGGACAACTCCCTTTTTTTCCCCTCTGCTCTTTCCAGCTTCACAGCCTTGATATTTCAGGGGCTTTTTGAGCTGATGGCTGCACCCACTCATGCTGTTTAGGAACTGGCAGATGCATCTGTCCTCCATGTATAATCCAGGCTCCTTTAGGTGTCCTGCTACAGTTTTGGTTTCCACTACACTCCATGCAAAGAGTTTCTCAGCTGAGCAGGATGATTAAGGGAGAAACCCTGCATGGTTTTCATGGAAGGTACTCCCAAGAGCTCTCCCCTTTGCTAGCACAAGGAGAGCATAATCTGAGCTGGCCAAAAAGCCAACTGTAGTGTTTCCATGTGAAAATTTTCCCCAGAATGGGCTGCTGGGAAGGTGCAGGGAGATTTGAGCTGTGTGTAGGACCAGAGTTTGGCTGAGCTGCTTCACTCGTGGGGCTGTGCAGACGACAGGTCCCTTTAAAGTCCTGCGCCTTCTCCCAGGGTGGGAAGTGGTGCCAAAGGGAGTGTGACAGCACAACTCGGTGTTTGGGACACCACAGGGAGGCAAAGGATAACAATAATAAAACTCCACACTACCTTCAATTAAAATGTCAGCCTTGAGGGGGAGGCTCCATGTGGCCCCAACATCCAGCTTCCAGGTGGCTGTGGTTTCTCTTTGGCCTCCCCCAGTGGAGGCAAAACCACTGGGCTCCTTCCCCTTTTGTTCTTTTTTTGTACTCCCTGCCAGGAGGTTGAGTGGGACTGGCATGTGCTGAGAGGCTTGGCAGTGGTGGGAAGCACCAGGAAAATGGCTGGGGGACAGTAGGCTGCAGGGGAGGGGGAGAGGGCAGGTATGACAGGGGTATGAGGTGGTAAAAAGAGCAAAATCGATGTTTAATATAATGTTGTTTTGTGCCTCAGGGGAGGGGGGGGGGGGGAGCTGAAGGCAGTTTGGGTGATGCTAGGAGTGGGGAAGGGGGGATGCCAAGTAGCACTGTGGGGCACAAGGGAGCAGGTACTGCCCCAAGAGGGCTGGAGGTGAGAGATGCCCAAGCCCAAAGGGTAGGCATGCCTGGGGCCACCCTGCAGTTCAAGGGCTGGAGGGGAACAAGCAGGAGCTTGCAACTGTCCAGGCACCTTGTAGAGGAGCAGAGGGAAAGCAGTAAGGGAAGAGGAGCAAAAAGCTTCTGGTTAGACTTCCCCAGAGTTGTGATGTGACCTTAATGTCTGCAGATGTGTGTGCAGGGGTTTGATGGTTGTCATTGCTTGGATCCTGGCTTTGGTGTTTCCTCTGGGCAGGATTTGTGCCATCTGGATGATAGGGCATTAGGTCAGGCATGGGGACCATGCCAGCTACACACAAGGGTTCTGGCTGAAACCCCAGCAGCTCTGGTGTACACACACAAAAGTATCTACGCTGGCAAGTGACAATTTTCATAGAATGGTTTGTGTTGGAAGGGACCTTAAGGATCATCTAGTTTCAACCCCCTGCCATGGGCAAGGACACCTCCCAATAGACCAGGTAGCAGCTCAAAGCCTCATCTAGCCCGGCCTTGAACATTGCCAGTGTTACGGTATCCACAACTTTTCTGGGCAGCCTGTTCTAGTGCCTCACCACCTGCACAGTAAAGAATTTCTTCGTAGTAGTTTATGCTAGGTATAGCATAAAAAACTATGCAATGGTATAATATAAACAATAATATTTGATATAAATAATATAATTTGTGTAAGAGTCTGTGACTATCTCTGTACAGCTATAGCTACTTTATACGTGTGTACCCAGCTACAGCTGTTGTTAGGAGTGTGATGTAGTAGCCCACTTGCTGAGGGGGTGAGGGGGAAAAGCGCTAACTTTTGGGATGGAAAACCTATTTTCAGTGCCTCTGTGGCTGAAAGAAGCAATGCCTCCCTGCCCGGGAGGGAGTGGGCAGCACAGGTAGTGTCAGTAACGCAGGCAGCACGGGCAGGGCAGGTAGCACAGGTAGTGTGGGCAGCACTGGTAGCACGGACAGCAAAGGTGTGGGCAGGTAGTGGAGGCAGCACAGGTAGTGCAGGTGGGGGCAGGTAGCGCAGGTAGCACAGGTACAGGCAGGTAGCAGAGGTAGCGTGAGCAGGTAGCGCAGGTATGTGCAGATAGCACAGGTAGCGCAGTTAGCACAGGTAGCGCGGGCAGGTAGCTTGGGTAGCACAGGTAGGTGCGCAGGGGCGGGGTGCCGCCTGGTGGCGGCTGCGGCACCGCGCAGCTCCTGCCCCATGAGGTGCCCTCTGGGAGCGGGCTCAGCCTTGTGGGGTGTCTGTCGAGGACGAGGGAGCTGTGTCAGCCCCGTGTGGTGCAAATAGGATGGAGGATGCATACTAGCACAGCCCTGGCAACCCGCGGTCTCCTCAGTGCCAGGGCAAAGGGGATGATTTTGCCTCCCATCCTGCTCTGGGCACATGGGAGTGATGGTGGGAAGTTGAATGGATGAGAAGAGGAGCACAGGAGGAGGAAGATGAGGGAGTGAGTGGAGAATGAAGGATGATGGCTGCGTGGGTGGCAGGGCAGGGTCAGATCTGGCACTCTGGAGGGCAAAAGGCAGTAGGAGGGGTCACTAAGGGCTACCATGAAGTGTCTGATGACTATGGCCTGTCTGGGTTGGGCTGAGCTGCCCCAGGGATGCTCCTGCACACTGGGACAATGGGACAAAACTTCTAGTGGCCCAGAGACATCAGAGGCTCACACACTGTATCTGAACTCAAGCTGTGGAGCTCAGTTTGGGATGGCATTTAGGGGCTTAACATCACTGGTTGTTAGGTACTCTCAGGTAAGATGGCTGAACACGCATGCTGTGCCCTACTAACACATCCATGCAAAGAAAATTCTAAAAAAAATAGGGTAGCTTTGCTTTCAGGATGTTCTAAACTCAAACCTGCAATTTTACCACTCACCTAGTAGGTTGCTCTGGTATTAAAAGCTCTCCTAAACCATTGCTACCATTTTACCCCATGCCCTGTACTTCCTCAAGCACCCCCATGTAGCTGGATGAGGCCTCCAAGGGGCCCAACACAGCCAGCCATGGAATGCTTGGGGCTGGAGCAGCTCACTGGCAGGCCCCAGAACACAGATGCTCCATGAGGGTCAGGCACAAGCTAACTGAATGCATAACTTTATTAAATAAATGCTTTGTCATGAGAAAAGACAAAGATCAAAGAGTAACATAAATTATAAGTTGAATAAATAGTATACAGCAATCTTCACTTTTTAATAAAATGTGAGATTTTTTTTAAGTACAAAATGCTAAACAGAGCATTAAGCTCTTCTTCCATTGTCAGTTTTTCACAAACTGCTTTTTTTTTTTCCCACCAGTAAGATTATGAGTATTTCTTGTTTACTGGAAAAAAACCCAAAACAACAAAAACAAAACAAAACGAAACAACAGAGCTACCGTATGTATGTAAAGCTATAAAAAGCTACCGTAAAATGTGTAGTGAGTATTGCTTAAAGATAAAAACCAGGCGGGAAACTCGGAATCTGGTGTGTTTTAACAACTGTGTTACAACGGTGGGTAACGTGCACGGTGATTTCTGTCCCGGTGGCAGTGGCAGGGGGGCTGGTGGGGCTGGGCAGGGGAGCACAGTAGGCAGGGCTCCTAGCCAGGGCCAGGACAGCGGTCTGGAAGCGAGGTGAACTGTCGGTCATTAAATATACAATGCTCCATTTGGGGGGAAAAAAATCAACAACAAAAACCCAAACCAACAGCAAGAAAGAGTTTTCATGGGGAAGGTGGAGAAAAAGGGAAGGGGGGAGAGAACAGAGAAATAGTGCAAAATGCTCTTGTACTAGTGGTTTTCGAAGTCCACTGCAGTACAGACAAGGGGTAGCCCAGCCACTGCGTGCCACTCCCTGGGCAGATGTGGTGGAAGGGCTGTCGTGACCCCTCTGCCATCCTTGTCCTCTCCTTCCCAGCTTGTATCCTAGGTACTGGCATGCGCTCAGCACAAATACTGTAGCTGGAGACCCCTGAGCCTCACACCTCCCCAATGCACAAATTGCCAACATCTCCCTGTGTGCCTCAACCCCCTACACTCCCCAGCTCCTAAATCTGCCCCTTTTGTGTTTTCTCATCCTAAATGCAAAGGGGTGCTGCTGGGTGCTGAGAACGGGAGCACCTCATCAATACCACCCCAGGGGGTAACCAAGCGCCTCCTGAAGTCACTCTCATCCCCAGCCTGACCCAGGCTCCAATCCCAGTCCTAAGTATTAGTGCAGCCTACAAACAGCCTCGTCCTCCCGGGGATCCTTGAGGGAGTGGGTGGCCAAGGGGGTTGGTTGGTGCCCCATCCCAGGAGCCAAGGTGATTTGGGGGGGGCAGGGGTGCTGCAGCGCAGCCTTCCATCATCCTCCCTCCAGGCTGGTGGGGATAGGACAGGCAGTGCTGTCCCAGCAGAGGATGTGCAGGGGTGAGGGAGGCTGTGTGGAACGGATTTTGGTGCTCTGGGCTCCCGGGGCCATGTAGACTTGCTTTGTAGGGAGAGCTCGGGGAATCATCCTGTGTCCCCCTCCCAGTGTCATCATGGTAGCCTTGTCACGACACCACTATGGGGCCCTGTGAGCTGACCATCGCCCTGCAAAAGCATTCTCCCCAAAAGACCAGGTCAATGGGGAGCTGCTGCTCTCTGCCTCTTCCCATCCCTCCCCGGTGGCACATCTCCTTTCTCTGCAGGCAAAGGCTTTCAAGTTTTGGGAAATTAAACAACAAAACAAACAAAAAAGCAAGAAAAGGGAAGAGAGAAAGAAAGGGTGGGTCCTGGGAAAGGTGGTACTGGCCTGTAACAGTCAGGAGGTTTTGCACAGGGATCATCAAGTGGACAGGGGCCCTTGTGGTTAGCACAAGCTCCTATTCCCTGTCTTCACCTCACCATTAACCCACCACCCTGGTTAAATCAACCTTTTTCCATCAGCCCTGCAGAGCCTGGAGGGGTCCTTCCTTCCCTTGGCCACAACACCCACCACTCTCCCCTCCAGCGACACGGTGGTTTACCCTGCTCCAGCAGGCTTTTGGGGGGGGGGGGGGCGGANGGGGGGGGGGGGGGCAGATCTGCATTTGGTGACGCCCTTTGTTCTTTTCAGCAAGGGAAGGTCCTTTGGCCCCAGGTCCAAACATGCTGCGCTGGATCTCTGTGGAAGTCCATCAGCAAAATTCACCCCCAGTGTAACTTGGAGGGAAATAACCGCGGGTGTCCAGTTCTGCCCTTCAGCGGGGCAAGCGTCCTGGTGGGGGGCCCAGGGGGTGCTTAGGGGAGTGATGCCATGTCATGGGAGGCTATGAGGGCTCCCAGCCTGTGATGGCAAGAAGCCTTCACCAAAGCGCCTTAGCACTGAATCCACCTTGTCTCATCCCCACTAGCGGGGACCTGGTGGTGCTGTGGACCTCCTTGTCTCTCTGCCCAGGTCAAGGCAACTCAAAGGGGCTTTGGAGGTGCAGGAACCTTTCCCCTGAGATCAGTTGTGTCCTTTAGCCAGCTCCAGCTGTGGCAGTGGGATGTGGTTCCCGGTGGGTATGTGTTTGCCCACTGGGACCACAGCACCCAGACTCCACGGCTCCCTTTCCTTTTCCTCCTTCCCTTCGCTGCAGGATCTCCTCCCAGCACCAACATCGTGGAGACCCTTGTCATGGAGAAGCAAGAGGCAACAGTCCCAAAATTGAATGTAAAAATTAAAAACAACAAATAAGTCAGGAAAGCAGATGAGGGATGTCCCAGCATGCCTGAGGCAGTGGGTCTCCATGGTGCAGTGGCTGCTGTCACTCAACAAGGAGCTGGGTCCCAGATTCAAGGGAAAGGCCCATCACAGGATCGTACTGCAGGGTGGTGGGAATCAGCCATGGCAACATGAGCAGTATCCTCAAAGTGAAAGGATGGAGACCAGCGTTTTCCTACCCACAGGGAAAGCTATAAACCAACCTTAACAAAAAACCACGATCAAACAAACTGGAGGTTTGGTAGTTTTTTTTCCCCTGGAGCAAACCACATTTTTGGCTGTGAAAAAAAAGTCTCCATAGTTGGTCATCCTTGTGGCAGCAAAGGGCGGTGAAGAGTTTTAGCCCTGATCTCCCTGTCCCCATGTACGGATACGTCAGTCTGGACAGTGAGAGAGTCACAGCAGGGTCAGCTCAGGTGCAGCCCTCAATGTTGATGGGGTCCTGATCCCACAGGCACCGATGCTCTTCTGTAACTCTGCTCCTGTGCTTAGTCCAGCAGGTTATTATTAGTTTTTGAGAGGGCAACATTTCTCCCCCTGATTACACATTACATTGAAACCTTCAGATTTCAAGTTTCAAGGTGAAGTTTTGCAAGGAGGAAAAGCCATGTCAGTGCACACACACACTCGTACACATGCACGCAGGTGACAAACGCTTCCACACCTAGATGGACAACGTCCGGAGTCCTGCTTGTCCAAAAATATTTCTGACCTTCCATTTGCGAAGAACTGGACAGAGAAGACTATATTTCCTTTTTGGATTATTTTTTTTTGAAGTCCACAAATACTGTTTGGGGGTATTTGTGCCATTGCAGGATCTGTGTTTGCCCTCCCCAGCTCATCTCCAGACACAAAGCCAGCAATCCCATGCCTCCTCCTGATGTGTTGAAATCTGCCTGGATTGGGGGCAGTCATTTGAGATGGAAATCAAATCAACTTGAGCGAGTCCCAGCAATGTGGGAAGCAGACTCCAGAGGACTGCACAGGGAATGCTGGTGGCCGCAAGGTTTTCTCTCAAAACCCTTTAGAAATAAACTAGCTAACATGAAAAAAAAAAACTAACCTGCCCAAAACCCGTACTAGAAATTCACCAACTTGGAGAGCTTCCTGCATCGGGATGACCTCTGCTTGTGGCAGAGGAGCACAGGCAGCACTGGGGAGACGTGCGGGACAGCAGAGAGGCTGCGGCTGGTTTGTCCCTGGCTTTATCCTTTCCTTGCTGAATCCTTGTTGTCAAGAGGCTGCTATAGATTCCGAGTCCTCAGTTTCTTCAGGGTTTATTTTTCTCCTTTTTTCTCCTCTTCTCTTTTCTTTTCTTTTCTTTTCTTTCTTTTCTTTTCTTTTCTTTTCTTTTCTTTTCTTTTCTTTTCTTTTCTTTTCTTTTCTTTTCTTTTCTTTTCTTTTCTTTTCTTTTCTTTTTTCTTTTCTTTTTTTCTTTTCCTTTTTTTCTCTTCCTTTACTTTCTTTTATCTCTTTTTGCTTTTCCTTTCTTTACTTCTCTTCTTTATTTCTTTCTTTCCCTTTCTCTTTTTTACATTTTCCTTCCTTTCTTTTTTTCTTCTTACATGAGATGAAAGGAATCGGAGTCCCAGGGCATGGGGAGGTGCAGAGGGGAGGGTGGAAAGGAGTCTGGGTAGGTAGTGATGGGGCGGAGGGAGGGGATGCAACTTCACTCCACATTGCTGCTGTCGAATGCGTGGCACTGCAGGTCTCCACTCAGGTAGTCAGTCCCCGGCAGCTTCATGCCGTATTTGTCCACACACCAACACAACCCACGCTTCCGGCCTCGGGAGGGCTTGCACTGGAGAGACACCCAAGGGCAGAGATCAGGAGCTGGCCACCAGAGGCCACGTGGCTCCCTCATGCTGGGGATGAGGACCAGCCGTGGCCTTGCCCCTTTCACCCCAGCAATGCAATCCCCGTGGTAGAACCTAGCTCCTGCTCTCTGCTTTCAGCACATCCCCATCCCTCCTGCCCAGTCCCAGCCCAGGGTTCTCTGACTTTTTCTCCTCGCTCATCAGCACCTTCAGGATGCTTACTTTAGGCCAGATGGCACTTGAAACCATCAGCAAGGCTACCCACTGCCAACTGTACCTGGAGATGCATTCAGTAACATCCCCACTAACCCAGCAGAGGAAAAACCTCCATCCTTCCCATCCAGGGCAGTGGCAGAGAAAAGCTTTGCTGGGTAGGGAGCATCCCTCCATGGGGCTCTTACCTGCTTCCTCTTGTAGAAGCCCTTGCGGTCGCAGTTGGGGAGGTGGACAGCGCGGGGGACCATCCGCTGGCTGCTCTTTAGCTCCTGTAGGGATGCCTCCATGTGCCTGCGGCAGGGGCCCTGCAAGCAGGGAGAAGATTATGTGTGCGAAGGGGAGCACCTCACAGCAAGCCTCCAGCTGCAAAAGCCCCCAGGTCCCCCTTCCCCCCAGACCAGCACCTGCTCCCCGGGGGTAAAAGCCATCCCGCAGTCACGTGCCCCTCATGTGGAGGGAAGGCAAAGGCACCCACCAGCTCAAACTCCTGCCGGAGCTCGGGGATGACAACACGCGGGTGCGCCGTGTTCTCGGCCATGCCCACGAACTTGGCCAGGGTCAGCTTCTTCCGGCGGTCCTTCTTCAGGGCCTCAGCTTTGAGCTCGGAGAGGCGCCCGTGCTTGGGTCGGTAGGCCTTGGGCGGGTAAGTCTCCTCTGTCATCTCTGATGTGGTTGGCTCCTCATGCTCTCGGGACTCTCGTTCTGGAAGAGAAGGGGTACTAAACTGTCAGGTCTCCATGAGCTGACTGGGACTTGCTTTTGCACCAATGCCAGAGGACATCTTTGTACCAGGATGAGAAAAATAACCAAAGAAATCCCTTTCCCTTTCCCTGCCTACAGCCCTGGCTTTATCCCACTGTGTTGGACTTTTGCAAGGCTTTGTGTGACCTCTGAGCTCAGGACAGGAAAGTGTCTGAGGGTATGGAGGAGTTGCAGGTTTCTACCTACAAGGGCCATTACCACTTGTGTCAGTGGAAAAAGACCAATGTGAGGGTCATCCCACACCCAGAAAGGGGCAGATGACACACAAATGAGGCAGAGAAGCCCCTCTTCATCCATGGTGAGAGGATTAAATGACACATTCACACTCCACCCTGCCTTGCAGATGTAATAGCAAAAGCCAGGAATGCTCTAAGTTGAGACAACTTCAAAGTCAAGGTCAATCACATCGCAAAGCCACCATGCAACTGGGCAGGCACTTCAGCAGTGATACCAGATGCAGCTGACAAGTGCTGGGATCTCCAGGGTCCTTAGCTCACAGCCCCACACTCACAGGAAACCAGCCTGTCTGATGGCACATACCAAGCAGACAGCAAAGCCAAGTAATGCTGCCAAGCCATGTGGTCTGACCATAGCTGCCACTGATGGTACTGACAGCAAAGGGGGAGCAAGTTTAGGTTCTGTCCACAGCAGTTGTCTTCCTGTAGACCCCCCAGATCACCCCAGCATAACCTCTGCCAGCAGGATGCAGTCAGGAGCCCTTGCGCTGTTTATATTTAGGAGCAAGCTGGTGACAGTGTAAACTTAGATGACTTGTGACATTTAGGACAGCCACCAGAGTGAAAAAGGGCTATTTCAGTACTAAATTTGAATAGAGTTTAAAGCTCCTGAGGTTCCCGGTCTCCTGACCCCTGGTTCCCAGCAAGTCCACTGCTGATGCCAGGTCTGTGCTGGAACCAGCAAGTGACCATGAGGAAACTCACTGCAGCAGAAAGAAAAGCATCAGAGCAGCTGAAATCCCTGCCTGAACAGCATCTCCTGCAACTTCAATGCCATTGAACCCAGCTCATCCCCGCCTACAGGAGGGAAAAAGGCTCAGGATTAAAATAAAGGTGGCTAGACCCCCCTGCAACCAGGCAAACAGGACTCTGCTTGCAGACCGACTGCTCCCTTGAGCCCAGATGCAGCCCCAGGGGAGAGGAGGATGAAGAGGATGCTTCTGCCCCGTTAGGCTGCCCAGGGGTGCCCGGGGATGTCCAGTGAGGGGGACAGATGAGATGCTCGGCGGCAGATGGCAGCACCAGCCTGTCACACACACCCTAGCTGGGGGGTTTGAAGGTGGCTGAGGGGAGAGGTCGCTGGGTCCCCAAGCCCCCCACAGATGCCAGTCTCCTATTCCTCCTTGCCAAGGCGAACTTGCACTCTCCCAGCAAAAACAGGAAAATTTTTAACAGCCACTTATTTATTAAAGCAGTCCTTTGTTTTTTCTGTTTCCACAAGAACAGTGCTGGATCAGCATCTGAGACTCGGCACCCTCCTTACTGCCCACAGCAACATAAATGACCCCCTGCACCATCCCTAGGACTCACATGGCTCCCCAGGATGGGATCATCTTGCATTTTCCCCCATGATGCTCATATGCTTGGGTTTTTATTCCTTGTTGCAGGACTCAACTGGCCCCACAGGTCAGGACTCCTTCATTCTAAGAGGAATAGGGACAAGGGATAGGGGAGAGGTTGAGTAAATTGGGAATGAACCCCCAGGAAATGAAACTGTACAAAGTACAGTTGAAGTGCATCCTTTGCCTCAAAGATACTGTAGCAACTCAAGGTCCAAAAGAAGATCAGAGACATCCATAGTGACTAAGCCCTTCCAAGACAGTGAAACACACTGTGTTCCATTCCAGGAATCCCCTCTGGCACCGCTGCCAGGGCCAGAGAAGGCACAGCCAGGGCATCTCCCTGTGCTGCCCTACATAAGAGAAGGGGAAGTTTCACATTGGTGCTGGCAACCCTGAAGTAACACAAGAGGGGCACAGCTCATTACCTCTGCAATAACAAATAAAAATGAGGAACGGCTACCTGGGCAATTCTAGCAAATAAATAACAAATGAAGGGAACCACGCAGTGAGGATTCAGTCAGAAAAACAGTATGGGGTGTCCAGTCCTCAGGACTCGCTACACAATGGGTGTTTGCAGCAGCTCAGCCTGCTCATATGGTCAGCAGCTTTAGCAGCAAACAAAATAAGGTAAAGGTGCAAAGACCTTATCCCTCCTCTCCCTGCAAGCTGCCAACGAGCCAGAGTGAACTGGGGACTAATGTGGAGCCCTTTCAGCAAGGGGAGATGAGAGCAGAAGAACCCAGTGCTCTGCAAAGGGAGCTATGTACCGGTGAACACTGAAACCTGCCCAGCTCCCAACCTCAGTTCAGAGCTTCCTGCAGGGCTGGAAAAGCAACTGGAACTGACCCCCTTCACCCTGGCACATACGTGTACCCCTCAAGCAGTGGTAAGACAAGGGATGGCTGTGATGGGACTCCTCCATCTGTCACTCAGCAGTGGTGTCTAGCTTGGGTCTTTGTATTCTCATGAGAACCCCATGGATACCTTGAAGGGATCGCTTTCCTCCACCCTCTAATGTTTTTTATAGCCTGATTTCCTTCAGCAACAAGGCTGATGCAGCCCCTTCTCATGCACACGATGATCTGTTCCCTAATCTGATACTAACAAGCCGATTTTGACAAACTGAAGGGCAGAGGTCTCTGACACAGAAAATTATGACAAGCTCTGGGCAGCTGGTGAAGGACCATCCCTGTGCCAAGAGGAGAGGGAAAGGCAGAGCCAGGGCATGCAACACCTATGCAGCCCCTCCCTTCTCTTCCTGGCTGGCCCATCCACATCCACCCTGCAGGTGCCCACTGCAGCCAGGACCACACACTCACATCGGCATCTCCAGAGCACCTGTCTGCCCACCCTCACTCACCAGCTCATTCACTGACCTCTGACTGCCCCTGGGCTGGCTCAGGGCAGGCAGCATTGGCACTGCCATGTCTCTGTGCCTGAGGAGATGCTGGCAGGAGCAACGCCCAGTTTCCCCAAATGAGTCCTACTTGTGTCTGAGACTCAGGAAGGAGGCTGGAGTTCTTCCTCCCTTGCTGTCAGGTTCTGGCCTGCTGCACAACCCCTTCAGCCTCCTCCCATCCGCCTTGCCAGACTGGTGGCTGCGTTTCAAGCAGGCGTCCGTGTGCAGAGGCAGAGCACACTGCACCTCTGTGGGCACAAGGCATAGGGAGGAAAGTTCTACTCCTGGTGTCCCCAGATGAGGGACAGTGGGAAGCAGGAGGTGGGTGACTCACACATCTCCATCCCTTTTCCCAACAACTCAGGGGAAGGTCACCTCTCAGCAGAGGTCCCAGGCTCACTGGCCACACAGAAGACTGACATTGCTGGCCAAACCAAGAATGCCTGGCTAGCTTGGAAGTGGCACCTGGCTGGTAGCCACCTCAAAGGGATGCTGACCCTACAGCCAAGGCAGGAGACTGAACTCAACTCAGAGCTACCCCATGACTTCATGTCTGGTCTGATGCTGTGGTGCATCTGGAAAAGCTCTTGACCCAGGTCAGACCAAAAGGACTGTGCTGTTGATGTCCCAACCCATGAGTCCTGGGAGGCAGAAAATACCCAGAGCAGAGCATGGGCTGTCCTCTGCCGTGGGCTGAGGGCATGGTGTTTTCTCCCCACTCCAGGCAAGCCAGAGGGAGCTATTTGGAACTCTTCCACCCTGTCCCCCAGAACGGAAGGGGAGTAGCAAAACACCAGGCACTGTTTCTGCAAAGCTGCAAATGCTCCTGTATGACTGCCTGCTGTCCCCACCAGATACCAAGCAGAGCAGACTACACACTGTCCTGCCCTGGGACCAAAACCCAGCCTGGGTGCTTCTGGGCTTCAGACGCTTTGGACCTGTGCGAAGTCCCCACAAGGTGGTGGGTGCATTCATGTAGGGGAGCGGAGTGTGTGGGAACACTGCCTCCCTGCCTGCTGACATTACAGACTGGAGCAGGAAGCTTTTTCCAAATGGCTGGGAGGCTTGAATTTTGTAACATATTTTCATCGGTTTCTGGCAGAAAGGTAGGAAAAGGATCTGCTGACCACTGCTGCTAATGATCCGTGCTCGTTACAGCCACAGTTCACTGCTAGAGGACTTCTTGTCCCGTTCAACACCCCCCACCACAAAAGCCACATCCACCTAAGAAGGACATCCACAACCACAGCACAACCTTACTAAACAGTCTTATTGATATAATGATCATTATTATTTACAGCATAGGCACTAACATAATACTAACATACACTAACATAATACTTAAGCAGGAAGGTGTTGGAGAAAGACTTAATGGGGATCTCAGTTAAACTTCTAGCATAGGAACGACACAAATGTCAGTGGTGGAGACCTTGAGCAGTTGTCCCGTCCTTCCTCTGCCCCCAAACTCAGCCATATGCAGAGGTGCTCACAGCATATGGGTCTTATATAGGAAATCTGTGCCCAGGTACCTGGCTGGTAAAAATCCTCACTATTTCACCCAGATCTCCTCCCCACTCTAGAGGAAGGGACATGCTTCACCTACACCAGAACTTCCTGGAATGGGCAGGCAAGTTCCTACCTGTCCTGGACTTGCACCTGTGACCATGAGGGAGAAAGAATTCCTCCTTCCTGGTCAGCACACAAGGACAGCCACTGTATTTGCATTCTCAAAATGCAGGCAGGGAAAGGATAATGCAGACAGGGAAGGGATGCAAAGCGAGGAGTGTCATCTCATCTCGAGCCCTTTGGCAGCTGGAAAGCACATCTGAGCAAAAGCATTCCTGAACTCCCCAGAGGCCACCAGAGTCAGCCCAGGCAGAAGGGTGATTTCAGCCACCTAATGAAGCACAGCTCATTTATGTTCCAGTCGCAGGCACAGCCCCCAGCCCCACGCACGACCCCGCAGGGTGGGCAGCGGAGCCAGCTCAGGCACCGTGCCCGGGGCTGGGGTCACTATTCAGACCCCCACCCTGGTGAAGTCAGGCAGTGATCTCAGGCGGCCGCCCAGCCCCAGGACATCTGGCACCCACTGGGGGATGAGCAGCCAGGGCTGGGGATGCAGGCTCCAGCCAGTCCCTCTGCTAGCCCAGGGCGTTGGCTGCCGAAGAGCCAGCTGCAATGTGCCTTGGACTTTCGACGAACTTTTGTGCTTTGGTGGGGTCTTGGCATCAGGCCAGTGCAGCCTCTCTGGCAGGGACTGGTGAGGGAGCGTGCTAGTGATGCTTGCAGGTGATTAGAGACTGGGAGGACACACCACACACCAAGGACAGAAAAACAACAGTCCTGCTGGGACTGCACCCCCACCTCCCACAAGTCCCAGCAATGTGCCAGAGACTTAAAACAAATCTGTGTCATGCAACACTTGCCTGCTAAGAGGTGTTCTGGATGGCTAAACTCCATGTCTAAGTAATTGCAAAGATGCTGCCCCCTCCAAATTATGACCAGCCCCATCATTTGGCTTGGAAGCCGATTTTAGAATGGAATGACAGATCTCTAGAAATTCCAGTCTCTTCTCCTGTGACTCCGGTGGCCACACTTAGGCCTCCAAAGGTCTGAAGTGAAGAAAGTTAACTCCCACCACCTCTTCAGTATAGTTCCCCTTGCGACCTGTGATGTAGTTCTCATGGGCAGCACTGCCAAGCTGTTTTGCAAGCACAGGTGCAGTAGTAAGAAAACACTGACCCTCTATCCTTCCCTGGGAATTAGGCACCTCAACAGCTGCCACAGGCAGCAAATCACCTTTGTAATTTGCAGAGTGTGGAAGGAAATCTTTAGCAGTCAAGAAATTGTGAAGTGCTCACAGAAACACCCACTCTGCTCCACCATGCCCAGTCACCTATCAAAGAGTATCAGAGTCCAAAGAGTGCATGGCTCAAAAGCCACATAAGCTTTTCAAGAGAGTCTCTGAGGTTTCCAGAGCCTTATATCCCAGTACCTTATATCCCTGTGACAACATGGTGAAAGCTGATGGGACCTCATTCCCTTGTTCCACAGAGACACCTTTTAAGGGAATTATATGGATCCGTAATACCAAACTCAGAGATGAGATGGAACAGCAGCTGAGGGCTGGAAGGACTCAACTCTAGGTTAGGACTTCTCTCCATTTTATTAAGCCAAGAGCCAAAAGGATGCTTGGGAACAGCACAGGAATACCTGAAGAGCCTCAGAAAGCAGGCATTGATGACAGAGGAATATGCTATACTGTGGCCCTTTATTTTAGGTTCCTGTTTAGGCTTTGCTGAACTAGCCTGGAAGACCAGCTCTTTCTCAGGTGATTAATGTTTCCTCAGCAGAAACCTGTGGATGCAGATTCTGCTGTATCAGCCAGGGCTCACCTGCAGAGCGTGAATATCAGGTGCTTGGGCTGCCCCCAGGTTACCATAGGATTCATGGGAAAGGGAGATCATCCTGATGGCCTCAGTGTCCCCACACAGAGCTGGAAGGGGGAGAAATGCAGCTCAGCATGTGGGAAAAAAGCTCTCAAGGGAACCAGCTCATGTTTAGCTTTGTTCTGGAAGAGCAGGGCCTATCTGTAGGAATGGATCTCTGGGTCAGCACCACTTCTCCACAGTGCCAGCAAATGCTGCAGAGGCGAGAGAGGTACAGCTATGGGAACTGGAAGCATAAAGATCTGAGTTGCTGTGTGCCAAACAGTACTTTCCTGAGCTGCCCTTCCTTGCTGCAGCCACAAAACAAAACTCCCTGGGAGCAACTCTCTAGAGCAAGGCAAAAAGCAGGTTTAGATATGGGGAGCTCCATGACATAAGCGCCTTTCCTACACATTGCTAGTTGTTAGTTCAGCAGTTTCCAAGCATCCATGCTGTGCTGGAAGAGCCAAGCTTGGGCATCAGCTGGTGGGCTGATCTGGTGCTGCTCTGAAACATACAAGCAAGGACTGGGGCTCACCAAGAGATGTTGTCTGTCTCTTTCTCTCCAAAGAGTTCCCAAATCTGCCTGCAATCAATTCCCCATGCAGGCATGGGAGTTTGCAATGCATATACAAGACACACCAAGACCACATGAGGGTCTGGGTCAACATGCAGCATCGCCAGAGAACTTTGGGTTCCCAGTGACAGTGGCTTCTGTCCAAGAGAGAACCCTAAGTGTCTAACCAGTAAAATAATTGAAAAACTTTCCAGAGTTCCTCCCTCTAGTAAGATGAAGAACAAACATCCATTCATATCAATTAAATGATGCTGATGTGCACCATCTTGCACAATTGCAGGCACTCTGTTGCTAGATAGCTGCTTGTATCAGCCTGACATTTCCTGAACAAAGTTATCTTCCAGGGAACTGAACTGGCAAGTGGAGGGGAAGGAAGTATTGCAGGATTAGATTTACATCAAGAAGCTCCTGTTGCTGATGCACTGATGATAGGAAGATAAAATGCATTTCCTTCACATCATCTGGAGACTGCAGATGTTCCTCATTCCATATGCTGAAACTGTAGAAGAAGCTGAGAGCTGAATTATGACCTAGAGAAATCCATACAAATCATCTTTCAATATCATAGTGACCAAGACATATTTTTCCTTCCTGGAAAGGATGAAATAATTCAGCCTTTCTTAGTCTTGCATCTTTTCCAATAAATCCACCCTAGTGGCAGATTTCATTGGTTGTAATAAAGAAGGCAAAATCCCCATCAAACTGCCAAGGAACTAAGAGCAGAAAAGAGCAAAGAAGGAAAACTCAGAGAATACTGTATTACAGTCTCTGTCTAACTGACAATAAAGGTGAGGAAAATCTGGATTAGCTCCTGACAAGCATTGTTGAATTGTTTACCAGCAGTTTCTCCACGAGGCTTATCTGTGGCAAAAAGAGGAAAACACACGTTTTAAGGTTTTCTGAATGAAAACAAAAGTGCTTGTTTTCATCATCTGGCCACCAGAGATGACGTGGAAAAAATCTTGCTGTGTCTTTAGAAATGAAAGAGGTGTGATGAGTTAGAAGAGAACCCTAATAAGTGTCCATCAACTATCATTACTGTATGAGGAACAAGTGGGAAGGGGGACTTTTTTGGGATGCCGGTAGCTCAACATCCGAAATGAAAGAAGTGTAACTAGGGAGAAGGAGTAGGTAGCTTTACCCTCTAGGACTATGTAGGGCTTGTCTCTAAAATTCAGATGAACATTGGTGTTAACGTACATGAGATATCAAAAAACCTGGACTTGAAAGCAGGTGCTGCCAGGATGTTGATACCATTTTGATCTCTGAAACCCAAATATTATAGTAGAGTCAGGTGCTAAGAAGGCCTTAGAAGCTGAGCCATAGCCAAAGGAGTGCTGATGGTGGCTATCAAAAGCTGGTATGTCAGTGGGGATATTGTAGCATTTTACTCTAAGAACAGTATGAAATTAAGAGGAAAATCCTGTATTAAAGGAGATGATCCTGGGAAGAGGATGTCCTACCAAGGACGTAGTCAGCATAGGTTACACTAAGTTTTCTGGCCTGCTTACAGATGAAGGTGGCTTTGGCATTTTGGACAGGGTTTTGAATGTGATTTTCATACTGAGCAGAAGTTTTTAACAAATGTCCTACTGGAACTGAATCTGGTAGATGCTGCTTCCACTACAGGCTGGTGGTCTCCATGAAAAGATATGTTCCCACAGATGGTTATTGAGGGTCTCTGTTAGCCCCAACAGCAGTCAGGAACTGATAGAGCCAAGAAAGCCTTTGCTTGCCCTGAAGAGAGGTAAAGGTACATCAGGTGGAGTATGAAGATGCACCTGTGTCAGGTGCTAGACCGAAACTGGTCCAACGCCAAAAATATTTCAAGTGTGCAGCTGTGACTGCAAACTCCAGCCTAGCCTGGATTAATTTCTAGGCCTTCGGCCTGACTTTCACAGTTTTGCCTGAAACCAGATGGAAAAGCTGTGTGAGATCATCCATTGCTCATCTCTGTGTCACCACCAGATGACACACCATCACATGTACTGTCCATTACAAGCTCTCAGGGTTCCAACCTCTGCCCTCAGGACTCCTTTCCTTCTTAATGGCTCCTTCTTTCAGAAAGTCTTTGCCTGGAGTAAGGCTTGCTGTTATTTAATCTCTCAGCCCACTTAAGCAGGACCACAAAAAAGTACCAGAAGTTTTATGTTCACACTCAGACAATATTGATATGCAGAAACTCGCCCAAGCTTGATCCTAATGGATGACTCTTGCCTCTCCTAGCCATTTTCCATCCTGGGCTATACCAGTGCATACACTAACCAATCCCCTTTGGTCTGACATGATGCAAAGATGCTTTTCAACATTAAAAAAAATGTCATGGGTCTCTTGATGGAGAAAAGGGTACAGACCTCCATTTTAGGGTCTGAACCTCCAAGAAAGACAACTGATCACCCCTTGCTACAAGTCTGGAACTGTTCTGGAATGATAAAATCCTCGTTGCACTTTGTTGTTTCTCCCACAATCTCAAGCTGCCTCTGCTATTTCAAAACCAAATAACTGAATACTGAAATGGTTATGAAATAATGCAGTAAAATTTCACCCATATCTGCTATTTCTTCAGGAAAGCAGGAGTCACAAGTGAAAGCAATGTGACTGTATGTCACTTTGTATTTAGATGTTATTAAAATACATTAAGACATATATGTAGCTGTGACTGCTGGACAGGTATAAAATATGAAGTTCCTCCCTAAAAAAAACCCTTTCTTCTTTTCCAGAATCTCTTTTAAATTAAAAAGTGAAAGCCAAGTTCCATAGTTTTCACTGGCTTATTTAATTACTAGATTTTCATCATTAGTCTAACACATAACAGCTGATTTCTTAAGCATGAATAATAAATGGCTCTGTTGATTTAATTGTCTTCTGATGATGAATCCCATCTGTATTTGGAAAAATAAAATATTTCTACTGTTTTTCTACAAAAAAAAGATTTATAAATATTGGTCAGCTTTGCCCCTAAAGTTACCTTTAAGAAACATTCCTTTTCCCATTTAGCTAGGGGATTATTTCCTTAAGTATCAGTCAGGATTACCTTCTTGCCCTTAAATAGCAAGCAGACAAGTTATCTCCATCAACATAACAATTACCTCCATCCTTGAGCCAGCGCTGTCCATCCAGAAAGCAAACAAACCAACAACAACTCGAAGCTGCTAAGAGCTCTCTCCAGCCCTACCAAATCCAACAGCAGACTTCAGCTTTGCCCCCATAGTCCATGGAGGACTGAGGTGTGTCTGGTTCCCACAGAGGGGATAAGTGCCCAAAAGCCTATGATTCCCTGGGCCTGGAGGAAAGATGCTCAGCATCTTGCAGGATCAAGCCCTTCTGGACTAATAAGGAACAATATGCCAGTTTGTTGTGGGGGATACTGACACCCCATTCCCACACTCTGCATGAAAGAGATGAAAAGAGAGATGAAAAATGATGGGAATATCAGAGGGGTCTGGAGAATGAGTGCAATAGTGAGAGCAAGACTTTACGCATACACACACAAGAAATGGCCACTGACTCACAGGCAAAAATTTCACATGCCTCCTCAAAGTTTAACCTGTTGACCAGAGTATCTCTCTCACACTCATCCTGGAAACATCATAAACAGACAGAAGACTTACCGACCATGCTGAGAAATTGATTCTTTAAGAGCAAATTTGCCCACGTCAAATCACCAAGAGTCCCAAATTTCTGCAAACAGCTGGCTCCTGCTGGTATTAACTTCAAGCAGTGGATTGATATAAACACTGAGGGGTCCCCTCAGATCACCAGCATCAAAGCACAACCTCAAAAACAGTATCTTGGTGAGAGTTGCCTTGGCTACACAACTGATGGAACAGACAGAGTGTCTTGTGGGGGTTGAGTAGTGAGGGGATGGGGGATGTCACTTCTTCATCACCAGATGTGATGGGACCCTACCAGGATGACCCGAGGCATGAACCATGACACATGCCCAGTGATCTTGAACAGGCAGCCCCAGGACACAGGAGCACTGGCACAACTGCCACCCCACTCTGTGACCCACAGGCAGCCCTGCATTGCTCCGGGGAGACCCAGGATGCTCATGCTAAATGGACCCAGTAGGTCCAGGTCTTAGGGGATTCCAGCACGGGCACCCAGGTATCCCTCTCCTTCTCTCCAGCAGAGCCTCCTCATACTTTTGGCTAAACATGTCCTGAGGACAAACAGATAATATCTAATTTTTGGCCATAAAAAATCTCGTTATAAATGACGAAGTAGTTATCAGGATGTCTGCCAGTGAGTTCATGCAAACCAAAGATGATCTTTGGATCATCTCTGAACTCTGCATGCACCATGACTTTGGGTCCTGTTGCTTCCTCCCCTCCGTGCTGGAGGTTGTTTCTCCTGCCCTCAGCTTGCCACATCTCAGCAAATTTTTCATCTTTTCCCAATTCGGTTCTTCTTCCACACCCTCCCAAGTGCCTTTGTTGCTGCCTGGGCATAGAGAAGTTTGCAGGATCCCACTGACCTCAGTGCACCTGGCACCATCTCCACCACTGATGCACCAGTACCAGGCACCACTGCCCCCCACATTTCCCCCAGCCCTGGCACGGAGCAGGAGGTGGATTTGCTGCCCTCTGCAAGTCACAGCTTCTCCACACCTTCACTGGTCTATCTCTCAGCGTATTATCTAAGTCTAGCCAGAAAACACAACGCACCTTCAAACACAGGGGGCAAGTTTGGATCCACACAGCTGGCTGATCTATCTCTTTCCTCACCTCCCATTGTTTGATATGCTCACCTGCTGCATCTCATTTCTCAGCCCTCAGCAGGAGGATAGGGTAGGCTGATCTATATACCAATATCTGATCTTGACGGCAAAATACCAATGTGCCAGTCATAACCAGAACCACTGCACCTAAGAGAGGTTTGTGTGTGCTGCCTGGAAACCACTCTGCCTCCAGAGACAAAAATGCTCCGTGTGTGTGCTTGCACACATTAAATGTTTATGCAGGCGTGTGTGGGCGTGTGAACATGGGTATATTTGTGCATATGCTCACATGCATATCTTTCCTGTGCATATTAATCCTGCTCTGCAGCCCACATCGAGGGGCAGGTGTGTTGCAGCCAAATTCCCCACTTATGTCTGGCCTTGAATTTGCACTAAGTGCTTGGTAAAAAAAAACCCAAAAGACAGGATTTGCTGTACCATGGACACTTTTGTCTGCCCTGTGACTTCACACAGGGGAAACGAGCCGGAACTGTTCTTAGCAGCTCACCCTGCTCAGCAGAGAACACCAAGGCTCAAAGGGGCTGAGATTCCCGCCCCCCTTCTCAGGCTGCTCCCTGGCTTTTCAGTTTGCATGAAGAGTTCTGGGAAACGCTATGGCTATAACAGTTCCCACAGCTGCTCCTACATCTGCGATGTCTTTCGGCTCACAGTGAGTAGAACTTCCAGCGGACGTTAGGAGGAACCAGAGCACCACGCTCCATGTGAAGCAGCACCCGTGTGCTGCTTCTCCTCCTCTTCTTCCTCCCCTTCTGCCCCGATATGTGTCCCAGACTAACTGACAAAGAACACCGAGGGATGTCTTGAAGTTGGCACAGAAGGTACCCGGACTCTCCTACCCCCTTTCGTCAAGGCCGAGGGGGAACCTTGCCCCCCAATACAGCAAACTCTTCCAGTTGCACATGACTCTGCTCATGCCACTGATGTGCCAAAGCCACGATGGTCATCTGGGCACAGGATGCTGGTGCTTAAATATCGACACAAGGAGGCACAATGTCTTCCTTCACCATCCCTCAAGTTTGCAGAGGCTCCTGTTTAAGACCAGCCCCTGTTCTCTGCTGTGGTGGTGCAAGTTCTGGAGGGGCTCCCTTCATTCACCTGGAACAGGTCCAGGGCTGAGTGGAAGCTCAGGGCCAGCTCTATCACTCATGCACGGACGCACGCACGCACACATGCAAGCAAGCACAGAGCCACGTCTTTTCTCCGGTGAACTCTGCTGGCACTCGGCAGGAATTTCATTTGGATCAACTACTTAATATTCTCCCTCCTTCCTTAGAAACCAGGCTGCTGAAAAATCCTTCCAGCCAAGACCCCTCCTTTCCTGTTTGAACCACCCCATCCCTCCCTCCCCCATACACACACACCGCAGAAACCCGACTCACTTGCTGGCACCTGATGGATTTCACCTTTTTTTTTTTTTTAATATATTGTTATTGTTGTTGGAACTCCAGATCAAAAGAAAAATGGAGATTTTCCTGTTTTGCATCTGAGGTTTTGCAGGCCTGTTGATACTAGCTTTCACCTTGACAGCTCCGGAGCTGCTTCGCACAAAGGACCTGTCGCTCGCACCAGCCGGGTCCCTCCCCGAGTGACACATGTGCACAAGCCAGCGTGTCCCAAGCGCCCTCCTCCCATGACCCCTGCCCTAACCCTCATCCTCACCCCAGACCTCAGTGTGGAGCTGCCCACCTGCCCCACCACATCCCCATCACTCGCCCCTGAAGCCATGCATCCCCAAATGCAGAGCAGAAGAGCCTGGGAAGGAGGAATGGGTTGGGGAGCAATAAAGGACTGCACTGAACACAAGCTGCAGGAAATCTGGGCTCGGCAGCACTCCTCCTCCGCCTACTTCCAGCTGACGCAGCAAAGATGATTTTCTTAGGGCCAATTCTGCAACCCCCCCCCCTTTCCCCTCCTGGTTATCATTGGCTCATGGTTTTGTGAGGAAACTTGCCAAGTCTTGCTCACTTTCTAGAAAGAGAGCAGGAATGAGAGAGGAGAAGGAAATATTTGACAACCTTTGTTTTTCCACGAGCCTTTTTAGGGCAGCAGGCTCCAATCTGTGCCCTCCACTCCCCGATGCTTGGCCTGACCTTGCTGTCTCAGCAGGAGGAAGTCTGGCGGGAGCACAGAGGAGAAAAATGGAAAGACATGGTATATTTCAAAGGAAACCTAAACAAAACAGAGAAAACCCAGAATCCTGCAGCCTGTGCCATAAATGAAGCTCATTCATGTTTTTTTACCAGGAACAGTCAATTACAGCCGTGATGTTTGGCTTTCAGTAAAGGACAGCATCTGACTGTTGTGGCAGGAAGGACTACAGGGACCATCCTGTCAGTACCTACATATCCATCTATTTAAAATGAACCTTACCAAGGTTCTTTAATCCCACACTTGCTTTCATTTCAGACCTTTCAACAAACCAGGAGTGCATTCTGCCCAGTACCTTCAGCATTCCTCAGTACCACTGTGCCTAAGCATACTTATGAGGAAACTGAGGCATGGTATCCGTGAGCATCTTGTCCCCAGGCAAGACATCTGCTCTAGAGGAGAGCCAAGCCCGGCCTCCCAGACTCGGGCTCTTGCAGCACTGTTTGATGCATCTCCACCTCCGTAAGGAGGAAAGCATCTGCAGTTTTAAACTTGGCCAGCATGAGGGCAGAAATAGATAGAAATGCAGTTTGATCTAGTCCTTGCCACTGTCACATAGTTTATTTTGCGGAGTGCTGATTCTTTCTCAGCAGTTCACAGCTCAGGGCCAATTTTGGTCATTGATAGATGGGAAGGGCAGGCCAGCTTCCCCAGTACATGGTCCCTGTGCTGCTGGCCAAACTGGCAGAGGCCAGAAAGTTCAACTCAAACTTCATTTCTTTTCTTGCCCCGTTGCTTAGAAACACGCCTATGAAAATATACTTTGTTCTCACACGCTACCAGTCGAATGCCAAGTGACTTTTTTCCCCTCTCCCATCCTCAGGAATTCCTGATTTATTTTTTATTTCTTTTTTGCAATCGCACAAATCTCAAGAGGAGTCTGCTGGTTTCCTGTGGCTTCTTGCAGCAGCCTTTCCAATCCAGGCTCATCTCCCAGCTGTGAACAAAACCTGTCAAAAAGAGGCCCCTGCAGCACTTGGGGAGTCCAAACTGGAAGTGCAGGAGTGCCAGGGGGTTGGTTTTGCAAAACAAACCTGCAACCACTTTCCTATCCCTCTCCTTGCTCACTCAAGAGGTGCTCCCCATCCCAAGAAAATCAAAAGTAGTGGTATTACAAGAGAGCCGGCTGAAGTTTTCAAGCAAAGCACCTTTGGGAAGTGTGAGGCAGGTGGAATTAGAGGAGATTCACTTTGGGAGCCAAGCGCCAAAGTTTTCTCAGATGCCTTTGGTCTTTCTGGGGCACCCTTGCCACAGGTGCAAGGATGCGCCCAGCTTTCCCAGACACTGCTGGGTTTCAGTGGCCTGGCTTTGCCTTCCTCACCACACCGCCTGCCCCTGGCTGCAAACACACACACACAAAGAGTAAATAAACACTGGGATGACATGCTCCAGGATACTTTCACATATCTCTGCTGCCAGCGGTTATTGCCCAGCTTCCTGGGCTCCACAGAAGGAACATGGCTCCTGGCTTCACCCTCTGCTCCCTGTGCAGGTCTGCTCCCAACCTTCATCCCTTCCAGCTTCCCTTCAAAAAACCAAGCTCAGCTTTGCTGTTTCTGGCTGATTTAAGGGAGTTTGGACATCTGATGTCATTCGAAGGAGGGGGGGAAGTTATACACACAGAATTTGGTTTTGTTCTGAAGGATGGAGTGTAGCAACCCAACCACTGCCTGCAAGCAGTGAAGGGGAAAAATAATAAAAGCATCAAGATTTATTAGGTGCTAGAAAGGAGAAACGGATTCCCATTGCATGGGTATAAGCAGAAGCTTGCTAACAAGTAGAAATTACTTTTTCATGCTCTTCAAAAAAAGAGTGTTTGGGGGTTTGTTTCTGGGGTTTTTTTGCCAAGTGGTCCCCTGGATGTAGAGACAAGACACCGTCTCTGCCTCCCCTTCACACCGTGGCAAATACAGATGTATTTGGAGGAATATAAGGAATGTGTCCTCACATTAGCTACAGGATCCAGAAATGGGAGTGAAATGAGAGCCAAAGTGAAGGAGTGCTTTCTTTCATGCCTTTGTCACGTGCAAGAGGCAAACACTTCAGGAGCTTGGCCTTGCACTTGTGCTGCCATGCCTGCCTTCATGCTTGCTTTTAACCTGTTCTTTCTGGTTATTAGCCACATTATTTTTAACCATCATTATTTTTTGCAATCACATATCCTGTCCTGAATGCACCTGCTCTCTTCACCTCCTTGAGCTAAAACCCATCGCCCAACAAAGACGTCCAGCAGCGGGCAGCCAGGCTGCAGTGATGCCAAGGAAAAAAGTGGGAGGCTGAGCAACAAACCCAGGATGGCTGAGGACTTTGGGGATGAGGCAGCTGGTTGCAAAGAGGTGCCCTGCCCTCTCCTGTCCTTCAACTTGTAGAGGTCAGCTCAGACCCTAGAGCAAGGTGGAGGATATGAGAGAAATGGGTCAGGAAGAGGGTGAAGACAGGGATGCAGGAAAGGTGTAAAGGATGTAACTGGGGAAGGGCTGGGGTACAGCTGTGACTAAGAAGGTGCATCTGGGAAATGGGGGAAGAAAAGCTTTCCAATGGGAATGGGACAGCCCAGAGGTGATGATAGAAAGCAGGGTGGGGGAGGCTGTGAGATGATGCAACAAGAGGTTTGACCAGAGCATGGACAGAAAGAAGGATGGGAAAAGCAGCAGGGGGCATGGAAGAACAGTTGTGGGGATGGAACTGTACTCAGAAAGATGGAAAAGCAACTGCGTGTGTTTGTGTAAGACCAGCTAGAAAGATGTAAAAGTAGCTGGAACGGTGAAAAAGCAGTAGGGGGGTGGAAGAGCAGCTAGGGGAAGTGGTGATGGAGAAGTGGTGATGGAGAAGCAGACGGAAAAGATGGAAAAGCAACCGGGAGCTTGGAATAGCTGCTGGTGGAGGGGGTAGGGAGGGGAAGGAATGGGGAAACAGCTAGAAAGATGGAACAGCAGCCAGGATGTATAAATGTGTGTCTGAGAGAGAGAAAAATCAGCCAGAAAGATGGAAAAGCAGCTGCTGGTGGTGGAAGGGAATGGAGGAGCCGGGAAGGCAGAAAAGCACATGGCGGGGGAGGGGGCTGGAAGCGCAGGGGGGGAGGGTTTGGATGGAAAAGCGGGGGGAAAGATGAAAAAGTAACCGGGGTGGCGAAAAAGCAAGTGGGGGCATGGAAGAGCACCTGGGAAGATGGAAAAGCAGCCGGCGGGATAGGAAAGCAGCCGCGGGGGCAGGGAAGAAGCAGCCAGTGGGAGGGAGCAGAAAAGCAAGCGGAAAGATGGAAAGGGAGCCGGAAAGACGGAAAAGCAAGCGGAGGGTCATGGAAGAGCACCCGTAACGAGGGAAAACGCAAGCGGGAGCTGGCGGTCGGGTGGAAAAAGCCTGCGGAAAGATGGGAAAGCAGCCGGCAGGGCGGAAAAGCATCCGGGAAGGCTGCGGGTGGGGGAGCGGGGTCACTCACCGGCCTTGGCTTGCTCGCGGTAGCTCTTCTCGCTGAGGCAGACGGCGGTGCCGTGCAGCAGGGCGTGCAGCGGCTTCTCCTCGCCCTGGCGCGGCAGGCAGCGCAGCCCGCGGGCGCAGCGCTCGGTGTAGACGCCGCAGGGCTGCCCGGCGGGCAGGGCGCAGGTGAGGCAGCAGCCGCAGCCCGGCTCCTTCACCAGCTCGCAGCCCAGCGGCGGCGGCGGGCAGAGCGACAGCGCCTTGGCATCGCAGGGCTCGCACTGCACGAAGGAGCCGAGGCACCGCGAGAGCCCCGGGCAGGCGCCCAGCAGCACCAGGAGCCGCAGCAGCATCGCGGCGGGGATGCTGCGGGACGGGGCGCGGGGAGCGGCCGGCGCTGGCTTCCCGCTGGCCCCTTCGGGGGCAACAACAGCAAACAACAGCAA
>VWZF01002605.1:770720-855048 GCA_013396755.1 Sclerurus mexicanus | reverse complement strand
CCTAAAAAAAAAAAAAAAGAAAAAAAAAAAAAAGAAAGAAAAATTAAAAAATAAGATTCAAAAAGGAAAGCTCAGCCCCCCCCGCCCTGCTTGCAGACGCCCCACTCTGGGGTTTATTCACGGGGTGCGAGACCCTCCCGCTTTTCTTTAGGCGTTGGGAGAGGGGGAGCGTCTAGGTTTGCTTTTTGGTCTATTTTTTTTTTTCTTCCCTCTTTCTCCTTCTTTCAGCTTTTTCTCGCCTCGAAAGGGGGAATTCGCACCGCGATCCGCGGGAGCGNGGTGGGACGGCGATTTCACACACGCGCACACACACACACACACACACACACTCTTCCCAAAGGGCTGGGAGGAGGCAGGGTGAGAGGGGAGCAAAGTTCCTTGAAAACCAGTGTCCTGCTATGAGTGCATCAAAGCAGTCGGGGGGGGGAAAAATAAAACGCAGGAGAAGGAAGAGGGGATGCAAAGCTTCTCTTCCCTCTCTCTTCTGCAGAAGGAGAAAAAGTCTCTCCCGGCGCAGCGAGCTGCTTGGGAAGCTTGGTATGAAGCAAAGTTGTGTTTCGATCGGCTCTGTTCAACTCTCCCGCTTTCCTCTTCCAAGATTTGCAAAGGAAAAAAAAAAAAAAGACCAAAAGAGTTTAAAAAAAAGTTTTCTGAAAAGTTGGAGTGTTTTGTTGCAAAGTCTGCAGAGGAGCGGTAAAAAATCAGGNAAAGAAAAAAGAAAAAAAAAGGCAAAGTGGTTGCCATTGGGTTGCAGGGCAGCCTGGGCTGCAGGGAGTCTGGATGGGAGAGGTCAGGGCTCTGAGTTTGGGGAGGAAGTGGGGAACTGATTTAGCAGGGTCTGATCCTGCATGCTGTCCCCTGTGCTGGTGGGGCAAGGACCCCCATCTGCTGCCCGGGTAGCTGAAGGGCTGGGGACCCTCGGAGGGGGAGCTGGTGTGCACAGCACCCATCAGCTCCAAAGGTGAGCACGGGAGGAGATGGCTGGGTGCCTGCCAGGGAGCTCCTCTCGGGTCCAGGAAGGAGCCTTTGTGTGTGCAGGGTGCCCAGCCCTCCTCTCCCGTCCCTCTGCCCCTGGGCTAGGTTTAAAAATGCAGTGAGGCTTTGCCCAGTGCCAAGGTGTGCCACTGACACCCCCAATCAGCAAGGGTTAACACGGCCGGACAGTGAGCGAGAGGGAGGGCTGGGCTGCTTATAAGAACTGTGTTAGATTCCTCTTTGGAAAAGTTCGCTGTTGCTTCGGGCATGCCAGAAAACAAGGGGAATTTTGCCATGTGAAGTCCAATTTGCACGTTTTAGCTCATTCTTCTTCTGCCTCTTGCCCTGCACAAAATGGGGAGGGAGAAGAAAGAAACGGGAAAAGAAAAAAGAAAAAGGCACTTTGCAGCGCTCTTCCCCTGTCCTGGGCAGCTTGGGGTTTGTTGTCTTTTGTTCCACCACCGCTGCATTCCTCAGGGTTACAGTTCTGGCGGCCGGGTCCCTCTCACTTGACTCCCTTAGTGCCCATTCATCGCGAGGAGCGGGGACGCTGGAAGCGCGGGGCCGGGAATGTCCAGGCAGCCGTGCTCAGGGACACACCTGGAGCAGGGCATGAGCCCGGCTGACACAGCGGGGGAGCCCGCTCGGAACCGCAAGCACGGGGCATCTACCAAGGCAGTGTGAATTCATTCAAAGGGATCAGCCAATTCCGGGTGAGGTTTACGTGCGATTGAAGTCAACCCCTCTTCTGCACAGGCACACACTCCTCCAAAGCTTCATATTCCCAAGGTTTCTTTTTAGATCAGTCATCTGTGCAGCTGCATTGCGTGGATTTTGCCACTAGAATGCACCCTTATCTACGGTAAGAGAACGGATGGTTGCTTAAAAGCATTAACTCCTTCTTTGCCAAAATTTCCACGCTTAAGGCTTTTGTTGAAGCTCTCAGGTGTTCCTTGTTTTACTGCCTTTCTACCCCATGTGGACTCAGTAGTAAAGATCAAATCCCTCCTGTTCTTACCCCTTGCCCTTCAAAAACGAAGGTCACATTTCTAAGCTTGGTTGGGTAGGTTTTTTTGCTTTTCTTTGTATCAGAGATTTGGCCAGAGATTTTATTTAATACTAGCTGAATCACTGCTTAGATCACAGTTAACTGCAAAAAAAAATAAAAAGAATAGGCACCTTTAACGAAAGAAAAGCACCCCCCAGGGATTTTATCTAGAAGTGTTTTAAAATGGTTTCTTTAGTTGACACTTAGTACTTTTACAGCATATTAATTGCATCCTGCCTCTGGTTTTTATGAGAATCTGCCACTGGTCTGAAGGGGTGCTTTGCAGAAAACAGCACCAGGCAGAGAGTGAGCACTGTTCACCTGGAGATCTGGATGCACTTTGTGAGAGGGCTTAGGGTAGGAGAGTATTTGCTTTCCTCATTCTCTCCTCCACCCTGTAAGAAACAGTGTGCCCTGGATTAATACCTGGTAGAGAGACAGCAAGAGTATCTAGAGGGGTGGAAGAGAGGTTTCACTCCCACTCCAACCTGCGAGACACAAAATGGTGAGGCATGTAGAGAACTGCCCCCATCAAGCCCAGCTGCAAGCCCTGGCATGGGAGGCTTGGGCACGGCTGGATTGCCATGGGGCAGAGATCCTCTGAGGGATCCTGGGGGAAGCTGCTCTAATTTAGGGCTGTCCGGGAACTTTCTCTTGGGCTTTCAGCACAGGCCAAAATCCAGGTGGTGTGAAGTTGTCTTGCAGCCACCTTCTTTTTGCTCCTGGGCTGTGCTGGGAAGACATTGATCCATAAAAGCTTACTTGGAAACTGAGTCATATCCTCAGCCAGAAGATTACAAGATTTTAGCCATGAGATGTGCCCTGATGGCAGATTTTCTCCCATTTTATGAAAGTAATCTCAGCCATGGGGATCTTTGGGCTACCACCTGTGTTGAACCACTGAGCCCAGCAGTTGTGATGGAGTTGCAGTTGAGCTCCCGGTGTGTGCTCTCCATGCTCTCCACACAGTCTGTCTTTACGGCATCTTTCGCTGACACCAAAAAAACCCCACTACCCTGGGAATATAAGACAGCCACAGGACAGTGTGCAGCGTGTGGCTGATCGTGAGCTGTAGGAGAGCCTGCAGCTAACAAAGATCACATTTCTCCTGGCTTGTGCTCTTCCAAGGGAGATCACAATCATGTTTTATGTTTATAAGACTTGCTTTCTTATTTCAAGGGAGTGAACAGAGAGTGTTCAGAGGAAATCAAGGTTTCTATTAGTGTCTTCTAGTGTATTTCATTGCTGTAGGCTCTCTGTGTTACATATGGCTGTACTGCGAAGAGAGAAATAATTATTTGGAAAGCAGTTACTGCTCTTAACATCTCAGATATGTCACACTTCATTATGATACTCTCTGTAATGTGCAAAAGCATTGACTTTCCTGGGAATGATAAAGAGCCTGGAACACATACTTTAATTAGTTTGGCCTAATCTGTATGTTTTGGAGGCACTCAGAATATCAGAAAAATTCAGGCAATCTAGAAGGATTAAGAGCTGAATCACAGATACAAGAGTGAGGTATTTTTTTTCTTCTCTCCCCAAAACCACTATCCGGTTTTTGTAGATCTGAAACACATTAGCAAAATAATGCTTTTACAGGAGAATGTATAGTTTTTATTTTATATTTTTTCATGAGCAAGTATTAAAAAAACCCAAACAGTTGTGAAATCAGGTGCCTGAAGCATGGTTCTGAAAGAAAAGCCAATACTTCAATTCTTGGAGGGAAAAATGACAAGCAACAAAAGTGGAACTGATGGGACAAGTCTGAGACAAAAGCGCAGAAAGGAGAGATGAGCAACAGCAGGAAGTGCAGATATCAACACGATATTTCACTTTGCATGGCGACTGCATTGAGTGTCAAAAGTAAAATGTGATTTCTTCCCAAGATATTTGCTCTTCCCTTGGACAGTGCCTTCTTGTTTGCAATGATAACCTGAACAAGGGTTCACAGCTTCATGCTGGGAGCCCCTTTCCAGCAGGATCCAGCAGACCATCCTGCAGCAGTAGATGTAGTAGAGCTAGCGAGGGCTAGGTGGCATACTGGATACATTGGAGAGTCACCTCCATGGACTTCATTCCACGTCCAGCAAGAGCTTGGCTGAATGAAATTATCTCTTTGCAAGCAGCTTTCTGTGTCATTAAAAAAACAAAGCAACCGATGCTTCCAGTGAAGACAGCATCAATGTTTTGCTTTCTAACATGCCTCATGGGGGTATCAATTTTAAACCACATGTAGAAATGGAGTCTCTCCCCACCAGATCAGCGCCTGGGTGTTCTGTGGGGCTGTGTTGGCTCTGTTTCACATTATCAGGGCTCAGCTGCCAGGATTTCCAGCGGTGAGTGGTGGCTGGGGTGCCTTCATCTCCCAGTGGCCCACACGAATCAGCTTGGGGTGCAAAGGGGAAGGATTCATTCCGGGACATCAGATCCTGGGCATCAGGAGGTACTCGGAGTCTTTTATAAGAACTGAAGCATAAAGACTATGCTGGACATTTAAATGATAGAGGCAGAAATAGCTCAGGGGACAGATTCCTCTTCCCTGAGCACAGACAAAATTAGTTTCTTCTGCTAACAGGGAAAAGACATGTTTCATCATGAGCAGACAACAGAGATTCCCCTTTGCACCTTTCTGACAAGAGTGGAGAGCATTTCTGGTGGCTCTCAAAGGACCTGAGAGGAGTCCCTGAGTGCTGGTCAAATGGGGCAGTGTCCCTCCCACCCTGCACTCCTGCACGGCCCAGCAACGAGCAGGTGCTGTGACTCTCCTGCCCCACTCGCCATGTGTGCCATAGTCATGGGCCTGTGTATGTTCCTACTTCCCTGGGGTATCAAGAAAGTGCAGTCTGGCTCCAGGAAGAGAGGCTGGATGACTGGAGGTGAGTTGCAAAAGCAGTTCCAGTTTCCCCTGTCTGCCCAGCAGAGCAGAGCTGATGAGGCTTCTATGTCTTGGAGGGGACAGGATGCGCTTAAAGGGCTGTCTTTGTAAGCGGCCGGAGATCTTTTCAAGTTGTTCTGCAAGCTGGAAATATCCCTGTGATTTGCTTGCTTTCCATCTCACCTTCCCTCGCTCTGTGCTGCCCACATTGTTTTTTTGTTATTAATTGTTTTAGATTCAGACAATGCCTCTCCTTTGGCCTCAGGCAGATGCGCTGGCTGAATCACTAAAACACTTTAACACACATCTGCTGAGGCAGCAAAACCCAGTATCTCTCTCCTTCTCTCTCTCTCTCTGCCTCTCCAGTATCACAGTCAAAAGGTGACTGAGACACAAAGTAGATCTGAAATTGGCTGAAAAGGGAAAGTGCTCCCAGCTGAAGTGCAGAAAACACCTGCATCTAATAAAAACAAATGAGAAACATCATCAATAACCAGGAGAAAAAAAATAGTGTAAATTAAAGGAAGAGTATAAATTCAGATGGTCTCTGGGGAATTTGAACAGATGCCCTAGCCTGCTGTCTTCTGGAGGTATTGTCTAGTTATTTGCCTTGTAGCACAGGAAAATACAGGGGGTTGCTGTGTGTCTCTGGCATAAACTAAGGCACTTCAGAAACCTTTCTGTGCATGTGGATGCCATGGTGATGGGGGACGCAGAAATACTGTAGATTCTTGCTGTGGGAGAAGTGGGGTATNAAAAAAAAAGGCAAAGTGGTTGCCATTGGGTTGCAGGGCAGCCTGGGCTGCAGGGAGTCTGGATGGGAGAGGTCAGGGCTCTGAGTTTGGGGAGGAAGTGGGGAACTGATTTAGCAGGGTCTGATCCTGCATGCTGTCCCCTGTGCTGGTGGGGCAAGGACCCCCATCTGCTGCCCGGGTAGCTGAAGGGCTGGGGACCCTCGGAGGGGGAGCTGGTGTGCACAGCACCCATCAGCTCCAAAGGTGAGCACGGGAGGAGATGGCTGGGTGCCTGCCAGGGAGCTCCTCTCGGGTCCAGGAAGGAGCCTTTGTGTGTGCAGGGTGCCCAGCCCTCCTCTCCCGTCCCTCTGCCCCTGGGCTAGGTTTAAAAATGCAGTGAGGCTTTGCCCAGTGCCAAGGTGTGCCACTGACACCCCCAATCAGCAAGGGTTAACACGGCCGGACAGTGAGCGAGAGGGAGGGCTGGGCTGCTTATAAGAACTGTGTTAGATTCCTCTTTGGAAAAGTTCGCTGTTGCTTCGGGCATGCCAGAAAACAAGGGGAATTTTGCCATGTGAAGTCCAATTTGCACGTTTTAGCTCATTCTTCTTCTGCCTCTTGCCCTGCACAAAATGGGGAGGGAGAAGAAAGAAACGGGAAAAGAAAAAAGAAAAAGGCACTTTGCAGCGCTCTTCCCCTGTCCTGGGCAGCTTGGGGTTTGTTGTCTTTTGTTCCACCACCGCTGCATTCCTCAGGGTTACAGTTCTGGCGGCCGGGTCCCTCTCACTTGACTCCCTTAGTGCCCATTCATCGCGAGGAGCGGGGACGCTGGAAGCGCGGGGCCGGGAATGTCCAGGCAGCCGTGCTCAGGGACACACCTGGAGCAGGGCATGAGCCCGGCTGACACAGCGGGGGAGCCCGCTCGGAACCGCAAGCACGGGGCATCTACCAAGGCAGTGTGAATTCATTCAAAGGGATCAGCCAATTCCGGGTGAGGTTTACGTGCGATTGAAGTCAACCCCTCTTCTGCACAGGCACACACTCCTCCAAAGCTTCATATTCCCAAGGTTTCTTTTTAGATCAGTCATCTGTGCAGCTGCATTGCGTGGATTTTGCCACTAGAATGCACCCTTATCTACGGTAAGAGAACGGATGGTTGCTTAAAAGCATTAACTCCTTCTTTGCCAAAATTTCCACGCTTAAGGCTTTTGTTGAAGCTCTCAGGTGTTCCTTGTTTTACTGCCTTTCTACCCCATGTGGACTCAGTAGTAAAGATCAAATCCCTCCTGTTCTTACCCCTTGCCCTTCAAAAACGAAGGTCACATTTCTAAGCTTGGTTGGGTAGGTTTTTTTGCTTTTCTTTGTATCAGAGATTTGGCCAGAGATTTTATTTAATACTAGCTGAATCACTGCTTAGATCACAGTTAACTGCAAAAAAAAATAAAAAGAATAGGCACCTTTAACGAAAGAAAAGCACCCCCCAGGGATTTTATCTAGAAGTGTTTTAAAATGGTTTCTTTAGTTGACACTTAGTACTTTTACAGCATATTAATTGCATCCTGCCTCTGGTTTTTATGAGAATCTGCCACTGGTCTGAAGGGGTGCTTTGCAGAAAACAGCACCAGGCAGAGAGTGAGCACTGTTCACCTGGAGATCTGGATGCACTTTGTGAGAGGGCTTAGGGTAGGAGAGTATTTGCTTTCCTCATTCTCTCCTCCACCCTGTAAGAAACAGTGTGCCCTGGATTAATACCTGGTAGAGAGACAGCAAGAGTATCTAGAGGGGTGGAAGAGAGGTTTCACTCCCACTCCAACCTGCGAGACACAAAATGGTGAGGCATGTAGAGAACTGCCCCCATCAAGCCCAGCTGCAAGCCCTGGCATGGGAGGCTTGGGCACGGCTGGATTGCCATGGGGCAGAGATCCTCTGAGGGATCCTGGGGGAAGCTGCTCTAATTTAGGGCTGTCCGGGAACTTTCTCTTGGGCTTTCAGCACAGGCCAAAATCCAGGTGGTGTGAAGTTGTCTTGCAGCCACCTTCTTTTTGCTCCTGGGCTGTGCTGGGAAGACATTGATCCATAAAAGCTTACTTGGAAACTGAGTCATATCCTCAGCCAGAAGATTACAAGATTTTAGCCATGAGATGTGCCCTGATGGCAGATTTTCTCCCATTTTATGAAAGTAATCTCAGCCATGGGGATCTTTGGGCTACCACCTGTGTTGAACCACTGAGCCCAGCAGTTGTGATGGAGTTGCAGTTGAGCTCCCGGTGTGTGCTCTCCATGCTCTCCACACAGTCTGTCTTTACGGCATCTTTCGCTGACACCAAAAAAACCCCACTACCCTGGGAATATAAGACAGCCACAGGACAGTGTGCAGCGTGTGGCTGATCGTGAGCTGTAGGAGAGCCTGCAGCTAACAAAGATCACATTTCTCCTGGCTTGTGCTCTTCCAAGGGAGATCACAATCATGTTTTATGTTTATAAGACTTGCTTTCTTATTTCAAGGGAGTGAACAGAGAGTGTTCAGAGGAAATCAAGGTTTCTATTAGTGTCTTCTAGTGTATTTCATTGCTGTAGGCTCTCTGTGTTACATATGGCTGTACTGCGAAGAGAGAAATAATTATTTGGAAAGCAGTTACTGCTCTTAACATCTCAGATATGTCACACTTCATTATGATACTCTCTGTAATGTGCAAAAGCATTGACTTTCCTGGGAATGATAAAGAGCCTGGAACACATACTTTAATTAGTTTGGCCTAATCTGTATGTTTTGGAGGCACTCAGAATATCAGAAAAATTCAGGCAATCTAGAAGGATTAAGAGCTGAATCACAGATACAAGAGTGAGGTATTTTTTTTCTTCTCTCCCCAAAACCACTATCCGGTTTTTGTAGATCTGAAACACATTAGCAAAATAATGCTTTTACAGGAGAATGTATAGTTTTTATTTTATATTTTTTCATGAGCAAGTATTAAAAAAACCCAAACAGTTGTGAAATCAGGTGCCTGAAGCATGGTTCTGAAAGAAAAGCCAATACTTCAATTCTTGGAGGGAAAAATGACAAGCAACAAAAGTGGAACTGATGGGACAAGTCTGAGACAAAAGCGCAGAAAGGAGAGATGAGCAACAGCAGGAAGTGCAGATATCAACACGATATTTCACTTTGCATGGCGACTGCATTGAGTGTCAAAAGTAAAATGTGATTTCTTCCCAAGATATTTGCTCTTCCCTTGGACAGTGCCTTCTTGTTTGCAATGATAACCTGAACAAGGGTTCACAGCTTCATGCTGGGAGCCCCTTTCCAGCAGGATCCAGCAGACCATCCTGCAGCAGTAGATGTAGTAGAGCTAGCGAGGGCTAGGTGGCATACTGGATACATTGGAGAGTCACCTCCATGGACTTCATTCCACGTCCAGCAAGAGCTTGGCTGAATGAAATTATCTCTTTGCAAGCAGCTTTCTGTGTCATTAAAAAAACAAAGCAACCGATGCTTCCAGTGAAGACAGCATCAATGTTTTGCTTTCTAACATGCCTCATGGGGGTATCAATTTTAAACCACATGTAGAAATGGAGTCTCTCCCCACCAGATCAGCGCCTGGGTGTTCTGTGGGGCTGTGTTGGCTCTGTTTCACATTATCAGGGCTCAGCTGCCAGGATTTCCAGCGGTGAGTGGTGGCTGGGGTGCCTTCATCTCCCAGTGGCCCACACGAATCAGCTTGGGGTGCAAAGGGGAAGGATTCATTCCGGGACATCAGATCCTGGGCATCAGGAGGTACTCGGAGTCTTTTATAAGAACTGAAGCATAAAGACTATGCTGGACATTTAAATGATAGAGGCAGAAATAGCTCAGGGGACAGATTCCTCTTCCCTGAGCACAGACAAAATTAGTTTCTTCTGCTAACAGGGAAAAGACATGTTTCATCATGAGCAGACAACAGAGATTCCCCTTTGCACCTTTCTGACAAGAGTGGAGAGCATTTCTGGTGGCTCTCAAAGGACCTGAGAGGAGTCCCTGAGTGCTGGTCAAATGGGGCAGTGTCCCTCCCACCCTGCACTCCTGCACGGCCCAGCAACGAGCAGGTGCTGTGACTCTCCTGCCCCACTCGCCATGTGTGCCATAGTCATGGGCCTGTGTATGTTCCTACTTCCCTGGGGTATCAAGAAAGTGCAGTCTGGCTCCAGGAAGAGAGGCTGGATGACTGGAGGTGAGTTGCAAAAGCAGTTCCAGTTTCCCCTGTCTGCCCAGCAGAGCAGAGCTGATGAGGCTTCTATGTCTTGGAGGGGACAGGATGCGCTTAAAGGGCTGTCTTTGTAAGCGGCCGGAGATCTTTTCAAGTTGTTCTGCAAGCTGGAAATATCCCTGTGATTTGCTTGCTTTCCATCTCACCTTCCCTCGCTCTGTGCTGCCCACATTGTTTTTTTGTTATTAATTGTTTTAGATTCAGACAATGCCTCTCCTTTGGCCTCAGGCAGATGCGCTGGCTGAATCACTAAAACACTTTAACACACATCTGCTGAGGCAGCAAAACCCAGTATCTCTCTCCTTCTCTCTCTCTCTCTGCCTCTCCAGTATCACAGTCAAAAGGTGACTGAGACACAAAGTAGATCTGAAATTGGCTGAAAAGGGAAAGTGCTCCCAGCTGAAGTGCAGAAAACACCTGCATCTAATAAAAACAAATGAGAAACATCATCAATAACCAGGAGAAAAAAAATAGTGTAAATTGAAGGAAGAGTATAAATTCAGATGGTCTCTGGGGAACTTGAACAGATGCCCTAGCCTGCTGTCTTCTGGAGGTATTGTCTAGTTATTTGCCTTGTAGCACAGGAAAATACAGGGGGTTGCTGTGTGTCTCTGGCATAAACTAAGGCACTTCAGAAACCTTTCTGTGCATGTGGATGCCATGGTGATGGGGGATGCAGAAATACTGTAGATTCTTGCTGTGGGAGAAGTGGGGTATCTCCTAGAAGATGTTGTCCTAAGAAGGATACTCCTTTCTGCTCTTGTAAGGTTTTGCTTGTTCTGTTGTGAGCATTGGGATAATGATTTAGGGTAGAAAATTTGCTCAGAGTTGACCGAGAATCCAGAAATCCCTTACAGAGTATGCTGGGTGGGGATGGGATGCCCTTTGACTCTGTGAACACACACCTGCTCCCTGGCCCCATGAGCCAGCAGTAAGCAGTACTCAACCTAGAGGAGCTGACTCCTGACTGTGACCATGACCTCCCTCCAAGCCTGCTCTGTGCACGTTCATTCCTGAACCTTTGCATAGTGCCTAAGGAGTTGGCATGAAAATAACCTCTTGGAACCCTGCTGATTTTATTTTTTTCTTTTTTCATCTTTCAACCATTCTGGATTCCCTTCTTCTCTGTGCCTGAGCCAAGATGGATTTGGGCTTTTCATCGCTTTTTGCATTGCTGTGTACCTGGAAATGTTCTTGTCTGAATCAGTATCACCACCAGGAACACAGCAAAACACCTGTCCAAAGGGCAGGGAGGTGCAGTTTTCATGGGGAGTCTCATGCATGTGTGCCTGGCTGCACCATTAATGGGAATATGTATGGATGGCTTGGAGGCTTTCTAGGGATGAGGAGACACGAAGTCTAAAGCCTGATTCTGAAGAGCTCTTGGAAACCAGTTTTTCTCTTCCATTGAGGTGCTGCAGAAGTTCCTAGGAACATCCAAACTTCCCTGGGATCTGGGGATAGCAAGTACTGGATGTTACCATTTATAGTCCTTCTGAATAGGGAAAACTCTCTCCTGCCTGTGACTATCACACCTTGATTTCTTGCAGAGCTTTCTGCTGATGGGATGCCTGTGTGCAGCTGTCTTCATCAAATACCCACAATGAGCAGTCATATTGTTCAAAGGACAGTTAAGATCCTCACCAAACTAATCCAGGCTGCAACGTAGAGCCTCAGCTTCCCCAGTGTGAAAGGAAAATGTCCTGTCTCTGTTCAGTCCCAGACACATGCATGGAGCTTCATCCCTGAAGGTCTGCGGAGTGCTGTAAGGTCAGAAATGCGTATAGCATTTCTGGGTCCTGCTGAGACACCAGGGACGGCAGGTTCTGTGATGGTGATACAGGCTCATGCACGACTGGATGGAGATGGACCCAAACCAGAGGGGCCCTCTATACCCTGCTTGGATACATCCTCTTCTTAGCCGCCAGTAACTGGCCTGGATGTGGGCTCATGATTATATCCCTGAAGTAATTCCCTGGACTTCTCCTTACCCCCACTCTATAATTATTCATAGTTATTTTCTAATGGCTGTCCTACCACTTGTTTTCTTTCTGGCTTTCTTCTTCTTCTGAGTAATGAAAACACATAAATGGCCTTTCTCCAAGAACTATTATTAAAGCCATCACCCCTGCCTATCCCCCCTCCCCTCATTTAAAGCCTATCAAGCTCCATTGGATTTGTGGCCAGATTTTGCATCAAATGACTATTTTCAGGTTGCCAAAATAAGCACAGCTAGAAAGTTTGGAAGTGGGGGGGGGGAGGGGGGGGAAAGAAGAATATAGAGAGAAAGTTATCATCTTCCCAGATCACTATTAATTACATTTATAATAATTATACTTTTCCAGATGATTACACTGCTGACAAGCAGGAGGATCTGCTCTTGTAGGGCAACCTGTGTGTGTATTTTGGCTTTGCTTTTTCTCTACAAGTCCTTTGTGACTTGCAGCTGCTGCTGGGACACCTCTGTCCCCAGTGGGATGGAGAGGACAATGTACCTGTGCAGGGAGGGCATATGGCTTTACTCTCTCCACAGCAGAGCTTGCTCTCACAAACAAGTCCCAGATTGGCTTGCCAATTTTCTACCTCTTCTGAGGCCAAATTTTGTTAACCCAGTCCCCTGACATCCAGAGCGCAGAAGAGGTGGGGTGTAGGATACAGAACTAGGGTGATTGTCGAAGCTTTTACTTGAGGCAAAGAAGTATTAAGGAGTACTGTCTTCTGACTCTGTGCTGAGCTGTGCTTCATTCCAACCTCCCAGGAACATGGTCTTGCATGGGTGGATCTAATGGATGAACACAGCAGTTTGGAGTAGCTCCTGCAAGCCAGACTGTTCCTGATTTGTCAGAGGGCATTTATTTATTTAGAGGGGTGAAGCAATTAGGGAAGAGAACAGAGATGTCAAAAGGCAATTGGCTTTTCTCCAACCAGCCTCTTCTTCTGGTGCCTCTTCCTGAGGCCACCATCTTCCCCAGTCTCCTGCAGTCCTGAAATCCCTGACAAGTCTCTCCCTTTCACCACAGCTGAAGATATTATCTCCTCTCATTGCCTTTGCATGACATTTCCTGCTTGACACCCCCTCTCCTGTCCTAAGTCAGAGGTGTGAGGACCCAAATACTCATCAGAAGCAAAGCCTCAAAGGCATTAAAATAACACATTTTGTCATTGACCCAGTTATCTGCATTTTCAGAGCTGTCTCACTTCAGACCCATCAAAAGCTTTGGATCCCACATATTCTCACCTGTAATGTGATATATTTTATATCTTATACCAAGTGCCCTCCCTAAAACTGCATATCACACAGGCCCCTCAGTGAAGAACAGAACCACCTACTTACCCGTGGGAAAACATTTTTATACAACATCCACTTTATCTCCAGCCTGTGGATCCTGATCCTCAAGGGTAAGCTAAAATAATACCCACTCTTAAACTAAAATTCATAAATCTCCTGCCTGTGACAAATCACAGCCTCAACAAGAGATATTAATTTTGTGGCATATTACAGCTTTCCCTGAAATTTACCTGTCCCCCAGGATCCTGAAGGCAATAATTATCTCTCTGTCTGTCCATACAGGACCAACAGTCTTACTTCCCCTTTTTCATCATCCTCCTCTGCTTTCCAGTTGCTGGCTCCCTTAAGATAGACAGGAATACCCATCACAGCAAAGAGACACAAGTGGTGTTTGTAAGCCAGGGACAGATCTCCCTGGCGCTTCTGAAAAATGGTTTTCAGTTGTGGTCCTCTTGTTCTCTTCTGTGTACAGTAGTAGCAAAAGTACATAGAGCAAGAGGTGTAGGTCCCACTACCAGTCTGCTACCCTAACTCATTTACCTCCTTGGTGAGGGGAGGCATTTTCACCCTGTGAACAAGGCATTCTTCCCCTTGGTTTCCCTAGGAAGCATCCCAACTCCCTTTTCTGCCCTGCTGGCCCCCTGGCAGAGGAGACCATTGCTCCTGGATGCCCCAACGAGTCCTTGCCACCATTTGATGAACAGCCCTGGGACACACTGGTCCAAAGTGTTGAGACTGGCCTATAAAACCTATCATTGTTTCAGTTGCTATGAAAAGAAATAACACAAAGTAGTGTTACAGTAGATGCACAAAAAGTAGTATTAAAGCATATGCCTAAAAAAGGTAGTTGAAATAAGAACAGGTGCAACAATTCAGGAAGACAGAGAAAACAGAGTCTGTGCCCAGTACAGAAGTAGTGAGGCATTCCATGTGCAACTGTCTCTTGGGCTCCCAAACTGAGAGCACACATCAAAGGCCTGAATTTGGTTCAAACCATCATTTCTTGCCCTCCCCCCATTTTTTCTTTTTTTTTAAGGACAGAATCTCCACAGCCTCTTATGAACCAAGTTTCACAACCTGGGGCAGGCATGTGGCTTTCTCTGGACTCTTCCTATTTTTCCTTCAGAGCCATGCTTTGGTAGGCTAACAGAGAGGGAGATGAAAAGCCAGACCCACTTATGCCTCAAAAAAGTCACTGGCAGGTTGAGCAAAGCACATGGGTCTCACAGCAGGAGCCAGTGCCCTCATGGATCTTTGCTGGGAAACAGCATATGAGCGTATGAGTCTTGTGCTTTTGCAGCCTGGGGAAATGTGGTGACTCAATACACTCATGCCAGTGGGTGACATCTTTGTGTTGGGATGCATGTGTCGGCATCAGGAATTAATTCAGTATTCCCCCTGCATGTCAGGCTGACAGGAACTCGCTCAGCCTGAAGGCATGCTCCGGCACACGTGACGTCTCATCTTTGAAGGCATTGCTCGCAATGGTCTCGGGAAAGTGCCAGCCAACTATGTGCTGCTTGGCAAGAGGAAGATGATGGCAACAGGGCAAGAAAGCAGAGCTCTCCTACAAAAGAAGTCCAAGAGAGCTTCTGTGTAGCCGTGGGTCTCACATTTCACTGGGATCTGTGGACCTATGGTCACCATCCCTCTGTCTGGAACAAGTGTGGTATAAATGATGCCTTAAAACAGTTGGCTTCCACTAGGGCAGTTAATTTTTACATTTCAGATAGGAACTTGAGATTGAACCAGCGTTTGCAAAATGGGCAACAGAGAGTTGAGGGCTCAAGTGAAATGTGGACCAGGTTGAAGGGTAGACTGAGAGGACAGTGCCATGAAGAGCAGGCAATTTACAATGGAGTTAGGAAGAGAAGCAGGGATCTCCCTCTCCTGAAGCATAAGGAACCAGAGAGGCCTTTCTTGGTGTTGGAAGGTCACATTAGGAAGGACCACAGTCAACAAGCATCCTGGCAATGATGCCAGCTCTGCCAGCATTTATATACTGGAGTGAGGGAATCTTCCTTAGGACAAGAACTTCATCTGTGAACAAAAGCCTATACGCAAATCTAGGCCAAACAAAAAAAATCATGCTTCCCACATGCCTTCATTTTTATGGCCCATTTGCACCTTTTTTTCCCAGAGTTTTCAGCAGCCTCTTCAATCTTCCTGCAGAAATCCCTGAGGACAGCCTGGTCCAATATAAACTTTGCTGTAGCAGCTTTCCCAGGTGACTGGCTCCTTTAGCTATTCTCTGCACTCTAGCTCTGTCTGAAGTCACTACTTGTTACCAGATCCTTGATGCTTTTCTGAGGTCTCCAAGTCTGTGACTAGCATGTTGTCTGATTTCTCATCTCTTCTTTGATGACCTTCCTGTCTGCTTCTTAAAATTTCATCTTTTCAGAGTGTGGGCAGAGTTTTCAGATCTTGTATTTTATGTTTCAGTGTCCGCTGAAACCTTCCTAAATCTGAACATATTTCAAGTGCAGCGGTGCAAGATTTTGGAGGAGGTCACATTGAGAGTCATCTCCATCCTTTCACCATCTTATCCTCAACTTTACTCACACTCATAGAATCATAGAATGATTTGGATTGTGGAGCTCTTTCATGGTTAAAGATAGGTGTGGGGGGGGAACTGAGATGCCTCTAGATCTGAGAGTTGTGGTGGATGTTGAGAAATCCTGTCCTTTCCAGTTAACTGAGTGGTGAGTGCTTCAGTGCTTGCAAGGCTAATGCCTTCAGTCCTTCCTCCCAAACAGCCTGGCTTTTGCACCTTGGACTCCTCTGCTTCTGCAGTAGGCTCAGGAAACCTTTGGCTGATGGCTGCTCAGCTTCCAGGACCAAGCAGGGGCAGATGGCTGCAGTCACCCTGGTACAGCTGTAGCCTGCACAGGTTGTCTTAGCCTCAGTCATGCCTGCATCTCTTCCAGCTGGTGGTTGAGCCAGAAAGGCTGCTCTTTTAGCTGAAGAGGTAGCTGGAGAGTGGCCTTAGACAAAGTTTGGACTTGGGACTCCTATTCCTGGAGCTGCCTGGCTACAGTTTTAACCAAGCATGATGTGTGTGGCTGCTGAGTTACTGTCACTAATGTTTTTCCTCTCTACCATAACCAGTTTCCATAAGAATTGTGAGGCCAACTCTGAAAAAAAAAACAAACCAACCAACAAAAAAAAACAACCAGAGAAAATGAACTGAAAAAACCGCTCTGTTGAGTGAAAAGATTAGTTAAGTTGACTACATTTCCTGTGCAACAAATGGCTGAAGACATGCAGGTTTCCGAATTTCCAGGGCATCGTAAAATGAAACACAATGGGAAGGGAAAATGGGATTAATGGGAAAAACGTCACGGTCTGCTCTCAGCTAGAGCAGTCTCACCAAAAATGATGAGACCTTGCTAGTGAAGGCATGAGCAGGATTTGGCCTTGAATCTGTTAATGAGGACATTACCAGAGTACCAGATTACACAGCCCAGTTCTCTGAAACAAATTCTTCTAAAGTAGAAAGGATTTGTTAGGAGGCTGCAAGGTCAGGAAAGCAAGATTATTGGTTTAGCAGCCTTCTGCTGTGCTGGGGACCCCAGGCGATGGCGAGCACAGCTCTGCCCAGCATTTTACATCTTTTGCTTTGTCATTTAAAGACTTGTAAAAAGGACAACGAGACATTCTCCTTTCTTTCTCTTCAATATTTGCACAGTTGGAGTAATTCTTACTCTGTGCCTTTTTTTTTTCTCCTCAGAAAATAAGTGCTTCAATGCCCTTATTTTCTAAATAAACTGAACATGCCCACACAAGTGCACCCACGAATATTAGCAGCCCAGAGCGCATGACCACAACAACGAACCGTTTTGTAGTGCAGTCTTCATGAATATCCTGTTCAGACCAGCCAAGCCCCCTGTTCATAAACAGCTCTATAGTTCCTATTAACCAGCAGCCCTCCAGTAATGATCCGTTCTGTTCAGCCCTGTACCCTTTGGTGACCTCCCAATAAAAGACCCCACTATTGCTGTGCAGCTTGGCCACAATTAATCAGCGTAGCTCAGGACTTGCAAATTACTTTCCCTCTTGCCAGCCATTACTGTTGAGTGACCCTACAATAACAAATCAAGATCCACTACTGGCAAAATAGTCAGGGTTGTTTTTTGTTCCCCCCCCCAAAATACCTCAAAACAGCTCTCTAAATAATTTTTTTTCCTATCCATTTCAGAAATTAAAAGGTACAACCAGAACGTTGATTAACCTGAGCACAAATGAATAGTAATTTGGGGGAAAAAGCACTTTTAATCAGTTAATTGTCCAATCAGGTAAAAGAAGGAACACCCAGTGTCAGTCTGGAGGATCCAAGTTACAGATCACTTGTATGGGACTCTTCAGTGTGTGTGTGTCCACTCCAAAAGAGGAGGATATTACCCATCTTGTGCCTGGGCATGTTTTGTGTCCAGTGATCCCCATCGGAAGGCTTAGAAGATGCTATGACAGCTGTGATGAGGAGTGTGCCAGGGGTTAGAGAGCACAGTCACATGCTGGTGCTTGAGCCCCTGCCCCCTTTAACTTGCTTGTGTGAGTCAGTCTCAACCTCTGGTTTGTGTCCCCCCTGTCCCCCCACCCTGTTTCTCAGATGATTTTCCTGGTGCCTAATGCTGTGAGCGAGTCACTTTTCCTATAGCGGGTAGTCAGTTTCCAGGTCTCTCCTTTATCTCGTTGCCAGTTTTCAGGAAAACTGTAGAAATGTTGAATCTCTGAGCACGCTGCAGTGCTGTCAGATTGGGTTGAAATGGGCCAGTGGGTTGAAAAGCTATTGTAAAGTCATGGGGACATGGGAATGCCCATACCCTTAAGCGTAAATATGACTGAGCCCCATTCAGTCTGCAGTGTCTGGTGTCACAGCATTGTCGTGGCATTTTCACTGTGTCCTTCAAAAGCCTCTGCCAAAGTCAGAGTCTGGAATTTGTCCTGTTTCACCTTGTTTTAGCACCTGGGGTTGAAATGAATTTTAAAACCAGAGGGAAGCACAAAGCGCTGGCACACAGTGGGGTCCTGGCTCTGATCTCTCCAGAGCCACTGACTCACTCTGTGATCTTCGGCAAAGCTGTTGACCTGCTCGTGCTTTGTGCTATGCAGCTGGAAAATGGAGCAGAAAGAAAAAAAAAGACAATGGGAACTTTACTCAAAAGAGCAGATGCAAAGATTTTCTAAATAAACAAATCATCCAAGCCCTGCCACTCGAGTCTCCCCAGTCCTCCTCTCTTCTTTGCACCTTACAGTTCAGGCAAGAAGCAGTTTAAAGTGGAAAGTCTGGGGCTGTGTTTTCTTACACATTCTGGATCCTCCTTTAACTGTGAAAATGTTCAAAGTGAAAACTTGACCTGGCAACAGTTTCTGAATGACCTCGCTTTGGCTGTGAAATCCACTTCAGCTTTGCAGGAGCAAATTTTTATAGTCTTCTCTGGTGGAGGAACAAAAAGATTTTTATTATTATTATTATTTTTCTTCAAGAGGAAACTTTATACAGACTGTGTGTTTTGCTTTCTCCCAGCGCTCAAGGTCAAATCAGCAGTTCTGTTCTCACTGTTCCCCACTCACTTTATATCACCTAAAAAAATAAATCCTTTCCCTGCTCTCACTGCAGATACTCTCAGCAGCAGAGGGGAATGACAGAAGCACAAGCAAACAGTGTGATGTTTCTGCCATTGCAGCCATGCACATATCTAGGCGATGTGATTGTAGCTGAAAGTTGCTAATTATAATTGCTACCTCTTAGTTCAAAGGAGTAGTAATTCATGGGAACCCTGAGCTATCCAGGGCTCCCAGATCCAAGTTCCTTATACTACAAGCCATGGCACTGGAGATACAGGCCTCTAGTGGATTAACTTCAAGCTGTAGCTCAAAAGTGGTCAAAGACACCACTGGTGAAGATTCGATATCAACTTCTCTCCAGCTCGCTAGTGAGTGCAGGATCGGAAGCTGTGGCTGAACATCTGGGGCTCAGCTGGAGCAACCCTGATCCTCCTCAAGCCCCCAGTGCTAGAAGCCCTCTACTGAATACTGCAACAACTTGTTTCTTATCATTTTTGTCAGGGCACTGTATGCAGCTCCAACCATGTTCTGGTTGAGAATGAGCATTTATGTTTGTTGAAAAGGCTTCCCTGTGCGTGACAGTGGTTGTTCACATGTGCAGCCAATGTGCCTCACACCTTGTCAAGACTCACAAGTGCACACAACACATGGTATCATTATATATGTGCCTGCATACTCTTACAAAGCTGAGCCTTAAGGGACAACTAATTCTGAATGATGTGTTAAAAAAAGAAGCAGGTATGCAATAAGGACTAATCCTAACCTGAAAAAAATCTTTTTATATCCTGGTGTGACCTTTGGACAGGAAAGCCTGGCTTCTGACACTGACTTTCCCATGGCCATAGGCAAGTCATAACTTCAGCTTCTTAGCCTTATACACTGGACTTAAGAAACATTTCCCTTTAGCTGGCCAGCTCATACCTGCGTTTCCTAGGCTTGGCCTGGGGAATAGCATGTCCCAGGGCCATTCCCAGTAAGGATTGTGGAGGTGAATGCCACAATATGGAGGAGAGAAGGGAATTTAATTAGGAGCCAACCTGAACTGACTTGTGCCAGGCAGACTTCAGAGTATGGTCCTTGATTTCTTAGTTACAAGGATATGTATGGCCTGCATTTCCAGAATTGTAAATGAGACATCACATCATCAGGGTTGAGAGAGTAATGCACTGAGGAAAGGGAGGCAGGCCAAGGACGTATTACAGTATTATGTTATTATTCCTTCACACTCTCTTTCAATCAAACTGTGTTCCCTATCCAGTATTTTACACTTGATTACAGGCTCTCTGGGGACAGAGGCCATCTTCTAGCTGCATTTGTGCAGCTGCTGAAACAATGAGGTCATGTCCTTGATGAGGAAGAATTTCTGCATGCTAGGGATGCTAATGATGCCAGGATACTCACAGGAAGGGTGAAGGAAGACTCCCCTGCTGAGATGCTACTTAACAGTGGAGTTGAAGGTCTATTTTCTTGTCTCACTTACTCCAAGTTGGCAGGGGTTTGGTCATGCCCATCTAAAGAATACACGCATGAGATTTAGCAAGCAGACAGTTCATTCCTCTGCTCACAGAGGTATTTCTACATCGGAAAATGCCTCACCTGCATAAGAATGGCCCATGTCACCAGAAGTAACTAAATGTGTAACTAAAATGTGAGGTCTAGCAAATATTGTCAGAAGTCTCTTTAAGGTAATTTTTATTAGGTGTTGGATGTCCTATTTGAGAATTATTTTCCCTCTTAAAGGCTAATGTAGGAAAGAATCACACCATCAGCTCAGCCCTCCTGTGAACTGCTGGCAGACTGTGTTCACAAGGGGAATGGAGGTAGTAGGATGAGCCACACAGATTACAGAGTGTGGCCAGATGTCCTGTGCAGTTTGTGAAGCCTGTTCTTTGCTATGGGTTTAACATGCATGAGGGTACTGCTGCAGTTGATCCTCCTGTGGAGGTGGAGCTTGACATTTCTTCAAAATCATATCTTCCTCCTCCCATCTCCCTTGCTGTGGGAGGCACTGCTCCATCACTGTGACATTGATGGCTTTTGGGGCACTCTCTTTGCTCTCCTCACGGTTCCAAGAAAGCTTTTCTTCTGCGACATCTCCAGTGTCCACACTTATCTTTCTGTCCAGAGGGTATCCTATAGCTTTTCCTTCTGCCCACTGTTTGCCCCATCACTGTGGCCCAGGCTACCTCAACTAGAGAGGCTAAGTGTGTTAGGGAGAGAAGCAGAGCAAGGAGACAGAAGTTGTAGTGGCTTGGAAAGGCCATTCAAAGGCACCCAGAAGGAGTTACTTCTCTGTGTACACAATTCTGGCCCATGCACTACAGCCACAGGCAGGCAGTGATGGATAAAGTGCCTATATGGAGGCAGAAACTGCTCTGAGCTAAAGTTTTCCTATGTATCACCCCTACCAGAGCAGAGCAGAATGAAGTGCTGCATGGATGTTATGTACCTCTGAGAAGTGGGTGATAAAAATGGCTCATTAGGCACTGGCATGTGTCACATGCTGATCTGATTCACCCCTGGTACTCAGGGACTTGATGAAGGGGGTGAGCTGGTAGGACAAACATAGCCATCTCTACTCTAAATCCACTTTCATCGTTGTCCTGGGGATTGGAGATTTGGGTCACATTTCTGTACATTCTGCTCAACCCTGCTGCCCGGTGCAGGTAGGCTAAGATCCTTGAAGAGTGATTGGTGTGTTTGCACACCTACAGATCACCCTGCAGGCCATGCAAATGGAGGCATTCATGAAAGCCTCATCCACTAGCCCTTCAGTTCTGCCTGGTAACTTCTTACAAAACCCTCTGAAATCAAAGAAGAAGCAGTCAGGCAGCCTCTGCCCAGGACAAGCCCCAGTGACTAGATAAAAAGGAACAATCCCCAATTAGCAGCTGGTGCAGAGCCATCTGTGCTTATACATAATCCGCTAGAGGTGGATCACGTGAGGAGAGGAGAGCCTGGTGTCAGCTTCTTGTGAAACCTACTGTGATGGCATGATAACAGGATAAACTTTGGGGATTCTTATGGCAGGATGAGAGTGGCCAATCCCCTGTGGGCAGCATCATATCAGGCAAAACAAGTGGGAAAGGAGGTGGTAGAGAAATTTAGAAGATATATCAGTGTGGTCATGATTGTGTGTGGGATCAGATGAGACCTGGAGAAGCTGTCACACTTGTTACATCACAGATGACAAGTGTGGGAGAGAGGAGAATGGAAGTCCATTGAAGCTATAGAAGACTACAAGGGTTATGTCCAGGAGGGAGCAGGTGGAGGTAATCACTGCTAGGAGCAGTCCCACATTGTCTTTCTTTTCCTTCCCCTAAGGAAAGGAAAACATGGCTGAAGGGGGCTTTGGCTTTTATTTTGGACAGAGTCGGACATTTCACCTGCTTTATCTAAACCAGTCCACATTTTGCAGGGTCGCGTCCTGTGGCAGCATTTCCACATCACTAATCACAATTTTGTTTTGGTTTTTACAGTTGTTGCACGGATCTGAACTGGTTTTGCTTTTCCCAGAGGAAGAAGTAAGTGACAAAGAGGTGAGGTTTACACTGCATCCAGATGTGCCTGGTAGACAGTTGTGTAGTGTGTTATATTTCTGTCTTGCATTATCTCTCATGTTTTGACCCCAGTGGTGCAGAGCAGAGCACCTCAGCAAGCAGCACACTTAGAGGGACACAGAGAGAGCAGTGGCCTTGGAAAATGGTGCTTTATCCGTCAAGTGCTGGGTGATTGCATGAAGCAAGCCCAGATTTTGATTCTTTTTGTTTGGAGTAGTGCCTGTAGTTTTGGCCCATTGCAGCTATCTGCACTCACACTGATCTTGGTGCTATCTCCTAGGTCTTCTAACTAGCAATGAGATCTCCTCCTGCCTGAGGTCACCCTCAAGCCTGAGTGATAATACCCCATTCACATGTTTTTCAGGGGCTGGATCAAACTGTAGAGGTGACTGAACATAGGAACAAATGTCCTGTTGTGCACAGAAACACTGTTGAGCTGATTTTTGATACACCCACTTAGTGCAGCCGGGGTGCTGGCAGGCAGTCTGTATTTGGTTGGTGCTTTATGGGACTGCAGCAGGGAATGCAAAGCTGTGGGAGGTTGGGTTCTCTTGCTGAGAGTACCATTTGTGATTAAAGCCCATAAAGTGACCAAAGGTTGTCACCTTGCTTTAGCATGAGATACACGACCAGCCAGGGAAAGGTAGTAATTGCTGACTTTGCCATTTTACTAGTCTGCAGTCTTCCAGCTGGCTGTTAGCTCTCACAGTCATGTTGTTCTCCAGGCTGAGCTGTATTAATTGTCTCAAGAGACCCAGCATCAGCTGCCTTATTGTAACCCAAACTTGCAACGAGTAATTCATTTTCTCTCGCTGTAATTGCTGGTAGTAAAACATTATTTCCACCCATCAGAAGGTCTCAGTGTGAGAGGCAGGCACTCTTTGGAGCAGTTGTGGCAGCCCATCAGAGAAGAGCTTAGTGTTTGAGACTTGAAGTGCACCTGGATTTGTTGGTGCCAAAACCAGCACATGATAACATAGAAAGATGAGAGTTGACATCTCTCTAGCAAAGATTTGTAAGGAAATGGGCCACAATTCCTACCTGAGGGAATTTCAAATAGATTTCGAGCGGCACAGGGGTCAACTCTGCCCCAGACTTGCAGTCCTCTTTTCATACCCTACCTGATATCTGTTTTCATGTTGGGTTTCTGTGTTGTGCTTAGGTTTGGTGGATTCTCTCAACCATGTGGACCTGAGTGATTTAGCAGCATTTTCATGTGTTTACAGGTTTTAAGCTGCAAGATTTGCAAGCTATTATAAACAGAGAGGCCCAGCCAAATCTTGCTGCTTGACTGAGCTATCAGTATCTCTAGATGTGTAGGAGAGGCCATCCTTCCCTCATATGTATTTGCAACACAAGGGAAAAGTAGGAAAGCTTAGTACCATGTAATTTACTGAAGAGTGACAGCTAATTTGCATTTTAGCTAAGACATCCAACAGCAAAATGCAATTGCTTTCACACACACTCCAGGATTCCTACTACATAATCTTGGACACATGGATTTGATGGACAATGAATTTTGGTGGAGCCCATTACAAATAAGGAAGAAATGTGATGAGGCTCCAAGGAAGTTTTGGGTGTTTGTGTGAGAAGGTTTGCATTATCAAAGACTCTTGTGAGAGGTATCCCTATATGAGCTCAGTATTCTTCCACCAAAATGTTTGTCTGTGCCTCTCCTGTGAGGTGGCTACTTGAATAGTTCTGTGGGTGGGTGCTGAGAGATGGATAGGAGGAAGCTGAGAAAAAGACTACTGAAGAAAGGAGTTGACTATGGGATGAATGATCAGACAATTGAGACTGTGCTCATTTTACTCTAGTGTCCTCATTTAGAAATCCTCCACTCACTGGTCATTTTAAATCTTGTGAGTAAAAAATGAGGTTTTTAAATTTGTCTTTCCATACTGTCTAGAGAAGCTGGTGTAGTANTTTTTTTTTTTTTCCCCTGAGGACAAAAAAGGTGTCCTGACAGGGGGACCTAATTTTGGTGTGTTATCAGTCAAGCATGACAGTGGAAATCTCTCTGTTTCATTTTCTGCTTTAGTTCCTGCTAAGGAGCAGTCTCTGATCTGAGTGTACTCCTGCCAGACGAGGGGGCTCAGTGCCTCTGGTCACTGGTAGCCAGCGTGACACCCAACCATTACTCATGACAGAGCCTTGAGCTGAGGTTCAGGCTCAAAATCCTTCTGCTGGATGAGAGCCCTGCATCTCACTCTGAAGAGCGACACTTTATTTTCCTCACCATCAGCTAACTCAAAAAAATCCTCATATTTTGTCCCTCCAGGCTCTTGTGAGTGCTGGGTGTGCAGCTCTGTGCCACCCCTCTGAAGTGACTTCAGCAGGGACACAGCTAATTCCAAAAACTGAGCCCTGCTCTTGCTGTTTCACCAGTTAATGTAAAAATCAGCAAAATCAGGACTCACACACCTCATGTAGGGGCATTGTGTCTCCTCTCAGCTGCTGTATCCAGGGGTTGTGTGTGTCTGGTGTGTCTGTCCTGGCTGGAGGTGGAGACACACCCTGTGGAAGACATGATAGGACCAACTGACTGCACCTGGGACTGTAACTAGTCACAGTTGGATGGGTTTCTGCTTTCAGACCAGCCTGCTCCAGCCAGCTACATGCATCCTCCAGGCAATTTTAATGTTCCTGGAAAGTCCTCCCAAAAACAATCACATCATCCAGATCAGCAGAACATGTGGCCCACTGAACAGCTGCCAAAATCAAATCCATGCGCCTTTGAGAGGTGCTAGGGGAATTGCAGAGACCAGAAGGCGTCACGTTAAACTCAGAGAGCGAGACACGCTGTCTTTGGACAAGTTTCTCGATGAGTCTGCCCTTGGCAGGAGTCAGCAAGCCCGTTCAGAGAGGAGCACTGTTCTGTGGTGCAGGCAAGTGCCTTGGGCAGCTCCTCTGCCCGCTTGTTTTTCCTTCTGCCTTCACTTTTAGTGCTTAGCCACTCGGAGGAATGTTGACCTCTCAACTTTAGTCTCCCCAGAAGAGCATAAGCTCCACTGAGACCACCCAGCAGAGGGGCTGGGTGTGAGGGAGCCCCTCTCCTGCTGGGTTTGGTTACCAGAGCTTGTCTTGTCCTTGTTCTGTTAATACAGTGCGGAGAACAATGGGACCTCAGTCCCTGCTTTGGTCTTGAAGTAATGAATAACAGCATCATCAGCTGAGGCAGTGTGGCCATATTTGGGGAGGATGCGCTCTTTTCTTCCAGGAAATGAGTCTGTGGAGCAGGTCAGCCCCCATCATCACTCTGATTGTGAAACCTGTGTGACACTAATGTGTTGAAGACCTTCATCCCTCCCCTCTGTCTTCCCTCTGCACTACACCCACTGCATGCCCTAGACACTCATGAGTAGTTTTTTAATAACCAAGAATATCAGTGACCATCAAGAATATTTTGGAGAATGTGGCATTCCTACCTTCTTATGAACAAAAAAACTAAACTCAGAGTTTTTCCTGGTTGCTTTGCCGATCAGGCTTTTCCTTGCTGGTTCTTGGGAAAGGTGTTAGTATGTTGCCATTGGAGTCTTAAAAGGAAGGGATGAAAAACACATGACCCTGTGTCCTTGCAAAGAACTTACTTGATAACAATCTTTTCCTGTCACTGGTTTGTCAGACTTACAAGCCAAAGGAATGTTAGCAAAGGGGAGAAGGGACAAGATGTCAAATCTCCTGTCTCCCCCTTTCCAACCTCCCTTTCCACCTAACATCTGCCAACACAGGGCTGGATGCAGCAAAAATAAAGGCTACGCCTGCCAGATGGCTGATGGATAATTGTACCATTGTAAAAATTGGCCAGAGCAGCTCAGACAGCAGCCATGCCACCCATCACAGCATTGGACAAGGGCTCAGATGGCTGTCATTCATCTCTAGCCATAAAGTGGGATCTTCCCTCCAAGACCTGAAAGACCTCATCCTGCCAGGTGCAAAGCTGTCTGCAGTCTCCTGATTTATGTAGGAGTGGAGGGTTCCTTCGCATCTCTCTGGAACAAGCATTAATCCTTTTGGATTTGTTGTTGTGGGGGTGTCAGGAGAGGGATGTCTCTGATTGTGCTGGGGCAGGCTGTTGCAGAGAGAAGGTGCTAAGATACCTTCTGTAGGACCTTTTCTGGGGCTGTCAGCTCTGATTCATTCCTAGCTTTCTTTTTTCTTTCCATCTTTTCTGCTCATTTGTGCTTTCTTGTATTGCTGTCACAGAGAAAGGTGAATTTGTTGAATTTATACTTCAGTGACTCGGCAATGGGCTTAACCATAAACTCAGTTGCCCTGAGGAGATATGGATGGAAGAAACAATTGTGCGTGTGAGTATATGTTGGCAGGGGGCAACTTCTTCCCTAGCCTCAGCTATTCACACACTTCGATTTAGGAATGCCTGAAGAAAGCTTTCTTACTTCCTCCTTACTCCTGCCGAGTAGAAGCAGGACCAGACATCATGTTCTGGCATGCTGAGCCATCTCCTTCCTTCGTGTTCAGTGGCTTTTCTCCGGGTGCACTCAAGGAGATCTCAGAGAACAGCACTCCCAGCCAGTTTGTAACTCCAAAATACGTCAGCTGATCACTATCTTGTCTCAAATACCTGTCTGGTACAGACCACGTGTGGAGTATTAACTCTGTAAAAGAGGGGCTGGAGCACTGGAGCAGGATGGACAAGAAGCTGAGCTTTAACTCTTTCACTGCAAAGGTCCCTGCTCACTGGTTACAGCTACCATATGTTAGCAGTAACAATGCAGGGGGATGCAGAGCCATTCATGAGAATGCATGAGGAAAGAGGAAGACACCTATGAGGTGGGCACCAAATGGAGCTGGAGGGGCTGTGTCAGAATCACACAAAGTAGGCAGTTCCTCTTGCCACCTATAGTCAGTCTATCAGATGGATGGCCAGAGGATGTCACGGATACAGAAAAGCTTCCAGGGAACTCTGGATGAGGTCATGAAGAAGAAATTCACTAGGGATTAATAAACTTGCAGAGATTAACATGCTTAGACAAACCTGGAGGGAACAGCATATTTGCTTGTGCTGTTCTTCCTTTCTCTGGGTTGCAGGGCCAGATGTACATGTGGTCAGACCTACCTCAGCTGTCTAATGTTCTTATACAATCTTCTAGCTTGTTGGCAGCTACCTTAAACTGAACATTGCCTGGGATAGGCCACAGATACTAAGTATACCCTTCCTGGAACTGCCATGAGTGTTCACAGAGAATACCAAATATTTCCCTTTTGGTTGTCATTAACAGAATGAGCAGAGAAGTGTTGTTCCATGATAAGCCAAGATGTTGCCCACACAACAATGTTGCTTAAACACACTGGGGGAAGTTTCCACACTAACCATGAGAGCTAAATGCTCTCCCTTGGTTTCTCATGTGCAAAGTGTGTAGAGGAAAGCCTGTTTCCTGCTATTGGCTATATGGCACAGGGTGAGTGTACAGCCTCACTACCTTCTTAGCATTTTGCTTCCACCAGACTGTACTGTGCAGTGTCCAGACACCTGTGTGTAATCCAGAGTCTCCTGCTCCACAGTAAGTGTGGAGCAAGACACAAATTAATAAGCTTACCCTGGCACATTTATAGGACCTGGCACTGCCATGCAGAGGCACTGCAGGGATTGTCAGTGGTGCAGGGAGAATAGTCAGGGGACAAAGCAGGGATTTTAGGTGTTGGATGGTGGAAAACATGGCCTGTCCCAAGCAAGGGTCAGAAGCCACTCATCTGTGATGTTACTGGAGTGGTGGGTAGAAGATACTGCTGGCAGTATCCCCAGGCATACCCTGGCTGTTAGCTCAGGACTTAGTACTAGAACTATCTTCTTTTAGAACTTTCAGGTATTTCTGAGCCCCTTCTGCCTGTTCTGTAATCTTGCTTAAGTTTAAACTCTGTAATCACTTGGAAATGAAGAAGCCTAAGTCCACTTCTAATGCACCCTGAGAGAGAAACTGATGTTTCTGCTGCCACAGAAAATCTTTGTATTCTTCTTGTTCCAGAGGAAACCCACAAAACTGAACTTTATGCAATACTTTTGGCAAACAAGGCTATGGCAGGGCTGTGGCTTTGTGACCGGATGAAGTGACACAGGGTGGGAAAGTCCCCAGAACTCAACCAAAGTGCAAAAGAGACAGAAGTAGAAAGAAGAGAAGACTGCTATTGTGGGGACGTGAAACAAGATTTACCAACGTATGATAGGCTATGAGGGGGAAAATATCACATCAAGGAACAGCAGAATCATTGTGCTGTCCCATAGGCATCTGACACAGCTTCACCGGAGAGGGAATAACCCAGCAGGTTAGAGAATCAGGATAAAATGAAGGAATTCATCCTGTGAGGGTATGGTTAATGTTACATTGGAGGGCAGTCTCAAGATGTGGTTGACCTCGTCTAAATTTAAACTGTCTAGTATTTAGATATTTGCTACAGCACACTGTATAGATCCCAGTTTAGGCAGTGGGGAAAGATGTGTATCTCTAAGAAATATTTATCCCAGCCTATCCCATAGATGGCAGGTATTCCTGATTGAAAATGTCTACTTTTCTTCATGAACAGAATAATCTAGACAGCTACTTAATTTAGGCACCTAATTTACAAATTACTAAAATTGGTGGGATGAACATTTTAGTGTAGATAAGAATGAATCCTTCCAGCCTTGTCCATCTTATTAATTATGTAAATATTCTCCTGCACCATATTTAAGAAGATACAAAAGTTGTTTTCACCATGTGAGTAACAATAAGTAATTGACAAGACTGCAGAGGACCCCAAGGCCTTTGTGCTGTATTGTTGACAAAAGAATTACCAATGTGGACTGTTTTCTTCTTTCCTTTGCAGCTAACAGAAGACAAAACAGTTTTCCAAGAATTCTGTTTTTAATGTAAATGTGTCAGTACTTTTTTTTTTGAGATGACAGAGCCTTTTATGAAACTAAGATTTTTAAAGGCAGCTTCAATATACAAATATCTCACCACAGATGGCTTTTGTATAACTTCTACAGAACTTATCAGCCTCTTCTTAATACAAAACCCCATTTTCTCTGTGGAAATGTTTCTCATGTTAGTGATGGGAACCACTGTTGGGGGTGTAGAGCAACTGAGGGCTGTTCATTTGCTTAGTGCAGCACAGCTAGATAGAAATGCTATGCATTTTAGAAACAGGTCTGAAATGCTCTCAAGGAAAGGGCAGAAAGGCACCCCCAGTGTACACAGGCTGGATCCAATGTCACAGAGATTGAATTAATTTGAAGGAATAAAATTCTCTGGTGAATAAACTAAGGTTCCAAGAATGAAGGTAGGATGAGTCAGTTAGTTATCTGGAATTGTATATCAGAACCACTGCTTGGCTCTCCACAGAGCCCCACTGCAGTGCGTGGGGCAGTCCTGTCCACTTGCTGTTCTTCACACTGGGGCATTGACTCAGCAACATCCTGAGGCAGGTGCCAAAATTTCAACCTTATGAGTAATCCATGGGGTGCACATGAAGATGTGACAGGAACAACTTGCATATTTCAAGCTAGGCATGTGCTTCAGAAAGAGGTGAAAATCCCTCATTCTGAGAGTGTGATGAGGGCATCAGGTACACTTCAGTCATAGTTTTATATTCCTCTCTTGTATTTGTCAATGATCTGCATCAGAGGGCTCCTTCCTAAGTCTTCTCTATATGGAAATCTTTCCATGTTTCTGCTCTAGATCTTTCTTAGTTTTGTTATATGTCTTCTGACAACTGGTGATTCAAACTGTGTTTGAGGTTAGGGAGTGGTGCTGTGTACACAATGGCATTTTAGCACTTTCAGTCATGTTTTCTAGCCTCTTCCTAAGAGTGATGTAGTCTCTGTTGGACACCAAGACCTTGAGGCTACAAAGGAATCTGGCACAAGACTCAGGGAACAACACTCCAAATTTCCCTTTGGAGGTGTTCTTTTCTCAGCACACCTCATTTCTGTCTCACTGAGAAGCCAATTTGCTTTCACTGAGGTCTGGGGAAATTTTTACAATTTCCTTAGGGGTTTACATGTATAATATACAAAAAAATATTACTATATCTAGGACAGAAGGTGCCACAGAACAACACTGCTTAAGTATTTCTGGTGTGGAAAGAAGGATGCTCTGTCAATCTCAAACCACAGAAGGGATTCAGGAAGAAGAATGCAATTTCTCTGCAGTAACTCAGCCAGAAAACCAAAGCTAATGAGCTCTTCCTTACTAAATATAGGCTGGAATCCTTCATTGTCACAAACTGATGTGGTCTTCACTTGAGTCCTCAGTCCTTGGGGTGCTATTGGACAGAGGCAGGGTGTTCATTATTAGGCCTCACACATGGAAGAATCTCCTGGGACTTTTCTTTCTGACATATGTGGATGTCCTAAGCTCAAACTTGGAGTCTCACAGGGGAAAAGGAGGACGTACTCCAGGGCATTTTGACTTCAAAGGGGTCCATTGCTCTATGCAGGATGGAGTAGCACTCTGGAGGTATGGAACAGCCTCCTTTTCCCACTTGGTGGTTGCAGGGATATATGCAACTCTCAGAAACACTGTGTTCTGATTCAGGCAGATTAAATGGTGGTGTCTCTGAGGAGTTGTGATGAGGTATCATCAGAGGCAGAAGATCCTGACGAAAAATATTTTAAATGCAGTCAATCTGTATGACTTAAGACAAAAAGCATCATTCACACTCACACACATCCAATTGACAAGGCCTGCCAATACCCACACAACAGCTCATACAGATGGATCCTTTTGCAATGACTGAAAACATATTAAGAAGAAAAGAATTTCAGTTCTTCTGTTAGCCTGAAAACACATGAGTTTTTAGAGAAATTATTAGTATTCGGAACATATGGCAACTCCTTGCATTGCCTGGGGAAGCTCTTGGCTTTCCAGTAGAAAAGCTGTTAAACCAGTAATGGGGGACTGGGTGTATCAAGTGTTTATGAGTCTCCCATCTGTAGGCCAGACAGAAACATCTCATACTGAGTGTTTTGCAGTATCATCAACCCATCTGCAGAACTGTCCGTTTGACCCCGGGTATGTGATGGACTTGGCAAGAAGCAAGAAAGAAACAAGAATGTCGGGAGGGAGTGAGAGGTGAAGAAAGGAAGATGGGTGCAAGAGGAAAAGATACAAGGTGAGGAATGTAAATAAGGCTGTTCAAATATAACAGAACTGAATCATCACATTTCTTCACCCAAGTCCTTCAGTCTCAAACTCATAAACTGATTAGAGAGGTGCATTTTACCTTTCCCTCACCCTAGTCCATTAAAATCCATGTTTTCAATTGGTCTGGCCAAATTCTGAGGAGTACTCCAACCACATGTTTGCAAGGGAAAGTGTTAGTGCATGGGATGGTCAACTACGTAACTGGAGGGCCACAGCTTTTACTGGTGAAGGAAATAAACAGCAAAGTAATTTTGTTTTAATTTTTAAAAATTTTCTTCTTCTTGGCTTTGGGCAGTGATGAACTTCCCACCCTCTGCAATGCTGTCAGCCTGAACTATACAGGCATCTGGCACACAAACATATTACAGCCCAGGCAAATGCTGTCTTTTAGTTAAGTTTGTCAGTCTCTTCATTTCTTTCTTTCTTTCTTTCTTTCTTTCTTTCTTTCTTTCTTTCTTTCNTTTTCTTTTCTTTTCTTTTCTTTTCTTTTCTTTTCTTTTCTTTTCTTTTCTTTTCTTTTCTTTTCTTTTCTTTCTTTTTCTTCCTTTCTTTCTCTTCTTTTCTGCTGCTCCAGCACCTGTCTTTGTAATAAATTTGTGGTCCAGCCACCTTCAATTCATCCCAGAGGGAAAGAACTGGAAGGTTACAGTATGATGACACCCCCATGGCTAACAGCTAGACTCATAAAACATGTTCTCATTAAAGCATTTCAGTTTTTATGATGGAAACCAATCTATCACAGTCAGCCATGGAGTCTTAAATACAATTTCATTTCTACTAAAAAGGCACTGACCGTGACAGTATATGGTCAATATATTCTGAACATGCTTCATGATTTTTAAGTGGCAGGGATGTTTACAACAGCTTGTGAAATCACTGACAGCTGTTAATACCACACAACCATCCTCACTCTTTTCTGATTACTGAAACAATGATTCTGTGAGGGAGAGGGAAATAGATCCAATGGGTTTTAATCAGTCTGGACAGAATTGGCCTGAAGTTATACAGCAGGAGGAGGATGGCTCAGAGTCCTCCTTCAGCTTTCCTTTTCTTTCACACTTTATCTGTGTGTGACACAATTCTACTAAAAAGAGAGGTGATATGAGCAATCAAAGTTCTCCTTTTACTGAACTGTAGCTCTAGTGCCAATACCAGTGCCTTTTAAAGGCCATTTCCAGGAAAGAGGGAATCACTTGTAATGGTTCCCCAGCCTGATTTGCCCCATCTTATTCCTTAAAGGATATTTTCCCAACCTCAGCTTTTCCACAGAACTGTGGATTTTCTCTCTTTGAAAGTGAGGCAGAGGATAAATGCATCACATTTAAAATGGGTGTTGTGAATGGGGTTTATTTAAGGTCATTCATGAAGCTCATCATAAGACAACATTAAATTATTTGATAAACTTCATAATCAAAAAGATAACCCTCTTAAAGAGATGGGGCAAAAAAAAATGAATGGATATACTGAACATTGAGAACTATGAAACATAACAATCAGGTGCCTCAGGATGTCAGAGATCTAACAAGAAACTGCCTTCCATGTTATAAAGAAGGGAAGTTTTAAAGATGGATTTCAAGGAAGATAACATTGAAACTGTATATTCATATTGCACTCCTTCAAGGGATGTGGGAGCAAAATATGAAAGATGTCTGAAAATGTATAAAAAGCTCTGTATAGCAGTTGATCCTTTATTTATTTATTTATTTAAGGCTGTGATTGCTGCCAGGCTCCCCCAGTGCATCCTAGCAGTCTTGGCTTGGCTGTGCATTGCAGTTGAGCTGGGGAATGGCAAGAACTGAATGACACACACAAAGCAACCAAGAGAAAGATGATTTCATATTGGCCTTCCAGATCTCCAAAGTACTGCATCAACTGAGGCTGATACTGGTGATGATTTGGAAGCAAGTCTGATTCATTGCTGGCATGGTTTCTGTCTGGAACCAAGGAAAGTTGGTGAAATGTGAGTGTTTGGAAATGCTTGTCAGTGGAAGAGGAAGAACAGATGGTATCAAGAGAGACTTCAGCATCTTGGGACAACTGATTAAGAGATCAGAAGCGCAACCAGTTGCAGGGAATGATGAGGAAAGGAATAGGAAGGGTCAACAGTTCAATACCTGGCTCTGAGCCTTGTGTCACCAGCAGAATATTGGGATTTTTGATCAGGGGTCAGTTACATGCCTGCTGGCAACAGCCATGGTACACCTGCCACAGGGGTAAAAGGATCTTTGCATAGGAGTTAGACGGGGTCTAAAAGTCTTTTCTAACTTAAACAATTCTATGATTCTATGATCTAATCCAAAGAGGGTAAGCAAGACTTGCCCAGATGTGCCTTTTCTTCAAAACTGCCACTTTTATTTATTGCAACAGGAGAAGAGCTAACTTTTGGTCACGGAGAGTAAACTTTATTTGTTTCTTTTTGCTGAGGTTCCAAGCTGAAGTTTCATTTCCAGTGGGTGGAGTGGTGAAACACATATTGCATGTACTCTGTCTAAGTGGAGAACCTCCATTTCCAGGGCTGTCAACTGAACCTTCTTCACACTATGAAGAGCACTTCATAAATGCAAAAAAAAAAAAAAAAGTGAAATGTGATCTTGCTGGAATGGGGATGTATCCAAAAGAACTGTGCTTTGGGTTGTACAGCCTTCACAAGGAGTCAGAACAAATATCCAGATTTCTATGTGAGACCAAACAGAGTTGCTCAGTCCCTATGGAGATGAGATGTAGAACTGGAGAACGTAAACAGATGTGGAGACATTTTGATGCATTTTTGAAAAGACAAATAACTTTTGTGCTGCTATATTTTAGAATTCACTCCATCTCCTTATCAAAACTATGATGCAAAAAGCAATAGTCACTTCATTTCCATTTCTCAATCTGTCTGGAGAGCAAAAGGCACAGCCATCTAGTAGATGAGGTAACAACAGTGCCTAACAAATGTTGGGAAAGACTTGGAGAGATTAAGACACTGAAGAAAAAGGAAAGAACTATCAAGAAAGTAAGAGTCTGAAGCACTATGGTAGACTGAGATCTTGAAATAGCGTATATTTATATATTCTTCCAGGTAGGTTGATTAGTACATGAGAGATTCCAACACAGCTTCATCCTCCTGGACAAGAGAATGCAAATCATGAGTATCCAACTAACCCCATATGGATATAAAAATTCTATTGAAACAAGAAACTATGGGATACAAAATAGGTAGAACTTCAGCTTCATAATCTCATTACTCTTTTTGTGCAGGGGAGATTAACGCCATGAGAAAGGTAAGGCTGACACAGTAAAAGGCTGGAATATTCTCAGTGTCTGTGGAGCTGACTTCTGAGGGTGGACAGGGGATGTGCCAACACCCAAGAGCGTCTCAGTAACTAAGGGTACAATGGCAAGGCCTGTTGTTCAAGGATATCTCAACCAATTTCAGCTAACCAATGTGGTCTGTTTAGGTCAATATTATAAACAGCAATAAACAAGAGGACACTGTGTCTCATCAGTCTCATGGATATAACTTTCTGCTTACAGCTGTATTTGGCAAAGGCCTGTAGGTGGTTATGGACTTTGAGTCAGTGGCTGGGCTTGGATGGGAGCCTTCTGGCTTAAAGTCCTGCACTCTAACCATCTAATCTCTCAGCCCAAAGGAAATTGCGGTGTCCCTTTGGGCCCTGGGTAAGACACCACAGCTTTGTTTGTCGAGTGCTTAGCTTTTGATGGGGATATTTGAAGGTTTCACAGATGGCAGTCAGTGACTCTCTGCCCTTTTTCTACCTGGAGGCTGCCAATGGATGGCAGCAAAGAGGCAGGTGTTAGAGGGACATCAGGATACGAATAGAGGAGGTATGTACAGTAGAGGAAGTGCTGGAATTGCTTTTTCTGTGAAAGAAAGGCATGCCATCCTGGCAAACAAACTATCTGGAATACAATATTTTCTGCAGTTTGGTGCTGCTAAAAAATGCTGCACTGGCATCTCTGCAACATGATACTCCAAAGCAAGAATACGGTTTGTTATTACATCTGTGGCCAGGAGGACTTCATGGTGGTGGAGGAGACGTCCTCAGCTATGGCTGAGTGTTTAGTTTCCATGTCCCTTCTGTTCTAGGGTAGCAGTCAGCAATAATTACTTTGGTGGTTTCTACCCTGCAATTCATAACCTCTAGGGACTATACTCAGCTCCACAAATTCATTCCATGCAAGCCCCTTGTAGCAGGATGATGACTTCTAGTTTCTGCTGAACTTGATGTAGGTTCACATGGGAAAGCTAGAGAAGAAATGCCAGTTCACTGGGGTGGCCAGTGCCAGGCCAGCTTTCAGTAATGAGCCTTCGATATTTGGAAACAATCCTGAATTGACAGAGTAACGAATATAATGATCGACCTGAGACGTGATTTCATGAACTACCAGCCACCAGATCTAGATAGGAGAAGAAAACTGATCACTGATAACAACTGCTATGCACAGGAGTGTTAAGAATATCTCCTGATGACACAAGAAGATGGGCCTGTGTCCTTTAAATCTGATTCAAATTCCTGTTACCTAAGCATGCTTTTCTTTAAAACAAGAGAAGAGACACTTTCTTTTTGTTTTCTTGTTTAACAGAGCTCCTGTGCCTGACATAATCTTTACACTTGCCTCCCCAGTTAAGTATCTTTTTTCTTTTCCTTCCCTGGTGTTTGCATGAACTTGGTGAACCCTCATCACGTGTGGCAGTGTTTATATTTGCACAGGCTGTTCTGCGTGTCTCTGTTTGTGTTGCCACCACATCTATATGGCTTGGCAGCAGCCCCACGGCTATGTTTCAGCTGCATATAAATCAGCTTCCCTCCATTCCCCGGTGTTTCCATCTGTCTGTCTTCTTTGATTGCTCTGAAATGTTGCAGGGCATGCAGTTTGGCCCATGGCTGAACCCTTCAAATAGAGATGGCACAAAATAAAACCTGGGCTGCTTCTCCACAAACTCAACTCATCAAGATATGAAGGTGTGGGGTGTTTGTGTTCTTGAAGGAAGAGTAGGCACCTTAAATCAGAGACTAACCCCTGCTATTGTAGTGTAGTTTTCAAGTCTGTTATTTTAAAAAAAAAGTTGGTGCAGACACTCTGAAATCACCTCTGGCCTGTAGAACATTGACTGATCAGTGGAAACATATATGAGGAAAGTCTATGACAGCATTTATATTATTTTTTGAATGGAAAAAATAAAGGAACCAATTCAGAACTATACTGATATACCTGCATTTACTTTTTTTACATTTTATTTGATTTTTTGAATGCTGGATCATAAATTTTAATTTGGTGCTGTCCAGTCTGTAAAACAGTGCAAGAACAGGACAACTGGCAGTCAGCATTTAGGGAGTGGAAGAGAATCAATCAGGTGTCAAAAGACAACAGTAGGTTAGATCACAATGAGGAAACATCCTTCCTGCCTACTGGAGACTTCTCTGCTCCTTACAATGAGATGCAGTTGATCAGGCCTTAGGACAGAAAAAAAAGGGCAAGAAAAGATTGATCTGGATGCAAATCCCTGTCAGGGACTGGTGAGGATAGAAATCTGGAGAGTAAGAGTGCTGTGTTATAGCCAAGTTGGGGGTTGGGTGAAACATCCTGTACAGAAGGAATCCAGAGATTGCTACTGAGGTGCTGAGATTGAAGATTTTGCCAGGGGTGGAAATAAAAGTGGTTTGTGCCCCTCGGGCTAACTCCTTGAGCCTCACTCATACCTGAGATTATTAGTCTGTGTGCTGGGTTTTTTTAGATGGACATGCATTTACATCTTTTACTTTTTCATGTTCATGCACTTTATAAAGCCATGATGCTATTTTATTGGGCTTTTATAAAAAGGACTCTTAGGTTTAGTGAAATTCCAGTTTAACAAAAGAGGCTGAGATAGAGAGACATACAAGAAGGGAGAGAAGAAAACGAGCTTGAGATGAGGGTAAAGCAGAAATAAGACCCCACAGAGAACTTCTTGTGCAAAGTGGAAGACAAGTCAGAGCTGTGTCAAAGTCAGTGTTGATTTATACACTTTAAATTCACCCATAAACTAAAGGCTTTATTAACATCCCACACCCCGCCCTCCCCCAAATCCTACTCAGCTAGCCCCTGCTTGAACCTGGAGCAGGATGTAATACCAATCCACTATGCCAGCCATCCCACCAGAGGCATCCCATTGCATTGCTGAGGATGAGAAGTGAAGGGGAGGTGCAGTGCAATTAAAGGTGACAGGGAAGGAAATGCATTTCTCTTTCTGTCCAACCTAGGGAGTTCAGTACTGCAGATAATTACTGAAGCACCTTCCAAAACAGGAGAGGCTATAATAGCAGAGGCTGTTTGTCTGCATTCAGATATAACCAATGGTATAGGTAGTGTCCCTAGTGGGATACGCTGTCATAGAGGAGGGAGTATACATTAATATCCACTATGCTTAGAGGAGAGTTTCTCCTCTCCTGCAGAGTTTGGCAGCAGATATTAGATTCCTTCTCTCTCATTTTGAGGTACCGTAGTCCAAGTTTAGAGGAGCTGGGCAGTCCTCAAAAACTCTCCTTCTAGTCCGCAGAGAATTTGAAAATATCATTCAGCTCACATAGAGACTGCTGGTGGGGTTTGGGTGCATCCACATCACCCCAAGGTGACCTTGTACCCAGAGAGAGGAACAACAGAGCAGCCAGACCACTGAAGCCAAATACTGCAAAATAAAATTTGCTCTCATATAGTCCATACAGCATTCACACAATTGCATACACCCACCCTGAACCAAAGACCCTGGAACAAATGTGACTCTTCTGGAAATGAATAAACAAACAAAGCAAACAAGCCTAAAAACTACAACTTGCAATGTGTCAAAACCCAGAAAAGATCTGGCATATGAGGTATGTCTCATGTCCTTCCTATAGGAAGAAATGTTAGACAAAATGTTCTGGTCCTCCAGAGAAGTGGGCTGTGCTCTGTGCAGTATGCAAAGGCAGCCCCTCCAGCCCCCTCATGATCCCCAAGCCTTCAGTGCTGGGATCAGCACAAGGAAGGATGCCAGAGAAAAAGTATGAGATTACCTCTCAGCAAAACCCTTTGGCCTGAATCACTGACATCTTTGATTTAAACAGTAATTTAAAACACGCATGATGAGAAGTCAGGGAAGGGATCCAGGAAGGCCTGGGGTCCAGCCAACCTGGCGTGTCTGCCAATTTGCTATTCAGAAGGTAGGTTTGCTAGGAAGGGGCAGGATCATGGCTGAAGCCTGTCATTGCCTCAGCTAAGCCACAAGACCCTTATTCAGAAACGACCAGAGATTGCCTGGCTGTGCCAGCACTGCCTTGCTGAATGTCTACAGTTCTGCTCTTTTGCTCAGCTGCTCTAAAGCAGTGTATAGAAGGATCTGGGGAAAATTCTGCCATACTCTCTCCAGCTGATCAGAAAGCCCTGCTGATGTGTGTTCTGTGGGTTCCCCTCTGGGCCACTAAGCAAATGGTTCAGTGATGAAGCTTGAGGGTGAGGAAGGCATGCAGAGGCACCAGGAAACTGCTGAAGAAACAGGAAAAAATCTCAATGAATGGAAGGACAAAAAGAGCACACATAAAAAGAACATGTATTCCAGGCAGCTTCTTTCCACTCTTCTGTCTCTCCCAGACCAGTGGCTTTCCTGAGTGATGCTGCTGGACCTGCCTCCTGACATGGGAAGACAAAAGAGAGCAAGGTAAATCCATTTTTAACTGACAAGGTCCTAATTGCTTAATCTCAAAGGAATAAGTATATGGCTCTAGATAAAAGCTTCCCCAGTTGAACACTACTGCAAAGTCGACACAGACCATCACCAGTGGAGGCCCAGATTTAGAAATATCAGTTTTTTCACATTGGTGAAGGGAGAGGTAAGTTCTGATCTAGCTCTGAGTCCAGGTTCTGTGGCTCTGGTTCACTGTGTCTCTGGTGGTTAGTTGCCTGTTGGCGTTACATACCAATAGGTTATTCTCACACAAATTATCTTCTTCCCTGCCAGACAATTTCAGATTCTGTCCTGATACTGATTGTGTCACTTTTCTTCTCCTGGGTCAGGTTCAGGTTGGAAACTCAATTCTTGAAGAGGGCAGATAGAAGAAGAGGGCTCTGAATCAGATTCTGTATGATCATGACTCAATAATCATAAATCCTTCAGGGCCTGAAACCTAACAAGGGAATAAAGGAGGAAGCTCTGTCTCTCTTAGATCAAAGTGAGGATAAAAGTTAGATGTGAAGGAGACAAAAGGTGCTGCAGGGTATGTGAAAATCAGAGCTCCCATACAGTTTGCTGAAGACTGCCAAAATAGGGTTCTCCACAGCCATCCCATATCTACACAGTACAGCAATGGGAGCAATTTTAGATAAGATCAGGCCTAGAGAGAGCTTGCCCGGCTCTGTTTCTTCTAGCAGAGCAATATGGAAACCCAGTGCTGGGAAACCATATTTCTGTGCCAGTAAAGAGGCAGGGAGTTGTGTGCAACCATTCAGGAGCCTCTGCTCCCACGCATCCTCCCGCTCACTGAAACTCTGCCAGACAGCAAAGGAGGAATTGATTTACGTGCAGTAAGCCAAACAAATAGATAAATAAATAAATAAATAAATAAATAAATGCAATAAATTATGCCCGCCCTACCTTGCTCATCTAAAGAAAGAGAGAGGCACGGGAATCAAATTTAGGAGGAAGTCATCTGCAGGTGTGCAAAGCTGGGCATCGGGTGCTGACAGCTCTGGTAAACATGATATTTATTCCCTAGGAGAGAATTTCAAACTGCTCTTTGTGAGATCTGTCACTCACTGTCTCCTTTTCTCGCTAGTGAAATCTCTCTACTGTGAGCTCATCAGGGTCAAACTGCAGTGGAGAAGTCCAGCTTGAGTTTCCCCAGTGTTTTAGTTCTTGTTTTGATGACTGTGTTCCTGAAAGGGTTCAGATTCACTGCAGAAAAGTATCCCCTTGCCTGAATGTAACCCACTGGCAGTCCTTTTGCTTCCCCATTTTCCTGTGCTGGTGGCAAGCCCATTCCCAAGCATTTTGCCAGATGTCCACCCAGCTGAGCAGGCTCTTCTTCTGTGTTCAGTGGCAAATTGCCTGGGGAAAGAACATAAGAAAGTTACAATGCTAACCATTCCCTAGATGGAGCCTCCCAATTCCTATTTATGAGTTCCTTAAAGCACTTGCTGAGAAGGCTGCCCTGTAGACCATGGTGTTTAAGAGGCACCAGCCTCAGTGAATTCTCCTCTTTCCTGCTTCAGGGATCCTCAACATTCAGTGTCAAAAGAACTTCTCATGGGAAGGGCACATAATGTGAAAAAATACCACTATGCTTTCAAGCAGCTCCTTTGAGCTTCCCCAGGCTGACTCTCCTATTTGGGATCTGGTCTCTCATGCACCATTCCTTTCTCCTTTGTCATGTCCTCAGCTGCCCACATGCCTGCAAAAATGAAGAGAAAAGGTGTGTAACCCATGGTTTGTTCTCATGAATTGTCTCTCAATGAAAGAAACAAAGATCTAGTGACTGCATTAGCCCACCTACTCCTGGAAATGCCGGAGAGAGTTCAGTGTCCAGAATTGCCTGGGGACCCAAATACATGGCAGCAAAGAGGGTCTTTCTTTGCCTACTCTCACCAGGTATTCAGCTCCCACTCTGTTCAAATACAAATGACCTTTTCCTGTGTGCACCATCAGCAGCAGAACTAGGCCATCCAAGTGACCAGTTAATTTTCACTTTGTTGGATAAATTGTTCAAGCCATGTTACAACAGAGCTAAATTCATCCTTGCCCTGCCACCAAATTCTCACAGAAGGGCTGGGGCTGGGGATGGTCAAGAGATTTCCTCGTACCACCTAGTTCTGTTTAACACAATAACTGATAGCGAACATCAGCTGGAATAAAACTGAGTGTAGTTCCAGTTACTTTAACACTGTGGGGTCCACACATGCTTTCCGAGACTTCAGAAAAGGAAAAAAAGAATATTCTCTACTGCCTGTTCTTATGCCAGCATTTTCCTGCCTTCTCCCAGAGCAGCAGACTTGTTACTCTTTATTCCCAGTGTAGATTAGGAGCTAAAGCCCAGGATTCCCTCACCCTGTAATGTTCTAGAACTGCTGCAGATCAAATGAGTAATTAAAAAATTGAAAAGAAAAAAGGATACTAAAACTGGAGATTAAAACTATGGATTTGACAGGGACACACAGCTTTATCTACCTGTACCTCTCTTTGTCTCACATTTCAACCTTGGTCCCTCTCTCTTTGCTGATATCTCTTCCCCTCATCCCCCAGAGGCTGACTCCTCTTTCCTCAAATTGCCTGAACAGCTGACACAGAGATGTTAAATGAAGAACAAGTGTTTCCCACCTGTGTGCAGCTGAAAATGGTGCACTCCGGTTTCAGACCCAAAGAAGGGCTGGGGAGCCTGAAAGTGGATTTGTTTTTCTAACTCTCCTAGTTAGTTTATGGAGAGATATTCCCTTCTTTGAAAAAGCCACTTCTAATAAAAATAATTCATCTGACTTCTGAGTGAAACCTCAAAATGTCCAAATTTGCTGGAAGTGGGTTTCTGACCTTTCGACGTGAAAGATGAGCTGGCACATTTCCCTGGGAAACCTTGCTTTCAGGCAAACGGTTTGACAAAGTCAACTTGTTCCCGCAGAACCTCTCCAATCTGGCCAGTGGTGTTTCCAGCCAAATCCCCCCTCCTGCCCCACTCCAGCCCTCTCTGTTACAGCTGGAGAAGAAAGCATTAGTGAAACAGAAGGATCCCTTCTTGCTTTCAGAGTGGAAATGAAACTAACATTAGTCTATTTACAGAGGATCTTCATGTGAAGGCTCAGTCCAAGAGCAAATGCCAAACAAGCCTGGGATTAGCCTTTCCAAGCAGCAAAAAAAGCTACAAACATGGCCCTGAAAGAAAAAAAAGAGAAAAAAAGAAAAGAAAAATAACAGCGAGAGAGAAAGAAAAGAAGGCAGATTTAAAAAAAAAAAAAAGGCAGGTGCTATTTCAGCAGAGTTCCCAACTCAGCAGTTTTCTTTCAAAGCTTTCCAGTCCCACTGTTTGCTGAGTTGCTCCGGGCTCAGCTGCAAGGCAGGCCAGAAAGTACATGTACGGGCCATTATTGCTGGGCTGGCTCGGCATGGCTTCTAACCATGTGCGGATGCTGTTGCATTGTCTGAGCCTCCTGGCAAGCTCCCAGGGGGGCTTCTTGTTTGCACTGCCACATCTGTTTGAAATTCTGGCACATCTCAGCCTGAGAAATTCGGTTTGCGGTGTCATAGCAACCACTTTTTCTTGATCTGACAGGCAAGGCAAAGTTATGGAGGCCTGGAAGTGCTCCTTGCAAATCTGGTTGCAATGGATAGAAAGCTCCTGAGGCTACTGATTACACATATAACCTGTGTTTTTGGGTTTTTTTCCTCCCTAGCTTGCTATCTCATACCCCACTGTGCCTTAAATCACTGTACTTTTGACAGTGGGTTAGTTCAGAAGTTTGAATGAGACCACCAAACGTGTTCTTAAAACTTCAGAGATGTCCAGCTTGGACCTCTGTCACTGAGCTGCAAAAGACAAAGATATCATAAGTCTCCAGACCAAAAACATCTTGTGTACTAAGGGTTATGGGGCCAAAATTTGCTTTTCTGTTCCCATGATAAGAACATTAAGCTGCCTATGAAAGACTTGCTGAGCATGTCTGTCCTTTTTCCCTAGGAGGGGTGTGCGTGTACTTCTCCAGCAACACTCTTGGGCTAGTACAGACAAAGCCACCAAATTTGTCCTCAAGTATCTTCAGTGCAATCTACAGTGAAGGGAGGGTCCTGAAGCTCTGACCAGAAGATAGGGAATTTAGTTAATCACTACCACTATTATTAATGAGTCAAAGAATCCTCTGCGTTTGGGCTGGGCAGTGTTGCTAATTAGCATGTAGTCATCAGTATATAATGTGTTTGCAGGTCTCCTAGTGGAAGCCATGTGAGTCTGTCCTTCCTCAGTTGCTCTATGCCTTGTGCCATGTAACTATGTCCAGGGAGCAGAGACCAAGGTCTCCTGCCAGTGCTCCCTCCTGTGACACTGCTATCCTGCTGTGTCAGCAGAAATGTAAACTTTTGGCAAAGATGAAGGGAACAAAGCCACCTGAATCTTTTCCCCCTGGAAAGGAGCCTGGCAGGAACCACAGGAATGTTCCTCGAAGCAAACGGTACTGGAGAGAAACCGAGAAGGATGAAATCCGTGACACCAGTGCCTGGCTTCAGGCTTGAGTCACTGCAGAAAAGGCATTGTAGGGAGGGATGAAAGGAGAGATGAGCCCCAACAAGAGCCACCTCTGAATGCTGGTACTGTTGGGATGGGTGGGCGATCTCTCTCCAGGGAAGCACGTAGCCCTCTTGAAGGAACCTGATGCCAAGTGTGACTTTCCTCCTCTCTCCCAGTAGTGTACAAATGGTGGCTGAGAGGTATGGATTTAAACAGTAGTAGGCTGATCTGAAGCAGAACATTTGCTGTATAACTTAAAAGTAGGTCAGAGACAGGTTATCCCCAAGAAATGGACTTGGCTTGGCAAAGAGGAGTGAGTATTTGCAGGGCTGTTAAAAACTTGTGCTTCCCCAAAGAAAAACATTAACAACAGAGGAAGAATGGCAGTGGATCCAATTAAAAACACACGCCAAGGCAAGAATGATAGAAAAAAACAAAACAGATTTTTTCAAAATGTCTTAAAAATGTACAGTGGGAGAATCCAGGCTTGTTTGCCATAAATGAGGAGGCAATCATGGTTCAACACAGGTGTCCAGGCCCGGAGGGAAGGCAGGAGAGAGTGCAGCCAGGCAGCAAAGACAATAATTACAGACTCCATTGAGGGTATCGGCACTTATTTTGGGGTATGAGTCCAACTTTGCTATGTGGACTCCATTTGGAGGCATGCCATGGAGAAAACTCTGAGGAAATATTGACTATCATTACCTACAAGGGTGGGAGGAGCTGGAGTCTCTTCACAGCTCTGACACCAACCTGTGAGGTGCAGTGTACCCCGGTAAGCCCATGCCTCAGTTTCTCCACCAAGACTTTCCCCTGACAATAATGTTCCTGGTAACTTTGTCACATGTTCTGAGAACATTGTAGGGAAAGCAAACATAAAGGTAGGAAAGATATAATTTTGAATATGTTAAAATAGCTGACTAGTCTTCCTTTATGACTGTTTGCTGGAGAGGCAGCACCCTCTGATATGATCATTCCAAAGACTTCACAAAGTTGCTAGTCAATCAGTCATGGGTACAAATGCATCCATTAAGGAGTGATGGCTGCATGTATTTGTTTAAAAAATGCAAAAGCTCCCCAAACCAAGCCCAAGCCAAATCATTCTCCAATGACTTGACACAACACAGACCCAACAAATTATGGAGTGAGTTATTTGTTTTCCCTCCTTTTTCCTCTGTTTTATGTCATGCGTTTCTATCAAAATGTTGTTTCAAACTCAAGTGATTGCTTTTTGAGAATAAGGACTCCTGATGTCCTGGTCGTGGTGTCTGTTGCTGAGGCATCACCATAACATACCCCTCAAGCTTGGCTGAAGCTTCTATAAGTTCGTCTTCCTCCTCCTACCAAGGGTTTCAGAGAAACTCTGAGTGAACTCTAGGTTACTTAGGTAAGGTTTGTGTCTGGGAAAGTCCAATCTAATGGGAAGTCTGCAGCTTGGAGGGATGGTCTTAGTTCTGCATTTAACATGGTTTACACAGGTTCTGGAATTGTTTTCTAAGTGAAGAAAATTAAGACAACATGGTAGGCATTATGTGAACAAATATGGCAGTAGCTATGAGATGAGAGTTTAAAATGGGTAAGTCTTGACAGAGTTGTTCCAGACAGCATGAGATAGAGAATCTTAGTCTTCCTTGCTCTGATGCATAAAAACATGAATGCAGAGAAAGTTGAGGAAAAAAAGGATTCTGAATGGGAAAAATATTTGCCCATCCCTTGGTTCAGTGGATGCAATAAAGAACTTGCTTAACTTTATTGTTAGCTGTTTGTGATGTGGAGAATGCCATCTGAACTAGCATCTCCAGCCACATTTTGGAAAGGAGAAATGGACACTTTCAGATATAACTCATCTGTATGAATGTAGACAGTTACTTTTGGATGTGGTGATTCAAGCCTCCACTGATCCCACTGATTACATCTGCAATGTAATGTACAATCTCCACAATGGGCTGTAGAGAACACTCAACATGATTAATTGAGATGGGGCTGTCAGCACCATGTCAGATATGTGGCATTCAGATTCTGTTAGTCCTTGGGCTGCAAGCCAATGCCGTCCCACCACCAGCTGGGATGAACTTTGGGCCAGAACTGTGATGGAGCTGCAGGATGCTCTGCACTACAACCAGGGCAGAGCTGCAGCAAGGATGGAGGGAGAGGGGTGTGCCCAAAAAAGGAGGTAAATGTGACCCAGGCCTTTGTCTGCCCATGCTGTTATCAGAGAAGAGCTGCAATTCTGAATCAGAAGGAATTTCTGGGGGTCGCAAGTAGCTTGGAATGGGGCAGTGCTCTGGGGTAAGCAGTCAATGAAAGGGGAATCAAGCTGCATATGCTTTAGGGATTAGGTGCCTCACAAATGACCTGGTTAAAATAACCTTTTCTTTTGAATTTACCTGACATCAGCCACTCTCAAGATGCTTACAAAGGTACTTGGCTAGAAAAAGTACAGGTGTGTTCCAATGCAGCTGTGCCTATCCTGCTCAGTTAGGGCTTGGAAGAGTTATTGCTTCTTCCAAGAAGAAAGCTGTTTTTTTCTGGGATAGGAGAGATTGAGGAGGGGTTTGACTAGAGGGCTTGTATGGTCTAAACTGAACTGAAAGCCAGCGCTATTGTGGGTTTTCCAAGATCCTGACTCAGCTTTCGACCCTTGGCAAATCACTGACCTGAGTCAGAGCAGCTGGAAAGTTCGATAAAACTTAGTCTGACAGGAAAAGATGCTGCTTTGAGCTGAGCTGTCAGCCTTCTGTATTTGAGTAAATTTTGGTTCAAAGATACACACAACCTGAACTGCCATGCCTTCCTCAGGGATTTATGGGATTTTGAACCATCCCTTCTGTTGCTGCTCTGGAGTAACATAAGGAAGGAATGGAAGATGAAATGAACTGTGATTAGCTCTGTTTTAACATATGCAATTCAAGAAATCAGAAATCTTGATGGATTTGGTTTTTAACTATCCAGTTAGGATTTCTCATGGAGAGGTAGAAGAAGTTCAAAAGAGAAGATGCAAAAAATAATTTAATCTGCTTTCTTCTAATTAAATTTTAGAAAAGAGTGTTCTGTTGAGGAGGGATGGGCTGGAGAAGCAGTACTGGGAATAAAGCAAGTGTAGGGATTCCACTCCTGGTGTTATTGCCGATTTCTTATACAGATTGGGGCAGGATGCCCAGTCTCTTCTGCTTCCCATACTCCAGCTGTAAAATAAGGCAACCACATTTGCTTGGAAAAGTTTTGAGACTGTCCATTCACATATACATTGCAATCTAATCCAAATAATCCATGAAGTCAAATCATATGGATGCTCTGAGGTTATTGCAAAGGGAATCAAAAGCTCTAGAGATCTCTGAATGAAAGATCAGAATTTCCTCTCTTCTAAGAATGAAAACCTGGCCTTCCAACAGCTATATTTTCACCCCTGTTTTCCGGCTTTAATTGAAGGTTTACATCAGCTGGTTTTTAATTCACTCTCTTGCCTTAAATTAAACAGGAATGTCAGGAACAGAAAGACATCTGTGTACATCACTAAGCAATGTGGTATTGAACATTGCTGAGTTCTCCTTTCTGCTGCTCCACACATCAAGTCTAGTGGTGTTAAACATAAGAAGTTATGTCTGTCTGAAAGCCAGGATAACTCTCAATTTGTGTTGATCGTCCACAAGGCTGTAGAATAGGACTCACATTTATTCAATGCCACTGTACTGAACTGTAAAGGCATAGTGTTTCCAATTAAGTGGTCTGATAGTAAAAGAAGATTTATGGAAGAGATGGGAGATTAACAGAGAAATGCTGGTCCAAGAATTTTGAGGGCACTGACTCAGAGAGACAGATAACTTCAGGCTCCCTTGGGTTCACCAGGTTCTCTTACCACATGGCATTCATTAGGAAGCCCTGAAAGCAAGTGTTTGGCCCATAAATGTGGGACTGCTTTCCCTTCTTCACTGACCCTTTAAACAGTTAACAGCACTCTATATCTTCCCTACAGCAGAAGCAATTCCCAGACGTTGAAGCATTTCCATTGCAAAACACAGCTTGGGATTCTGGACTCAGTTATTTGTTTGGAAGATGTAGACAAAATGAAAGTGTAGCAAACTCATACCAGATTGGATCCACTTCAGAAGCTGCCAAACAGCTGCCAGTGCTGTCAGGTCAGAAGAGCTTGCCAGGCTGTTCCCTGGGGCAGGGGGTAGGTTTTAATGGGGGAACCTGGGATCTGGAGATGAACTATACAGCTAGCCTGGAACAGAATATGCTGTCTACTGCATTTTCCCACCCGCAAGTGTATAAACATGTCCCCTGCCCCACTTTTCAGGCTGAAATGCAGCTGATCTAGAGCACATCCACAGGAAAAAATGCCACTGGGCAGTTGGCAGTTGCTGCAGTGTCACTTCAGACAAAAGAATATATGCAAGTTAGGGACTTGGGAAGAATAAAAGACAGGAGAAAGAAAAATTTGTGGAATGCCAATAGTTCAGTGTCCTGCTAAAGGCCCTGTTCTTAACCTCTGTGCTGCCCCTTTCAGCCCTGCTTTGCTTAGAAATATTTGAGAGAGTGGAAGCTGCTGCTTTGTAGTCTGGGAAGGAGGAAGGTCTTACTAGCCTAGACGAATAGGCATACTTCCTCATTGAGACAGTGAAGTAGATGTTAACTGTAAAAATAAACATTTTGAAAGCATGTGAGATGACCAGTCAATTTGGATTCTTTAGCTACAGCATGGGACTTTTCTTTTGCTTCTGTCTTAAAAAAAAAAAAAAAAAAAAATTTAGGGAGATTTGTAGCTCAGGCAGTTTGGCACCTTTCACCAGCCTGAAATGAATTAAAAAGAAAATAAAAAACAAACAAGTTGAATGGGATACTGAGGTTCAAAACCCTTTGGAAAGAAAGATAAAAAAAAGGGAGGTTCTTTATTTGCTGGATTTAGATCTGAAAGGATTTTTGTTTCATTTTTAATACATACAGAAGATGGGGAAATATCTTCCTTTCTTTAGGGACTTATGAAAGCTCACCTTGTAAATCTGTCCATTTGGAAAGGTACAAACTCTTCCATATGTCATTAGTAACATATGTCAGCTTCCCCTGATCTCACTTTTGTGTGAAAGGGAGCTCTCCCTCTGTTATCAGAGATTAAGCAGAGGCAACAGGAAAGAAATCCAACAAAAGCGAGATTAAGTTGGTAAATTACAATGCAAAGGGCTTTGGAAAGAACTTCCTCTGGGGCAGCTTGAAATTTTCCATCAGAATATATTTCAGTGGAAAATTGCTTTTCAATAAAAGCAAAGTTGTTTTGAGTTAAATTATGACCAATCTCTCAACAAGGCTTCAGAGTGTGGCAGGAGGCCTGGAGATTCAGCTGAGAAATCTTTGGACAGTGTCTTCTAGAGGCTGTCACCACCGAGCTTTGTGACCCCATCCTGCTTCAGTGCCGGGCTTGCCATGTGAAATGCGTTTCTCACAAAGCACCATGGTGATACAACTTCCATGCTGCATGGCATCGTCTCAGCAAGAGACGGGACCATGCTGCACCATGAGAGATGTGGGCAAGCCAGGAATGTCAGCTCACAAGGAACGACAGGGACACAAAGCATACCAGCTACAAATCCCACGGGAGAGTATTTTTGAACTGAAATGGAGGGCTCTTGGCCAAAGATTTTAATTGTTTGGTGAAATCTCAACATTTTCCATGGGAAAAGAAAACAAAACCACAGTAATATTATTAATAATAAAAAAGAACAATTTTCAGCCCAGCTTTATCCAGTCAGTGTTTGAGAAATCCCAAGGACTGAGTTTCTATTAAAAGAATTCTTCCAGGCACCCTGAAAAATTGAGAATGGGAATCATGTATTGCTTGGGACTAATCAGACCATTAGACTAGGACCACAGGAGAGATCAGGGAAGCCCATCCATATGTGGTTCAGGTTTGGACTGATTAGCAATTATCAAGCAATGTTAAACCACAGAAGGCAGGAGCAGCCAAGAACTTGGAGTCGACAAGTTGATATATTTGTGTTTAAGGCAGAGTGTATGGTGGTTCTGGCAAAACCCGGCATGAAGAATGATGGTGAGTGTCTCGATATTAGAATAAGTCATAAAGAGTTTGATCCTCTTAAATCCTGCTGTCTCTGACTTTCTCCTCTCTCTTGCCCCAGAAAGACCTTGCTAAATTACCTATTTCAAGGGCTGAGCAGGTCTTGAGCATGAACAGTTAACGCTGCAAGTCCTCAACAAGACAAGAGTGACCAAGAGAGAAAGATGTGGGAGGGATTTGTATCTGTAAATTACAAAGATTAAAAATACCCACCTTGCACTTACGCTTAGTTTCAAGTTTCTGTTGAACAGCATCTGATACCTTCCATTTTCCATTGGTGAATTAGCCAAACAGCAGGCAGACAATAGAGACAAATTGGCTAAGTCAGCAAACACGTTGAATGGAAATGAGCTGGCTATGAGAGGGAGGGAGGCAAAGTGTTGAGGAAACCTTTACTAGTAAGTGATCCTTTGGTTTACTTACCTGTATTCCAGGTAAGCTTTGGAACTGACAAATGAAGGCAGTACCCTGGGAATTCTTCACAAGAGATTATATTTTCTATAGCTGTTTACAATTACACCTGCACGGTGTCATTTCAGTCTTCTTGGGCTGGGTCTGTGTTGTGGTATATTTTCCTTCAGCACTGGTAAGTTATGACCTTCCTTTGGGTAATTACTTGTGGTCCTGAGGAAAATACTTTCCCTCTCTCTCCCTCTGACTCTTTGTATTTCTAGTTTGAGATCAGATTGTGTTGAGTGTTACTGTCAAGACAAAAGGATTCCTACCATAACCCATCACCTGAAACAAAGCTTTGCCAAAAGTTATGATATGCTCAGGCCTGAATCTAAGACTTAAGAATTATGCCAACTGTAATATAAGTGATAATTTCCTTTAGCTCTTCTCCCTAAAAGAAATGTTTTAAGTGTCTCCTGGAAGGTTATTTTCAAGGGACTTAATCTCTTGACTGACAAAGGGGTGGAAAGGTACTGTTAGGCATTCCAAAAGGCTTTCCACCCAGCATGTCAGAAGAAGGAAAAGCATGACCTTGATAGCATAAATTGGGGAAAAGGGTGGGAATGCAGCCAAATCTTGAGGAAGTGTAAATATACATTTATGCTTTTAGTATCCCCTACAAGTTTTTGGTATTTTGTTGTTTCCTTGCTGGTGATGATATTCATTAATGATGAACATGCTAGATATAAATGAAAGGGAAGGATTTGTGTAGTCAAATTTATTCCTTGTGAGATACAACCTTGAAATCTTGATTATTTTTTATATGAGATGATATTCATAAAACAGTTCATCACTGCAGAAGTCTTTAACTGCTCTAAGGTTTAGAACTTAAAGACAAAGGGCAGCCAGAAAAAAGTACTGATGGCTATTTAAGCAGAAAGTCCTTATCTCCATCTCCAGAAGTCCTGTATCTTCAGACTGGTGGTAGGACAAAACACTCTCTTTTACCCTGTTCACAGTCTTTTCCCTTGGCATCTGATGTTAGCTGCTGTCAGCAGTGGTGCTGTGGAATAGAAGGACCCGATCTGACATGGGTTGTCTGTTCATGTCTTCTTGTGATACAAAAAACCTGCAGTGCTGTTTGAAGCAAACTGCAATATGTGACAGCCACAGTTGCTTTAGCTATGAGTGTAGAAGAAACATGAAATGGTCAAGACCAGTTAGACCACCCTCTCCAGTTTGTTCTTGGAGGAAAGCAAAAGACTGTGCCTTGTGGTCTCCTCTTCAAATCTCATCTCCATTGTGGCATTAACACTAAAAAAAGGGCCATAATGTTTGCCTTGTGACTTTGGGACACTCCTCAGTAAAGCAGTTGTCACCACAAAATACATTTTCATGGTTATTGACTTCTTTAATCCCCCTGTGAGCTCTACATCCTTACAATTATTCAACACATTTCTTTGGTTCAGCCATTGAACTCAGAGGGGGCACCTTATCCAGCACAACTCTCACTGAAAGGCACAGAGACCCTCCCTCTTCAAGGATGTAATTGCCTTGCAGCTGAAGCCAGGACTGCAGCTCGAGTTGAACAGACCTGAAACTGAATCAAGCTCATCCAGATCTTGTGTTGCAGAGTATCTGTCAAACTTTCTGATACACTTTTAGAGCCTGAGCTCCCAGCTGAAATTCCTTACATCATGCTGACATTTCCCTCAGGAATAAAGCTCCTGGAAGTGTGACTTCCAAAGCCACAGCCGCTACTGGATTGCAGTGGATATGTCCTCTCCAAAATGCAAATCACTACAAGGAAGCTGAACTGGGGCATCCATCCAGTGGAGCGAAATGTCCTCCCTATTCGTGCCTGAACAAGCTGACCAAAAACTTTCTGACCCTAGCAGCAGTGTAGGGCAGATGCCTTCCAAGTCTCAATAGTTGGCAAGCAGTATAAACACAAGAGAAAAAGCAGTTCAAATGCCTCTTGGCATTGCTTGAGCTAAGCTCAATATAGTCTGACTGTTCAGCTGAGCTTTCCTGCCTTTCCATCTGCATTGACTCAGGTCTCTTAGCTTAGACTACAAGAGCACCAAAATCTTGCAGCTTGTTTGACTGTGAGGTAATAATTTTGTTGGGAGGACTCATTCTTCTCAGGAAGGATCTTCTTCACCCAATTTCCTAAAGGAAACTAGACTTGAGAAATTGTATTGTCTGTATTTGTATGCACCAATTTGTTCCTCTCCAAACAACTGTGAAACCTGTTGGCCAAGTGATAGAATTCTTCGATATTTTTCTGAGATATAAACAAAATTAAGCACCCAGAGAGAGATACAGAGAGATATGTGACAGCACAACCTCATTTGTTTAAATTAGAGTCCTGAGAACAGGAAAAGTTTCAGAGGTCTTCATTAATCACCAGCCACAAGTCAGTGGGAAACCAGGCATCAGTAGTTCTACATGAACAAATAGTTTGTTTGTCCAGAGTTTTTTCCTTTATTTCTTCTTTCTTGGTTTGACTCTGTACAGCACCTAGCATGGTGGTGTACAGAAAGACACTTGTAATAACACAGTGGGAGAGTTGGCGTGCAGAAGGGATCATGAAGAGGGAAGAAACCATACTTGCAGGCAGCTTCTTCATTTTACATTAGTTTTTAATGTCAGGCCAACTCAGGGTGGAGAGGTGAGGGAGCAGAAAGTGAAGAGAAAAAAAGAAATAAGTGAAACTCCCACAACCCCAACAACAAAAACCTCAACAAACAAGAACACAGCAGCATGTCCAGGGACTGCTTGCTCCTCAGCTGAAGAGCCTGTTTTTTCATACTCATCTCTGTCTTGTGTCCTAGACTCACGTCGCCTCTGAGGCTGAAATACTGGTTCCTTATTCTGAAGATCGAGTCTCCTGGGCTTTGGTAATATTTTCCGGCCTTTCTAAGGTGTCTACTTGAATGAATAAGGAAATAAGAAGACAGACTGACTCCATGGGCACGGAGATTGGTTACCACTTACTTCATAGTGACTATCCAGACAGAATGAGAAGAAATGGAGCAGGGATGAATTGACCCAGATTGCCTTTGTAAACAAAGGTGGGAGAGATCAGGTAACAATTTCCCAAGCGTCGTCCAAGGAGGAGGCATAAGCAGGCAGGCAGTGGGAACTACTAGGGTTTGAAACCCTTCTGTAAAATCCCCTTGCCCTTCTGCTTTTCTCTGCTTTTTAGCAACTCCATCCTTCCTGTTCCCACGTTCCCTGAAACCCTCTTGGTTTTAGTTTTTTGCACTGCTGAAGGGTGTCATGTATACTAGGAAGCAAAACAGCCCACAAAGTCTTGACTTCCACAAACCTTGCCTTACACAGAGTCATTCAGCTCAGTTACTTCTCACTTCTTTTATTTTCTTTTTAATCCTGTTTCTGCCTTCTATCCTTTAGCCCCCTCCCACTCCCTTTCACATTTATCCCTTAATCAAATCACTATATGCTCTTCTCAGCAATTCTTCTGTAAATCCCTCAGGCGGGTTAGAAGCCCCCTGAGGAAAGATCTTTTTTTTGGCAACTGAGTTGAGATAGGAAAGAGGTCCTTGACAGAAGCATATTCCATCCCAGAAAGTTTTTAATCCTTCCAGATGCTTTGTCACAAACTGTGCTTTTATGCTGGTGCACTTTTAAAGGCAGCCAGAATATGTGCAGAGGTCAGATCACAGAGCTGCTCTGGAAAACTCTAAATTGCTCTTGCCTTTGATTCTTGTGCTTTAAAACCACTCTGAAGTTTAAATAAATGGATTAGAAATGAGTTAAAGAGCAGGGTGCTTAATGCTTCTGCTTAAATCTATAGCCTCAAGCCACGGCACTTTGGGCAGCAAGATCCTGTTAAATCTCACCAGCTCAGCAGGCTCTGAACAAGTCAAGGCTTGGATACAGATGTCTGTGGAGAAGCAAGGTGAGAGAGACCAGAGAGGTGGCACTGGTCCTTCTACACAGCACACACAGCAAGCCTCAAGATGGTGAAATGGATAGTGAGGCATACACTGGACCACCTTTCAGAGGAGGCATCAGCATCACAGCTATTTGCCATTGATACTAAAGCTCTGACACTATATATTTATTTTATTTTGTTTTAGGACTCATGATTTCCAGTCTTGTTTCCAGCTGAGGAAATTGAGGAGCTATGATAATGTGGTAGGCTAGATCATCTCAGGAGACTCAGCTGCCTTGAAAGCCTGTTCTGCTTCCCATTGTTTATTATTGTTGGATGGCAATAGGACAGCTGTTATGTTACATCCTTGAGGTAGCTGCACTTCCAGGGCTGGATGAAACGATTGCTGTAAATGCCAGCTTGGCAGCTATTCTGGCCCTCCTTGGGGTAGGACTTTACCCCCTGCCTCTGGTATGGCTTTGTTCTGTGAGAGAAGAGCAAAACATTTTGTAGCTGCTATTGAAAGAAGTTTCTCAACCTTTTAGGATAATCCCTGCTTTAAAGAGGAGAAGTTGAGTCAATGAGAAAGTAAATCACTTGTAAAGAGCACAGAGTGAGCCCTCTTGTTTATTGCCGAGTTTCTTGCTGTCTCTCAACACTGCCCTACCTGAATGCAGCATCGCTACTCGTGACTCCATTTTATTTTTTTTTCTTGCAATAATGATGCCAATGGTATTTATTTCTGGTTCACACTAAGACACCAATATTTGAAAGAAACTCATCCACAGTGACTCAGGTAAACCTGTAGAAGGAGGCACTGATGATTAAAATCTTGAATTTTGGATGTCCACCACACACCTCACCACATGTATAAGAACAGTCCAGCTATGGAGGGAGCAAAGAATGGGTTAGCTTGGCTTCCAGAGCTCACACACTCTTCTCTTTGCAACAGGCTATAAATTATGTAGCATTTAAAGATGACTTTCTAAAACCCTGGCTTTAAAGCTTTTATTTATAACTCCCACACTGATATTTTTCAGACTCGTGACAGCTCCCACCTTCACAAGTTGGGGACATGCCAAGCACCTGGCCTTTTCTATAATGGCCTATTCCCCCCCTAGTGAGCTCCCCCCCCTCTTTTTTAAGCAATGCTTTGGATATATCAGGGAGCTTTTATTTATAGTAGAGACATAAAAAACGAGTGGAAGGGAGCAAGAATGGTAAAAGGGAAAAGTAGCAAGTGTCCTAAATGTCTGACAAATGCCATAGAATTATTTCATGCTGGAAAAAATAAGGCCCTGGGAGTTGCCAAGATCTCTTAGTGATAATTAATATAAGAGCAGCATTAGTCCATGTAAAGCAGGTTAGACTCAACCTAGCCAAGATGTAAACTGGTGAATAAAGGGGAACACCTCAGGGAAATGATGAGGAAGGGGGTACTTGTCTTTCCCAGGAGGGGCTAAGCTCACCACTGGCAGAATAACGGGGGAGGGGTGTGTGTGAGAATCACAAAATCACAGAATATGCTGAGTTGGAAAGAACCCACAAGCTTGCACAGGACTGTCCCCAAGAGTCACACCATGTGCCTGGGACTATCATCCAAACGTTTCTTGAACTCTGTCAGGCTTGGTCCTGTGACCACTTCCCTGGGGAGCCTGTTCCAGTGCCCAACCACACTCTGTCTGTTTCTAATATCCAACCTAAACCTTCCCTGGCACAACTTCAGGCCGTTCCCTCAGGTCCTGTCACTGGTCACCACAGAGAAGAGATCAGTGCCTGCCCCTCCTCTGCCCCTCAAGAGGAAGTTGTAGATGGCAGTGAGGTCTCCCCTCAGTCTCCTCTTCTCCAGACTGAACAGACCAAGTGCCCTCAGCCGCTCCTCATACGGCTTCCCCTCAAGGCCCTTCACCATCTTCATTGCCCTCCTTTGAACATTCTCTAAGAGCTTAACATCTTTCTTATATTGTGGTGCCCAAAACTGCACACAATATTCAAGGTGAGGCTGCCCCAGTGCAGAGCAGAGCGGGACAGTCCCCTCCCCTGACCGGCTGGTGATGATGTGCTTGATGCCCCCCAGGACATGGTTGGCCCTCCTGGCTGCCAGAGCACTGTCGACTTATATTCAACTTGCCATCAACCAGCACCCCCAGGTCCCTTTCTTTGGCACTGCTTTCCAGCATCTCATTCTGCAGTCTGTCTGTACATCCAGGGTTGCCCCATGCCAGGTGCAGGATCCGGCACTTTCCCTTGTTGAACATCCTATGATTGGTGATTGCCCAGTCCCCTAATTTGTACAGGTCTCTCTGCAGGACCTCCCTGCCTTCAAGGGAGTCAACAGCTCCTCCCAGTTTTGTGTCATCTGCAAACTTGTAGTATCCCCTCCAGTCCTGCATCCAAGTCATTTATGAAGATGTTGAAGAGCACAGGGCCTAAGATGGAGTCCTGTGGAACACCACTAGTGACAGGTCTCCAGTCTGATGTTACTCCATTCCCTTTGTGCTGGCCCCAATTGCTCATCCACCTCATGATGTGTTTATGATGGCATCCTAGTGTTGTCAGGCACCTATTTAAGGGGGGACCCTGATGGGGTCTATGCAAAATAGAGCTGGCTCTAGGACTTTGAATTTTTGTTTTTTAATTATTTAATTGAGCTCCCAGTGTTAGAGAGCTCAGCCTTGAAGTAAGAGCCATATCTTGAGCTGTAAGATGGGTAAAGGTCTCTAGGAGCCCTAGTGATGTCTCCTGAAGTGAAATACCTGCAGCTACAGCTCAGTCTTTGCTTTGGGATCTGGCTTACATAGTCACAGTCAAGCCTGGCTCTGGGATTCCCAGTAAGAAATAGATGTAAGATACTGAATTTTAAATAGGACAGCCAAAGCCTAACATACAGGAAAAAGCCTCATGTGAGGCTCCCTTTTGGTGGGTGAGGTTGTTGCAGTCTCATGTTGTTACTTTCAGCTTCAGAAGCCTATCTAGGTATCACAGTCAAGAGAAACATCTGCTCAGGCCAAATCACCAGAATGCAGGAGGAAGATGACTCCTGAAAACTGGATATAGCAGGGAAATGAGCAGTATCTTACAGCAACCTAATTCTTCAGGATTTGTTTGTAGAAGAGACCCCTTTTCTCCCTGTTGTTTGCCATGCCTTCCAAGCCTTGGAATGTCTTTGGCTCTGTGTGCAGCAGTGTGAAGCAGACCCCTGCAGTCTCAGTGAGGCTTGCTCCTTCTCCCAGACCAAGGAACATTTTTGCACCTCGGAGCAGGCATGCTTGCATTGCCAGAGGAAGACAATTTGGCTTTGTGAAATCTTTTAAGGTTTGGAAATTTTTTTGGTTTTTTTTGTTTGTTTCAAAAAACAAATGCCTGGGGAAGGATAAGCATTTTAAAAAAAACCTCAACAAAACTAAACAAAACACAAAAACCCTCAACATGCATGTGAAGCATATTTGTGTCTGAACATCTGTTTTCAGCTCTATGCTTTGATTCAGATGTCTCCTTCTCTCTTGTCTGAAGTGACCAGCAGGTCTCAGAGATTAGAAATCTGGCCAGAGAAAAAAAAACTTCCTTGAAATTGCTTTGTCTTCCCTGCAAAAATGCCCCAAGTTTTGAAGGAATGGCACTTTTCAGCAGACGTAAATGTAGGTGAAATTCTCTGACCACCTTCAGACTACTCTCAGCAGCACCAGGCATTGCAGGCAAAACAAAGACATCTTGGCAAAATTACACCATTGAAATTGCCGGCAGAGGAGCTCAATTTAACACCCACTAATTGTTGCACAATAGTTACAGGAATAATCGGAATTTGTTAATTAGATGCATGCCAATGAGTAATTCAAGACTGGTTTCAATAATTATTCCTATCTTCCCAATAGGCTGTGGTGGTGATTAGCTTGTTGGCTCTTTCTCTTGACTGTTCTGCTTCAAATAGAAAGGAGGTGAGAGACACCCATGTAGTGAGCCTTGGCACTCCTTAATGAAATCCTCCTCCCAGGATGCTGAGACCTGCTTGCCCATGAGTGCCTTTGACCACAGAAACGTCAGACACAGTGAAGTGGACTGCCAGCAAGCTCTTGGATCAGCACTGTGCCAGTGAAATTAAATTAATACTTTTATTGTGTTTAATTCCTGAAAGAAGATGCAAGGATGACAAGTGCCATGGATTCAAATCCTCCATTATAACCACAGTGGCAGAAAAAAAAAAAAAAGTGGTTGGACAACAAAACTCGCTTCCCTGGGACATAGCTAAACTCCTTGTCCCCCGGTCTGGACAAATGCCCTCTACTGGCTCAGAAGGACTTTTTTTTGTTGGGTTTTTTTTGAAGTTTCACCATAAACTTGCCCATTCGCCAACTTCAGATCTAATAATTTTTGACCCTCCTTTGGTTAGCTCCTTCAGTGTTACTTGTGACTTTTTTGGGACCATGGAGAAGAGATACCTCAGCAAGGCATGAAAATAGATTAGTGGAGGAGAATTAGTTTAACTGACCTTCTGAATGCTAAACAGTAAAAATTCCAACCCAAAACACAAAAAAAGGGAAAAAAACTGAAAACAATTTACATTCCATTGCATGATCTGCTCATCTAGGCTTGGGAAGGAAACAAGAGAAATGCCCAAATAGTAGACAATAAGATGGTTTGTGTTGATAACATCATTCATTTTCAAGTCATCAGCAGTCACAAATGTTTAATATTTCTGACAGTCATTTTCCTCATGGACTCAAGGGAATTGTTGCTACTGAAACAGTCACCTGATGGAAAACAGCAATAGTACGAGCTGATTCTGTGTGGAAAATACTATAATCTGTAGGATTTGCTGATGGAATTGAGGAAGGCCACACACAAGCAGGAGCCAAAGAAACGTGAAGACTGCTTTTCTTGACAAAGATGTTGGTGAATGGCTACAAGTTCCAAGACCATATTTTTGTATCTCCCCTCATAAAATAGCACCTTTGAGCACCCCAGAAACCCCTTGTCTGCCTCGCACTAAAGCACTTGTTCATTTGATGGGATGTGGGAGCCAGGGAAGTAAGGGACAGACACGCAAGAAGGCAATGATAGTGGCAAAGGATCCTGTTTGCTCAATACACAGCTCCTCTGTGGAGAGGCAATTCTGCTGCACCAGCAGAGACCATAACAGTTTGTGAAAAACATATGAACATGTCATTGCTTTCCCGTCATGTTCTCATTGCTGGGATAAGTTAGGGCACCACAAATTACTCTGAAGCTGAGTACCATCCCCTGCTACTTTTCCCCATTACCTGTTTTATCTCCTCATGTTCGCCAGTGGCTTCTCTTTCTGCCTTCTATCTTGCAGGGGTAACCAAAGGATTTCAAAACATCCTCCATCTTCTTGAACCTTGAGCAGAGAAATAACTACTTTTCTAGTCTCTCCTCAGTGCACCTCATTCTTTTGACAGACATACTTCCTCTTTCAGCTACTCCCTGCTCATTTACACCCCTTTCATCACTATTTCCCTAAATTACAGCTGCTAATTGAGCTGCCTAGGTTAGCAGCACAGACAAGATGATCCCATTCAGTCAATGAAGAAAGACCAGGACCTTCCGGCTGTGCCTTGAGCGACCTGTGTAACTCTGAATGGTTTCTCTTTCTGTTAACTGCAGAGGGAGCTGAAAGCCAGCAGGATGCTAATTTATCTGCCTGAGGTGAGACAGAGCTGTACCATTCCTTGGGCAGGACTGGACACTTCAGGAGAAGCCATCTAATGCAGCATTATTTGAACAGCTCACAAGAGGGGTTCTGCAGGGCTCCATCTTGTGCTCTTCAACATCTTCATAAATGACTTGAATGCAGGACTGGAGGGGATACTAAACAAGTTTGCAGATGACACAAAACTGGGAGGAGCTGTTGACTCCCTTGAAGGCAGGGAGGTCCTGCAGAGAGACCTGTACAAATTAGGGGACTGGGCAATCACCAATCATAGGATGTTCAACAAGGGAAAGTGCCGGATCCTGCACCTGGCATGGGGCAACCCTGGATGTACAGACAGACTGCAGAATGAGATGCTGGAAAGCAGTGCCAAAGAAAGGGACCTGGGGGTGCTGGTTGATGGCAAGTTGAATATAAGTCGACAGTGCTCTGGCAGCCAGGAGGGCCAACCATGTCCTGGGGGGCATCAAGCACATCATCACCAGCCGGTCAGGGGAGGGGACTGTCCCGCTCTGCTCTGCACTGGGGCAGCCTCACCTTGAATATTGTGTGCAGTTTTGGGCACCACAATATAAGAAAGATGTTAAGCTCTTAGAGAATGTTCAAAGGAGGGCAATGAAGATGGTGAAGGGCCTTGAGGGGAAGCCGTATGAGGAGCGGCTGAGGGCACTTGGTCTGTTCAGTCTGGAGAAGAGGAGACTGAGGGGAGACCTCACTGCCGTTTACAACTTCCTCTTGAGGGGCAGAGGAGGGGCAGGCACTGATCTCTTCTCTGTGGTGACCAGTGACAGGACCTGAGGGAACGGCCTGAAGTTGTGCCAGGGAAGGTTTAGGTTGGGTATTAGGGAAAGGCTCTTTACCCAGAGTGTGGTTGGGCACTGGAACAGGCTCCCCAGGGAAGTGGTCACAGGACCAAGCCTGACGGAGTTCAAGAAACGTTTGGATGATAGTCCCAGGCACATGGTGTGACTCTTGGAGACGGTCCTGTGCAAGGCTGAGGACTGGACTCAATGTTCCTTGTGGGTTTCTTCCAACTCAGCATCTTCTGCAATTCTGTGGCTGTGATTCTGTCACTCTGTGATTCTGTTCCAAGCAAGCAGCAGAGAAGAGAACATGCAAAACTGACTCAAAGTTGGGTGGGGAAGGCAAACAATTGCCCCTTGCTGAAATTTATGCTTCTCTTCTTACATAAAGAATCTGAAGATAGCCAAAAGCATGGGAAGTAGAGGTTCCCCAGAGACAGGGGAACAGAGACAATCTCAATGCATGAAGCTTCAGTGGATTTTGCTATCCCTGAACTTACCACCATGGGACTCAAACCTCTCATGTTCTCTTGATCTGTACTACAAAAGAAATATAACTTTCTAGTTGTCATTGTGTTGCCATCTCTTGCTCCCTCACTATCATTATGAAAACACACCTTACAAGAACTACCAAACAGAAAAGAGACTTGAGGTTTCCCACATAACACAATGACACTAAAGTTTCAAAGGTTTTCTCCAGCCTGGGCTTGGTCCCAATCAAATGGGAGGTTTTGCAGAGTCCAAAGACCAAAACTTCTTCCTCACTCCCAGTGAAATATAAAAAGCACAATAACACTCTGGGCCACCTCTTTTATGGGATACTTGGATAATTACCTACTGACTTCAGCTGCTCCAGCCCTGCCCCTGGAGACCCCATGATACACCAGTGGCCTCACTGCTGCTCAGCATTAACTCCTTGTCTCTCCTCCTTTCTCTGCCAGCTGGGACAATAGAAGTATGAATACCGTGAGGACAAACTCAAGGAGTTTCTAGCCCCACTCTAATTTTACCTTGACCTTAGAAAACTTAACTCATAAGTTGTCTGGTAGTATGCAAAGAAACTCTGATCTAAGCACTCTGTTTCCTCTGTCTTAACTCAAGGTTGAAACTAGATGGAACCAAAATTAAAATAAACCAGGCATCAATTACTCACTGGCCAAATAATGGACAAATGACTCAGGTATCCTGAGAGGGACAGAAACAAGACAGCTGATAGACACAAACTGGCTGACACTGAATGGTCTGACGAGATTTTATAGATCAACAGGGAACAGGACTTTTTTCTTCTATGAATCAGCACGGAAACCTTTCTATAGATGTTAACACAACATATGCTTGGTCTAAATATCCCACAGAATTCTTTAATTCTGATTTCAATGTTCTAGAGGCATAAACTTGCTTCTCCTCTGTTTGATCTGATATAGCCAGTTCTTTCCTTCAATGTGTGATTGTCTTTGACTTTTTGCCTCTACTTTAAATGGTTGCAATAGTCCTGACCACAGCTCTCTACATTTCAGCAGCCACAGGTCATGCAGTAGTTTCTGATGATTGCTTAGACTTTGTTACTCTGGAAATCAGGGTTTGTCAAGGGATTTCCCACCTGAGACTTCCCCACCTTCCTCAAAATTATGTTGGATTGAAAGGAGCAACAAAAGCCAACAAATATAAAGCACACTTTTGGCTAACATCTGAAATGCCTTCAGATATCATCTAAAGTTACACGCACATGTCCCCAGTGAAGCCTGAAACAAAGCTCTCAGAGAAGACAGGATTAATTTGAGGTCAGAAGGGCTTTGCTTTCTGTCATAACATTGCCATGATGTAGTACCAAACTCATTACTTACCATGACATGAAGCTAAGAGACTAAAGAATGGTTTAGAGTATGTTAGTTCATTTTCCCCTTCCACTGCAATATGTTCTCTTGAGGATGGCAGCAAACAATCTAAACAAGGACTTGTGTATATGGAACAATTTAGTCCCCATGCAAACAATATGGGGACATCAGGGATTGCTGTGAGATGTTATGTTTTTGTTTATCCAAATTGCCTACAGATTTTTCTACATGTCAGTCTCAGCTCGGAGTGGGCTGTGTTCTGTAATTAAGCCAAGTTGATTAGACAGTTTCAGAGAAGGGAAACTAGTTCACAATATGTCATCTGACCTTTTCTGTCTTTTTCCTCAGCTCTGATCAGCTGTGAAGCAATTCTGAACTTTTCAAAACAATTTGTTCTTCAATTTGGAATAATGACAGTAAATAGTTCTTTAAATAGCCTCATTTGTCAGCTGTCCACTGAGATAGTTAACATTAAAGACCTGATCTCCTTTACGGGATACTTAAGCTGTCTACTGCTGACCTTCCATATGATCCCAGGTAGATGTTCTCAGAAGGTCTTGGGTTCACCAGTTATGTAGTTGGAAGGGATGACTCTAATTGTTCAGTTCTGCAAAAGTGAGACTTGAGGATTTCCATGAATTCAACCCTTTTGCAGTGTTCCGACTAGGAAAAGATACTTCATACTCAGCACAATACTTCCTGTGATGAAGGTTGTACCATCAACTACAGTTTGGTTGCTTTGGGGATAAATTGTATTTTTGCCTGATCATTTGCTCCTTCTTTTTGGCCTGCTTGTGTTTTGCCTCAACCTCTGCAAATGAGCTGCTGTTATCTATGAATTCTCTGCCTAGTTTTTCTTGCCTATATAAATAAAGACTTAAAATCAAAGTTGTGCTTTGATTCACAGCAAATTGAGCTGTGTATGAACAAGCACACTCTGTTGTCAGTAGGACATTAGAAAAAAGCTACCAGGTTCAAGTTGTTTTGAATATAGTGCTCCAGAAACTTCAGGACTTCTGTGATTGTGTCATCCTCACAAAGTTCACACTGAAATCCTCATACACCATCTGATTAATCTAAGCATACGCTGCAGATGCTTCTAACATTTATGGAGATACAACAGCCTCTGTAGAGCAACAGGGATCCAACAAAAGACCTCAAAATCCACCTATTGTAGGTGACCAGATGAAAAAAAGGAGTGTACCCAAGAAGAAAACCCTATTATTTACATATCTCTCTGTATAACTATCTTGTGCCAATGTCACTAGCCCTCTGTGAAGCTGGATGTCTTGAACAATACCTCAGTATATTGGATACAAACTCTGCTCTCTCCCACTTCAGCTATCCTTGATTGCACACTTCCAGGTGCTGATTTCCAGATTAAGGGAGTCTTTATTTTAGACTTTTCACACGCTGTCAACGTGGTGTTTGATTACATCAATAGAGGCAAAATATCAGTACTTAGTGCAAATAAAGAGATTTTTTTAAGCGGGGAGATCTATTTTTGTCACTTCCTGCTGTGGGGCAGGTTATCAAGATGACCTGCAAACAGCATTGCAGCAAAGAACAGCTCACTGTTTCGGGAGGTGAGGGGAGACAGATGGTATTTATGGTGTGTTATAAACAGTGAAGGACTCTTTGGACAATATCCTAATAAATACCCTAAAAAGAAACTGCCAGATGCTCATAACTCAACATACAGACTGTCATCCTTTCCCTCCTGCTTTGTGATGTAGTTAAGCTTTGTCTTTTAGTGTTGCCACAGTGAACTCAGCTATAAGGACAAACTTTATAGTCACAGATAAGAGATGTTGAAGGGCTCTTTATGGTCAGGACACATGCAGAAATCCACAGAAGTGGTATGCTTGTCTTCAGGCTGGGAAGCCTTACCAGGTCTACACCTGCCCCTCAGGGACATTTTTTCAATTGTGGTATCAATCATGGACCCAGCAGGACCCATGGGCCCTACCTTAGCATGGTGCAGTGTCAAAAAACAGAATTTGGACGTAATTCTGGGACTGATGACCTCTCACAGAGAGAGATGGACTCTAGTGATGCAGTGCTTGGCTCCAGGTTCATACTTCTCTCAGGCTTTCAGCTTTGCATGATGGATGCAGAATTAAGAGGAGTTCCTCACGAGGAAATGTGCCCCTGGGTGTCACTGCCTCTCAACAGACCTGTGAGGGTGGGAGGGATGGAGATGTTGAAGAGAACACCATATAAAGGCATTTAGCAATGACATCTGGAAGACAACCCATGCTTTGTCCTGAAAAAATGGTTCCTTTGCCCCAGTGCTGAGGGCTGCCATCATCCCCCTCCTCATTTTTGGGTGGGTGCTTGCCAGTACAGCCCCCAGACTGACAAAACCCACTCTCTGTTGTTCCCTAAGTCCCTCAGAGGGAAAGAGTATCGTCACTTTCTTTACGCAGTGTTTGCCTGCCTCCCAGACCCAATTAGCTCCAGGAGTGAAGCCTTGAGCCTGCCTTCCCGCTTGGACTTTCTCCAGGGAGACCACTAGGGCAGACAGTGACTGTTGCCACGAGCGGGGTGTTTCTACTGGGAGTGCTGACAGCCTGTTTTCATCAGCTCTGAGTGGAAAAATTGTTTGGAAAAAGGCCTGAAATGTTTATCAAAGAAACACAGCATTTAGTGTAAATGATGAAATGATGGCAAATTAATCTAAAACCCACCATCGCAGCTATCAGGAATCATGGTCTGTAATAGTGGTGATATGGTCAGTGGAAGCTTCACCCCCAGGCCTGCGTGTAGTGGTTTCATAGGCAACTTTTGTCTTTTAGCTGAAATGCAGCTGCTTCTGGGGTGGATCACAGGCTCTGCAGGGCACCAGCTCCACTGTGGAGTGAGGAGTTTGAAGGTGACCATTGCATTGCTCACGGCTGCTTCGGGCTGCTGCGTCTGCCCATGGCCTTTGGAAGCCTTTTGCCTTACACTGTTGAGTTACTCATGACAGAGACCAGCCTATTTTTTTGTGCTGTGAGGAGGATTAATAACCCTCATCACAGTTCATGATGTAAACATGAGACTGGCTGGGATGTAAGGATTAAAGGCCACAAGGAGAAGAGCTCTTTGAATGCCCTGCGGTAACACCAGGGAAATCTTTTCTTCCCTCAGCAGTCAGGAGTTCAGGCTGTTCTAACAAATAATATCCCTCAGGCCTTTCTGACTCATGTGCAGAGCAATAATTAGGAAAGAAGTGTTTCCTCCACTCAGTAGGCATCATCATTTCTTGTGAAGCCCTTCTGGTAATGTGTAACTTCTATGCATAGAAAAAAGGTTTTAATCTTGCAAGGGCTGTAGCAATCGTATGTAAAACATCTTAAAAGTGCATTTTTTAAAGTTATGCTTCTAGCTCTCATAGGCTAAGACCTAACTTCTAAACTGAAAACTGAGTGTAGTGTTGTGGTGTGATATTTCACTTCAGTCTGCAGACAGTCTACAGCTATCACCCACAGGGCTATACTTTCCACTCACCTTTGGAAGTCAGTGTGGTGGCAGGTCTACATACCCTGGAGACATCACTGGTCATTTTCAAGGGCAGAGTGGGTAGAAATGAGAAATCATGCAGTAGAGAAAGGAAGAAGAAAGGAAGATTCACAAAGCCTTTCTTGTACCTGTGATCAGTGTACCTCTAGAGATGCTTAGGAGGGATGTGATATCCAAAGTCATAGTCTGGGGCTGAGCAGGGAATCTAGCCTTTTTTTGCTGAATGAGGAGGACAATCATGGTTAGGGCAGAGAGGATTTAGTATTTTACTTGGAGATTTCCCCAATGGCTAATGCTGATCAGCAGTCTCTTGCCATGCCTAGAAAGGAGACACGTGCCAGTGGAACACTGCTGGCATGAAAGCATCTCTTGCCAACTCTGCTTAGCCTGCTGCCCTCCACCCATTCCTTCAGACCTGTTGAGCCAAGAGTTCATTAGGTTTCACTTCTGCTTTGCCCTTGCTGCTAAGCATTTGCCCAGAGATGAAGATCCTATGAGGTGCTGTGTCTGAGGCTGAGGGGAGGGCTGGAGGGAAAGCTATTGTTGCTCTTATCTCACTGTGAGATTTGTTGCATTCCGAGGAAATCATCTGGTACTTGGCTTTTCCCACTGCCCTGGCCACCGTGAGGCTTTAGGACAATCCCTAATCTGTTCCCTTGTGAACACTGAAGGCCTTTCTTGTGGGAAACAAGTTTGCAAATTCAGTTGTTTCTATCAAAGATGAGAGAACATCCAAGCAGTGCCAGACAGTACAAGCTTCCCCCACAGGCACTCTGGCTCTGGCATCCCACACTGATCTATCACCACCAAGACCCACAGCACAAGCCAGCATCCCTGTCCCAAGCAGCCACCTCCTCCGCCTCCCCCTCTGCTCATAGCATGCGTTCCTGGCTGCCTACCTCTCCTCCTCTCCAGCAGACTTGCCAGCGAAGAGAGACACAGTGCAAAGCCTGGGAAAAACTGGCACTGACTTTTCTCTCCCCTGTGCACAAAAGAGCACATGCAGGCACACAGACCTGTGGGCTTGAATCTTTGACTAGGACTCATGTCCCACTTGGTGGGGTGGCTGCAATCCCTGAGCTCTGCAGCGCTCTGGCTGGCAGTGGTAGTGGACCAGGGATGTGTCTTGGTGGGGTGGGGTAAGGAAGATGGCACTTGGGGAGCAGCACAGTGCTGAGGTGTCAGTGAGGATTGGGGTCCAGATTTCCTCCCTCTAGTCCTCCTTACCGTCTTCTTCTGCCCCTCACCAAACCTACCCTTCCTCTGCTTATCATACAGTTCTTTGCACTCCCTCCTTGCCCTGGGGAAGTGGCCACCCAAGAAGCAAGGCGGAGGGGAAACAGGAGGAGCATCTCTTGGTGCTGCCAAAATCATTACCACGTTGCTTCTGAAGCCTTGGCTTTGGGTGTCAAAGAGCACCGTTCACTGGCCCTGCCTCCCCAGCAACCACTTCTGCCACCACCCAGGCCCTCATCTCTTCTTGCAAGGGGTGCTGATGGCAAAATTCAAATCCAAATATTTTGGACACTTTCCATGCCTTCCCAATCTTGCCCTTCATACCTTGATCATGACTTTGCATATCAACCCCCCGTCAGAGGACAAGGGGGGAATTTGCTCCTACCAGCCTTTCCTCCTCCCACTTCTCGCTAAGCAAACCTGGCCCCTCCACTCCACCTGCATCAGAGATGAGGATCAAAGGATCCCCCTTAGTTATCTCATCAAGGTCCTGCTGCAACACCACAAGCACATCTGGTTGTGGTTTCCCTTGGGAAGGCTCCAGATAATTGCTGCATACCACATACCTCAGCCAGCTCCCCCTCTGCCTATGAGTGCTCCCTGCCTCCCTGCCCACCCCTGGCCACCATGTTACTGATGCTCCTCTCCTCTGCCACCTTCACACACTACTGGCTTGTGGCCAGGGAGGGAGCAGAGGAGGTGCTCTGGCTGCATGCAGAGTAGGGCTGAAATATTGTGGGGTCAGGAGGTAATGAGAAAAGCTTGCGTTTTCTCTTACATCCCACCCAAAGCTCTCGTTCAAGGGTTTGAGGACATGGGACAGAGCTCAAGCCTGAATCACTCCTTGAAGATGTCCACCATACCAAAAGATAGAACCTTCTGGTTGGAAGGACCAGCCCCTTTTTGCACCCCCTGATTCTCCTCAGTCTGGGTCTGAGCAGGCTTTGCCACAAAAACATCAATCCTTAGTGAAGTTGCACACAGGAGAAAAAAATGCACGCAGAATCCCCAGTGCTGTGGCAGGTGACACTGACAGAAATGGGAAGGAAAACAAACTGTCAGGAGTGCTTATCAGAAGCACAAGGCTCAGGAGAGTGGGTAGGAGTTGATTGTTTGCTGGTAAATCACACCAGGTTTCATGGTGAAGCACCTAGGGCAGCCTTAAAAGCCACCCATTAGTTCAGTGGGATTTAATGTCTTCCAATGAGCAAATACCACCTCATATTGTTAGCACAAAGTGGTCCTCATCAAAGTATTGTCAAAATTACAACATTTTTTCATAAATCCAGCAAATTGCAGTCTGCCTACAGCCATCCACTGGAGTCTTCCTTGTCTTACTTTAATTGAACTTTGTTGTGGGGGAGGGAAATGGGTTTACATTTTTTATTGCTGGATGTGTTTTATGGGAGATCTGTCAGCTGGAAGCGACAATGCCAATTAGGATTGCATGTTTTTGTGTGAGTTGTATAGTCTTTGAAAGCAGAAAAGAGAGGAGGTGCAAGCAAGACAAGCTATTTAGAATGATAGATTGGGGGAAGAGCAAGATGGGAAATACCTTGGTTGCTACCTGTAGCTGTGAGACTGTCCCTCTGTCCTTTCCCCCTGCCAAGACACATACACACAGATTATCCAACATGTGCATAGAGAAGATTGGAGGTTTATTTACCACTGCCCTAATTATACCTATCCCCAGCCACTCCAGTAAGGCTCATGACTGCACACAAGGTATTGTGTGTTCTTCTCCTATGTATTTCCACAGGTGTGAAGCAAACACCTTCCGAAGGGAACTTCTTAGGTCTGTCTCCCTTGGGTCACTGTCTGTGATGTAGGCAATTTGAAAACACAATATTTTGGGAAGGAAGGCACAGAAGTCTGAAACAGCCCAGGCTCCCTCATAGTGTCTTATAATAGAGTGATTCTAATTCACCTAGCAAAGGACAATGAGCATGATAGGTGCTTGGTTTGGGAGCATCTCCATTGTATTAGTGATGAGACCAGGGAGAGAGAAGGAGGAAAAGATACTGTATTTCCAGGAAATCTTAATTCTTTGGATTTAGTCTCTTGAGCCAAGTGTCTGATGGCAAATGCAGCAACAACATCCAAAAATCCAGAGGCAAACCTTTACTTTCCAATCTGTGAGCATCCGGGGTGTTCACTGAGACTGCTGACAGACTCTCCCGCCTTCTCTGCTGTGTCTCCACAGTCAGCAGCCTTGCCTCTGTCCACAAAGACCCTCCAGACCCCTTGCATGAGGGCTATAAGCCAGCTTCATGGGCTAGATGGCAAATTCAGCAATCTTGGCAGAGGTGATGTGGAGAGTAGCAATGTGTTTTGAGTGCCAGACTGCTCCCCTTTGGGAGAGGGATGGGTACTCAAGATTTATGCTGCTGAACATGCAAAATAAACACTTGGTCTCCACATGCTTTGCTAGTCAGTGTGTGGTACCCAGCTGATTCAAACACCCATCCATCAACCTCTCTTGACTCATCACTAAAACACTGAAATGCACAGGGGAGTGAACACTCCCACATGGGGATGAGAGAAGGTTCCATTTGCCATGAGATGTTGAAATATCCCTCTGAGCCATCTCCTAATACAGGCAGTTTGGTACAACATTGCCTTGCTGATGTGAACCATCACTTTCAGCTCAGACTTAAAAGTCCATTTTTTATCTTTCCCTGTGACACAGTGTATCTCCTTCTGTTGGCTCAACTCACTATGGGCCAGCGCAGGAGTTTACTCTTATGGGGCAGATGGGACATTCTCTTTGGCAGGATTTCAGAGCTGCTGGCCATCATGGGTGGCAGAGTAGGAGTCCCTTTTGGCAAAGTGGGGGTAATGCTATCTCACCCATCACCCTTTGCTTGGCTGCTTCTCTGTGTTTCCACTGGAGTGCTCTATTAATAGCCTTGTTTCCAAACAACACTGGCACTAATCATAATTTATTGAGACTTAAGTGGCACATCTGACAGTGACACTGACTGCTAGTGTTTGAGTATCAAGAAGGAATTTTAATGAGAAAAGGAGTAAAATGAATAATGTGTTAAAATGGAGATGGACTTTGCCAAGCTTGTGTTTAAACAAGATGATGAAGAATGTGATTAAAGTTTATTGGCATGGTAAGATAGATGAATTAGTTGATTCCCTTGAAGGCCAGGTGGCCCAAAGTATTCATTCTTGCTTTCTGGGACTGGACAACTCTGAACCTGTGCCTGTGAGAAAGTAGTGAAATATGATACATGGACAGTGGGATTAGTGCACTTTCTGCAGGTTTGCTAACAACACCAAGCTGTGTGGTGCGGTTGACACACTGGAGGGGGGGGGATGCCATCCAGAGGGACCTTGGCAGGCTTGAGGGGTGGACCTGTGTGACTCTCATGAAGTTCAACAAGGCCAAGTGCAAGGTTCTTCATTTGGGTCTGAGCAATCCCAAGCACAAATGAAGACTGGGCAGAGAATGGATTAAGAGCAGCCCTGAAGAGAAGGACTTTGTGTATTAGTTGATGACAATCTCAACATGACCTGGCAATGTGGCTCACAGCCCAGAAAGCCAACTCTGTCCTGGACTGCATCAAAAGATGCATGACCAGCATGTCTGGGGAGGTGATTCTGCCTCTCCACTTCACCCTAGTGAGACCCCACTTGGAGTACCACACCTAGCCCTGAGCTCCCAACATAAGAAGGATGTGAACCTGTTGGAGCAAGTCCAGAGTAAGCCACAGAGATGATCCAAAGGCTGGAGCACCTCTGTTATGAAGACAATCTGAGAGAACTGGGGTTGTTCACCCTGGAGAAGAGACGGCTCCAGGGAGACCTTATAGCACCTTCCAGTACCAAGAGGGACTACAAGAGAACTGAAGGGGGATTTTTTACAAGGGCAAGTAGTGATAGAACAAAGGGAAATGGCTTTAAACCGAAAGGGGGTAGGTTTAGATCAGATATCAGGAAGAAATTATTTACCGTGAGGGTGGTAAGGCACTGGGACAGATTGCCAAGAGAAGCTGTGGATGCCCCATCCCTGGAAGTGTTCAAGGCCAGGTTGACTAGTTGACTGATCTAGTGGAAGGTACCCCTGTCCATGGCAAAGGGTCTGAAACTAGATGAACTTTAAGGTCCTTTCCAAACCACACCGTTGTATGATTCTGTTCTATGAAATGGGAAGGTGGTCTCCATCAAACTGCCCCTGTCTTTGGATGGATGTTGTTCTTCTGACACAGTGGCTATATCTGTACATGGCTGCCTGTAAGCACAGCCCTGCCATGGTCCTGTCTCCTCAGAGCTAGTCCTATCTCAGGCTGTGTGAAAAGTTTTATGGGGACCCAATTTGAGAAAGGACTTGGGATGCAGCAGGTTTGAGGTCATTCATTGTCTTGGTACCAGAGAATTCACATACATCTCCACTGGCACCCCTTGAAACTCATGGGGAGTAGATGCTCCATTATTTTCTAGATACAGATGATGAGCTGGCAAACAGTATAACACTAGAAAGACCAGGGAATGACTAGGACATCGCAATGGAAGCTCCCTTGATTTCCATGAAGCTTTGTCTCTGGTGGTGACAACACAGCACCCACAACATGTATGGGACTAGGCTGCCTAGACAAAAAAAGCAGTGACATTTTAGGACCAGTAGAGTGTCCCACCTGGCCTCTGTTGGACATGCAGAATGAGGAGAGTGGGGTGTATCTGGCAGGCCATGAGGGTGCTGAGGATACCTTAGAGGGTCTAAAATGACTACTTAGGCAGTTGGCTGCTGCCTAGGTTTCAAGTCAGTGTCTCCCTTCTGACTATCTTGTTTCAGGTCCTGCTGGATAAGAGAGAGAGGGCAAAACCCAGAGAAGATATCCTTGTCCAGAAACTTAAAATACTCTTGTGACAGGAGTATTAGAGGTCAGACACGAACTTGCCAAGGCTCAGCTCTATCAGTATCTTGTCTCTGACGATAAAGGATGATTCAGGAAAGTGTGACCCTTCCTTTGCCCCTAATATTTTGTTGGCTCTATTTCCAAAACTTTTTTATCCCACAAAGTCTGCTCTGTGTAAATACACTGAAGCAGATTCCCCAGAAAGAGAGCTTAGAATTTTTCTACCCTCTATATCTATTCCCATCTGAATAAACATGCTCTTAAAAATATAAGTGGTTACTCAGATTTAGCAAATAAATTAACCCAAGCATGACTCCAGAACTGATTTTATAGCAACTTCTTTGCTGTTTTATAGTGCAACTTAACAAACATATTTCTTCTCACCTCAGAATGAAGGCATGTGCATGTGGATCCCCTAATAAACATGGAGCAACACCTTCAAAACTGCCTCTGGTAAAAATTTTTCTGGAGACATTTCAAGGGCAAAGTGCCTGCCATGTGTTTCATGTCCCATGTGGCATGTGAGATGGAGTTATTTGTTTGTTGCTGCTTTGTCTTTGTTTGTGCAAACTGACGCCGCAGGGACTTTTTTTGAGGGCATTTTTCAGCCAAGGAGATTATCCCATATAAATACAGTAAAATAAATAGATTTATCACTAGAATAGCTTCAGGCTGTTCCATCTATCTATCTATCTATCTATCTATCTATCTATCTATCTATCTATCTATCTATCTATCTATCTATCTATCTATCTATCTATCTATCTATCTATCTATCTATCTATCTATCTATCTATCTCTATCTGCCTTTGTAGAAAACAGAATAACAAAATTAAATTCCTATCACTAACTAAAACAGACACATTGGGTTTATCTTGTTTTGTGTCTACACTGAAACTGTGAGCAAGAACTGAGCTCATTGAATCAGGCAGATTTATCTGCCTCATGTAAACCTTGGAGTTACTGCCCACAGTGGATCATTCTGTACCTTTGCCAAAGGGTATTGGTGTTCTAGCTGAGGGACAGAGCAGCATCTGGGACCCATAAGCCTTTCAGTAACTAACCTTAATCTGAAGAGCAATGTGATTAAGAACCATGAGCTGTTAGCCCAAAGGCGAAACTCTCATCAGCTCGGAGGCAGTCTTGGCTACTGTCACCTTTCCCAAGGTTTTTGCAATGGCGAATTCCCTTTATGTGTATGTTTTTACCTGTTATCACAAATTATTTTTGAAGTGCATGATAGTTTTTGAGCTTTTGGGAAGCCAGCATGAAAGTCATAAGAGCAATGACAGGAAAGATTTTTCAGTCCTGATGCTATTGGTATAGCCTCTATCATAATATGATGCAGATGAGGGTCCTGCTGGTATGTGATCCTGGATAAGTCACTTAGAAGAGAGTTTGAAAACTGATTCATAAAAAGGTGGCCCCAAAATGACTGGGAATTAAACCCCAAATGAATACCCTGTTCCCAGGCTTACATGTGCGGTCCCATACATGCAAGCCAGTAAACAGAAGAGGAGAAAAAGAAAAAAGACTCCAAACGCTGAACATAAAGTCCTGCCTGACTTCTAATGAGCTGTGATGAAAAACAAAATAGTAAAACTACACAAACAGGCCTATAAATTAGTTTTTTCTCCTGAATGATTACATGTCCTTTCTGTTAAAAAGGTTCTTAAACTTTCATATGTCCTAAGGGAATGGAGTCATTGCCTGTCACTCGATGCACCCAAAAGTGTTTGACCTGGTCTTCACCATGAGGTGAAAAGGGTTACTTTAAACCTCAGAGGAAGAAGTAGTAACTTGCTAAGCTGCCATAATTATGTGCCAGTATCTGTGGTCCCCGGTGTACTTAACAGCTTTGCTTTCATGGAAATCAGTGGGATTTTTCCACTTGAATAAATGTCAGGTACCTAAGAAAGATCTGGGCTTGGGAAGAGCCTTCATCTGTCTGATTCTTAGCAAACAAGTGTTTTCCCAGTGATACTGGGAAAATAAATAGAGGGAGGACTGTGAGACACACAGACAATTTGGCAATAAGTCTATATGAGTATCTCAGACGAAAGACAGTCCTTAGTTCTGTCTGGAAACAGGGACTACAGGAAGTTTCATGAGCATTTTGGGACCAATAAGGGTTGATGCTGTAGTGTCCTAGCTTGAGAGCCAGGAAATTATGGACAACCCAGGTCTCTGGCTCTAAAACAATGAAATCATTTTATGCCCATTTCTGTGCTACAGTAACTGCAAGCATAGAAAGAATTGGAAGAATGAGTGGCTGAATTCCAGCTCATAAGAGGTGAAAGGTACAAGGGAGAGAAAGGATGGTGGCTGGTACAGGTCTTTTGACTTTCCCCACTATACCACGCATGCACAGAGAGCTGCATTTTAAGTCAAATGATTCACTGAAAATTGGAAAGTGTCAATTTTTGTTTGTACAACTGTATGAATAAAATTAAAGATTAGGTTATTACAGACATCAGTCATGCTTTAAAAAAACCCACTAAATTGGATGAAAATGAGACAGAAACAGTATTAATAGATACACTGTTACTATAGTCTGTTCCATCACTGTCATTGCACTTATCAGACAGAGTCAAAACTGTTTCTTTGCCTTTGTTAGACAAATACATTACTATGAAAGAAACTCTTCTTAAGGACTTTGAGATGTTTTTTTAAATTTTTCTTCTAATAAATTGGCAAAAATAAAGTGAAATGAAAAATTCCTTTAGACAGAAAATCTAAAAAAAATTACATCAATTAATCAGGTTTTCGAAAAGCTTTGTTTACATTTTAATCTTTAAATGAAATTGTTCTACAGTTTTCAGTTTTAAATGGAAATGCATTTTAAATAAAAAGAAAACCTAGAACATATACTTTTGGCAATTATGACTTTCAAAGAAAAATTTGGTAGCATTCACTATTTATTTCCAACAGTCTACTTTGAGATGAATTAGCATTTTTCTATTAAAAAAATGTAATACAGCCTGCTTTGCTATATTCTTTGTGTACAAAATCTTCAGTGATCTATACCCCAACCCTTAAAAAAATTATGTTGTGAGGGGAAAGGAGACCCAGAAGATCCTTAATTTCTTGAGCTGACTGCCTGGTGGGTTGTCTAGGCCCTCAGAGGGCACCTTAATCCTGTTTTTCTTAGACAGGACTGTCTAAGAAAAAAACCCTTCTCTGAGTTTCAGAGGAAGGTATCTGGACACAAAGAGATGACAGCTCTTGTTATAATATCCACCCCCATGGATCCCCTGCAGGTAAAGCTCGGTTGGTGATCCCAGAGGAGATTAGCTATTGCTGATGATGCTGAAGTACAGGAGATGCACATGGCTTATCTCGGTCATTCAGTTTGTGTCTGAGATGAGGCACCAGATAAGGATGCAGAATTTGTGCAGACAAAGCTGAGCAACTGCATCATTAATAACCAGAGAGGAGGAGCTGACATTTATTTCCTCAAATATCCATAAACAAAGACTCTCGGAAAACGGTTGTTTTCAAATGAGTCACTGAACGGGCATGACAGTTGGGTCTGCAGCAAATCCTTTGTGAGACACCCGAGTCCTCAGTTACGAATCTTTTTTTCTAGGGAGAGAGAGAAGCTCCAGATTCAACACAGTACTCTCCCGTGTTGCGCCGATATTATTTCTCCCTGCTATGACCAGTGACACACTATGGGTCAGGGCTAGAACTGCCTCTCTTCTCCTTAGATTCATGGCCTCTATAAACTTTTTTGAATTAAAAATGAAAATGTTTTAAAATTTGTATGTTGGGCAGTGCTATCTCTTGACACATTTTCTGTGGTGTTTACGTAGCTGCAGCAGTGGACATTTGTCATTTAGATTATCCCAGGATTCCATGTAGACTTTGTCATCCCACTTGCAAGACGGACACAATCTGGTCTTTAAACTAATTCCCCTCCATTCATTCTTGTTATAATTTTTTTCCAGTATAGCAGCAGTCTCCAGGGAAGAACAGCAGGGAGCTATGTTAGGAGGGACTCTCTCTTGCTCCCTGCATGATCCTTCCTCACATTGCCATTGCACTTAGAGCTCAACCATCAAGACCAGTTGAACCATGAATAATTCACATGTAACCCTATGGCTTTTCATGGCTGTCCAGACAGCACAGAAACAAGAGCCTGGGTCAGACCCAAGAGTGCTGGCAAACGAAGAAAAAAAAAAAGGTAAAAAAAAAGAAAAAAAAAGAAAAAAAAAGAAAAGGCTTTGATTTACTCCTATTCTCTTTCTTCCAAGTTTTCTTCTGAATACAAAGGGAGGTATATATGGGTTCTTGGCTTTGTGCAAAATATAAAAGCATTTTCATTTCTGCAAAGCCCCTGTTGTAGAACTAAAGAAAGGATGCTTTGTGAGCAATTGGTTGGTGCATGTTCTTAAAAAAAAACCTCAACAAAAACTTGGCTTCCATGAAATATAGGAGGACCAACAGATCCTGATCTGTTCAGCACAGGTGAGGGGGAGTGACCTAATCAGGAGGACTTTTTTATTCCTTTTGAGACATCAGTCTGGTTCTTAAGTTTCTCTCTGGTTGGCAAGATTCAGCATGAAATGTCTAGGTTTTTGAGAAGAGAGCCAGCCCAGGGGCCAGCTGTGATTCCTCAAGGGCTGGTGCTGGCAGATAATCTACCCTTTGTGGAACAGGGCCACCATCAAAATCTATGGTCCTGTAGGGGTTACTGGGTGGTAGAGGAAATACCATAGCCATGTTTGACAGCTGGTGCTGGTGATCTTGCTGGTTTACTACACTGATCCTTCTCCATAAGGTCCTTTCTCTGCTGCAGCTCCTGCTGTCTCAGGAAGTCAGGCTCAACTCAGAGGTGAATCCCTTGGGAGTTAAGTCCATACTACACCCAGAGATGTGACTCAGCTTGTGTAATTACACCTGCCTGGGTTTTGTACAACCTTGTTGAATGCTTCTAGCATTATATGAAGAAACTTAGACTCAGGAATCACCATAGAGCAAAAATAATTTAGGAGGAAACTGCAGGTAGCAAAATATATGGAATATCTTGCTTGCATGCTTATCATCTCCACATTGCCCAGATGACGTAGTGGGAGACTTACTGAGTCTGCCCAAGGAATGCACTGCTCTCATTTGCCTGCCATACAACCCAGCATAAGCTTATGTATAAAAAATATAGAGGACATAAGTAAATCAAATTGTGGCTACTGGATGGACTGGTTTTGTAAACATGAAATGCACAATAATTTGTTGCTCTCCTTTTTTTAAGGACATGTCTCCTGATTTTAGGAGACTGGTATTCAGAAGCTCCACAAACAGACAACATCATGAATAAAAGTGTTTTGGAAATTTCCCAAGGAAACGTATTTTCTTTCATAAAATGATGCATGGAAAGAGAAAAACCTCCAGACACACACATGGATTTTGATCAATATCTATTTCAAGATAAGTTTTTGGTAAAGCTAACATTTTCTGGTTAGAAAATAAATTTTTAGATGTCCATTTAAAAACAAAAAGCTTTTATTTTTATAGTAAACATTTTAAGATGAATATCAAAAGTACAAAAAATAAGACCCATTTTTTTCCTTAGAAGTGGAATACTTTAACTACCCTGGAAAGATGTTTGAGACCCATACCTCAGAATTTTATGTGATAGGAAGTATTTTTTTGTCTGATGCTGTCCTGATCCAAGTCAAGGAAAAAAAGTGAGGCTACAAAACTTATTCTATAGAATAAACTTCATAATGCCACTTATTCCTTTAAAACACCAAAGATAAAAATGCCCTTTCTTAGTAGCCCTGGAAACACCATTATTTAGTATTTAAATAACAAATGCTGATTCTTCCTTTGCAACAGAAGTTCACTGATCTAGAAGCATATGGCTCTGTGGAACTTGAACTGGTTTATGAAGTATTTGACTCCCATTATTTAAGAAAAACCCCAAGTATAGGAAAAGGTGTTGGTGATGCCAGCCAAGGTGTCTATGCACAGATCATCTGTTTACAGAGTATTCAGTGTTTCTTCAAGGAAATGAGTGCGAGGCAATGGATGCAAACTGTGCAAGAGGGGAAAGAGTTACTCGATGACACAGAATTGGACTGGGTCCAAGAGGATTATCAGCAAAGAAAAGGGGCTTTGGTTTAGCCCTGCTATCTTTGTTCCAACTTTTGCTCTGCAAACAAAAAGAGAAAATATACAGGCTCATGGCTATGTGTAACATATAAAAGCATTTTCACGTCTGCAAAGCCCTCACTGCAGAATTAAATAATGGAGGCTTTGTGAGCAATTGGTTGGTACTTGTTCTTAAAAATAGCTGCATCACAAACAAATCAGCTTTTGTTCAGAAACTGGGCAGACCACATGACCAAGTAAGTCAGGACAGGTGATGACAGGGCTTGTGGCTCGCTATTGCATTGTGAAACCATGAAATATTGCCCTGCTCTGCTCCAGGACCTCAGAAAGTTTTCAGCTAAAGAGAACCAGGTTTGGTCACGTGCATTGAATATTTTTTCTTCCAGGACAGGAAGAAAGAGGAACAAGTCATTGCTGAATGTGATATTCATCCTTCCACAATAAACAAATTCAAGGAGTAAAGAGCTCTCCACTCCTTATCCTTCAGTATTGCACCTTCCCTCCTATTTATACTGCAATCCATTTTAACAGCTTTATTGTCTTGTTTATAAGACATAGCAAAACGTATCTTATATGCCATGCTTTGTCCATATAGTTAATATACTAGCAATCTTTTTAAAGTCTACAGAACTACAGAGCCTCAGTGAGGACCCTCCTTGTGGGTCCCTTCCAACTCAGAATATTCTGTGATTCTGTAATAAAACTCATGGGCTAATAGGAAGCTGGATTTGGGAGGTTCCTCTGCCCATCTTAACACTACACAGATGGGCTGGAGATTTAATGAATATCTGTCTTGTGAACCTATGAATCTGTTCTCTGTTTGATGTGTGAACTGTGTTCTCAAAAATGCTGAGGAGTGGTTGAATAAGAGCGAGCACAAGCATCAGGGTATACACAGGGAGTCTCCCTTTCTGTTCTTTCTAATTAGCTTGTAGTTTCTGCTCTCACATAGTTCATGGTGTTTGGCAGCAGTGAAGTCCATGGCCACTAACTAGCCTGTTCCATAAACAAGGATTTATGTTTCCCAGTGATGTTTCTTCCTCCTTGGACACATGATTTATTTTGAAGAACTAAATGAGTCCTGACCAGGGATCTAGTGCACTAGTCCAAGGTTGAGATTTTGATTCTCAGTCAGATGATTTTTTTCCTATTACACCTTTGTTTAGGCTCTAACAGTGCTTGGACTAGTATCACAGATGGGTATAGGTGATACTAGTCCGAAGTGTGCATTAAGATTAGTGGTTGTGGATACTATCAAGGCCACAGAACATTTTTATTGGATTTTGCCTGTTTCTGTGATAGTGTGGTAGCAATTTTAACATTTAATTTAGTGTAATTTAGTTTATTAAATGTAGGAATTTCACCTTGTGCCTGACAGTAGCAATATTCTGGTGGAACATTACCTGAAAGCTATTCCTCGATAAAGCATGAACATAGAGCATGTGAAATGGGCTTTCACTGCCTGCTCACTACTGGCCGAAGTTCTTCATTGTTTTGTCTTGTGCTGGGTGCTGCAAAAGGGCCAGGCAGTTTCATCAGTCCTGGATCCTGACTCCTACTCTTGAGAAACTCCATAAGACCACATTCCAGCCTGCACCTCATCTGCGTATTAGACTATGCAGGGTGTCAGGTCAGCTTGCCTGAAGAGCTCCTCTCTCTAGAGGCAGCTGGGCTGTTGCTCTGGGTGCCCACTCAGCTTGACAGGAAGATGCATGAGGACATTTGTAAATTTTTGTCTTGTACAATGTATTCCCGGCTTCCTTCCAGCCCTGATTTTGAAACTGGCATGTGACTGGTTCAGTTGAGTCTTCCCATGTCTTTCTAACATTCCTTTTCAATTTGGGCATATTGTTCTGCTTGGTGATAGTGGCCCTGATAATTGCATGAGTCAGCCATTTTGCGCAGTTTGGCAATATACTGATCTATTGTTTTTTCAGCTCCTTGGACAATGTTTCTGGTTCTGTGGGTTGAAAAGCACTTCTAGGATTTTAGAGTCCTTCCTACTCTTGTATCAAACACTGTAGATGCATATGGTGGACCTTATCTCAGAGAACTGAAAACATGCCTGCTTGGAATTAATTTTCATTTGCATTCACTATAAGTTATTTTAGTTCTATCTTGCAGTCAAAAGGACACCAAGCTACTGACCACGGCCCCTTTCACATTTCTCTGTCAGAACTGAGACAGTGCTGTGCCCTTGACCTTGACCTTTTTCCATCTCCTTCCCTTTCTTTCTATGACATTGTTCTTGTGCTTGCAAGTCCTTTTTCCTCACTCCACCACCCTCTGTGATGCAGCACAAAAGGCAGCTGCCCACAGAGAGGTGAAAGTGTTGCTCTTGACTGTTTGTGTCCTTAATTATTACAGAAGCGCTCCCTTGAACTAAGTGATTTGTGGTTATTAATTCATGCTATTAAACTAGCTGTGAAGAAAGGATGGCTCGCTGTTATTTTGCATTTGTTTGATTGGCACCTTATTTGAAAGTGGGTTTTATCAAGTTTTATCTTGAGCTGAGTGGCACAGCTAATTATACTTGTTTTCACAAGCACCAAGCTCCAGTCTGAAGTAGAGTGAGCATATAAAGCACCAGTGTCATAATTCTTGCAGATAAATGTTTGCTTTCACATAATGTTTGAGCACATGGGTATGAAATGTGACTTCTGCTAGTACAAGTCACATCACAGGAAAATTCTGTGTGCAGTCAACAGTTTTTTGTGCCTTTTACCCTTAATAATGCAGGGGAAAAGTCGAAGAGGCAGATCCAGTGCAACACGTTCCAGTGCAGAAGGAAGATCTGAGAGATCATGGGATGCTTTGCAGGAGATGCCATGTCCTTTCTCTTCCCTCCATTGAGCTTGGAGAACCTTGAGTCCAGACTTATGTTGGCTGTTGGAAGGGAGATCTAAGGGGTTCAGATCAAACATGTCCACAGAAACTAGAATAATAATATAGATGAGTCTGTGCAGGAAGTAAAACTCTTTCTACACAACCTGGTTAGGGGTCACTGAAGAATCTGGAATAGGAAACTGCTTCTGTAGAAGATGACCCAGGTAAACATGTCTCCTCCCTTAGACCACATCTACTAGTAACCCATATGTAAATTTACAGAAATAGCTTAACATCATAAAAGGCTGTAATTTTTCTATACTTACATGCCAGGTCACCTAATGGCAGGTGTTAGCTAGTAAGAAGGATCATTTTCAGGCAATGCATGGTGACTCATCAGCACAGCAGGTCAGAGAACTAAGGGCTGTAGATGAGCTTTAAGAACAACTGATATAATTTTATGACCTGTAAAAGCATTTGGCTGGCTGTTCCTGTATAATCAGAAAGAGAAGGGTAATCAAAGCTCCTTCCTTGGGGCACCAGCTAATGATACTAATCAGCTCACAAACAAGGCTTTGCTGAAAGCATTACACCCAGGCATGTGATAATTAATTAGCTGATTGTTTGGGGGAAGGTGTTCCCCGTGTCTTCTCCCTATCCTGCAAGATTGTGCAATGGGAAGGAAGGAGAGTTTTATCCTTGCTCATAAAGTAGATGCCACTGGGAATTTAGTCCAGCATGGTTAAATTGGGCAGCTTCTCCAGGAATGTGAATCTGTGCTCAGTTTTAAAGAGATCCCTCAAACTGCTACTCCAAGTTCTATCTCAGTGCATTGGGGGACAAAGGTAGAGCTACTAGATTTTTTGGCCTGTTTGTCCTCTAGAAAAGGACTAGTGCCAAATCCAGATATGTCCACTCCCTGTGTATAGTCAGGCCATAGCCAGTCGTACTCAGCACAGTCTTGAGCTTCTGGGAACAGAGGCTTGCATGGAAAATAGTTACTGCTCTTTTCTATGGCTCAAGAGCATTGCCACTCACTGTCAAAACCAGGCAGTGGTACAAGCTCTTGACGTCACCTCAGGAAACTTTGCCCATCAAAGATGACTCCCTCAGATGGGGTATGGGACTGACGGCCTTTGCCAAGCAGGGCTCTTTGCAATGAACTCAGATTTGATGAAATCCAGTGTCCTGACATTAGTGACCATTCTGGCTCCAAAGGGCTCAGCTCAGACAGAGGTACTGGAATCTAGCGGTGACCAAGTGTTTTCTCTTGTTGGCTTTCTATTTCTAGGAGACTGTTGAATAGGATCCCAAGTGATATATCTGGCTTCTTTTCCAGGCTGGTGTGTGTGTGTCTGTGTGTGTGTGATTATGACTAGGCAGAAAATATCCCTCCATTGTTATGTGGGAGAGAAGCAAAGAAGCACCAGTTTAAAGGAGCAGTGTAAGGCAGAGCACAATTTTCTTTTAACTCTGTAGAAATCCCTGCCTGGCCAGACCTCCATAATGCTCAACATTCTGCCCAACCAAGTCACAGCCAAGTTTTGCAGCTGCATTCAGGGTTTCTCACTCCCTTCTCTCCTCTGTGCTAACAGAGAAAGAGAACCTCTGTTGTGTCTGGAAGTGTGTGACATACAGGCTGGCTGGACCTACAGGGGGCAGAGGAAACACAACAAGCTGTTCCTTGTAATTTCATAGCTCCTGCATAAAAGCTGCCATCTGGGAAGAGTTCTTGATGATCAGAATGACCTTCTGGTCACATCTTGAGGAGCTATTGGATGGTCATCCTTTCTGGAGAGTGCCAGTGGTGGAAAGTTCCCTCTTCTGTTCCTACAGAGGAGTTCTGATAATTTGCATCTCTGGGGCATGTCTTTTCAAATTAGATAAAGCCAGTGTTTTGTAAGAAGACTTGCAAGCAAGAAGGAAATAGCCTTGTGCCATCAGTTCCTTTAAGTGGGTGATTTTTCTGTCTCATGGGATATAAATGTGCTATGAAGCAGCTTCTCCTTCGACTTGCTTTAGGCTTATGTCCAACAACTTCAGTGTGACTCACCTCCTTTTGGGTTTAACTTGGTACCCAAACCTGCCATCCCTGCTCCTTGGAGGGTGATTTAGCCCATACCCCATCTCTTGGCAGGACTGTGGCAAGCACCTCCAACATCTTCCCTGGGTGGCCCACCAAGACGAAACCTAGCAGCCCAATGCCCAGCACTGGCTCCACAAGTATGAACTGCTCCTGTCACCTGAGTTTGTATAACCATACCCGTCACAAGCAGTCATAAACAGTGGCCACAATATGTGACTCAGGGAGTGCCTCTGGGGCTGACTTTTACAGAGCTCAAATTTTCACATGAGGGGATAGTTGTTCTCAAGGCCCAAGTAATTTGCTTAATGGGCCCTATTTTTAAATGAGGGAGGCAGAGATGGCAGTGTTACTGTGAAGGAAGATAACTACCACCTTTGCTGTGACACTGAGGGTGTTGAACAAAGTCCTTTCTTCCTAAGGTTGGACTCTGCCCTCAGGAAAAGGAAGAGTCCACATTGCTCCTGCCAGTTTAAGGACAGAGAAAAGCACAAGCACAGTGGAAAACTAAACACAAAACACTGAATTTTTGGTTTGCAGGACTTGTAAAAAAGCTGGTAAAGTGTCCAAAGCTGGAAGCTCAAATCTTCTCAGATGTCTTCCCAAAGTGCTGAGTAACATATTTTAGAGTTGTGCTTTTCGGCATGTGCAAGTTATCGTGTGTGGCAGAAATAAAGCACCTTCCCTTTTCTTATTCATGTTGCATACAGACACAAATGCGTCATTCACATAAATCGGGCACAATTAGCCAGAGGGCTCAAATTTACAGTGTTTCTGATAAACTAGACGCCTAAGAAATTCTGTGATGGGAAAAGGCTGCACTCTGCAAGAACACAGCAGGTAACAGTAGCCTTGTGAACGATAGCCCAAAGCTTCAGCTTTTGCCCCGGTACCTGAACATCTCACTGTCCTGAGGGAAACATCTGCGGAGCAATTATTATCTTGGAAAGAGCCATGGGAAAATAAAGCGGTCGGTAACACTTGAAAAGCGTCCCAGATTCCCACTGAAAGGCTTTGTCAGAGCTGTGAACCTTCACTTTATTTTGCTGTATGCCCTTTTTTTTTTTTTTGAATGTGTTGTAAACCAAAAAAGTATCTTGTATGTTGCTGCAGTGGGGAATCTCAGCCACGATAACATTCAGCTCAAGGTTGTTATCTAATGGATTGTAACCTGTGGAATATGGGAATATTTCTCAAAGGAAAAGCAGGGCTTGTCACTTTGTGCTCTTTGGGAGCTTAACTGTTTGCGTCTCAATAAAACTCAGCTGGATGATCCATGGAACACTCAGAGGGAGAATGACTACATGGTACTGACCTGTGAAGGGGTTGGGTGTGTTCACCTCCTCTCTGCATTTTTTTTTTTTTTT